>VBSM01002608.1:13127644-13233327 GCA_008086735.1 Cheirogaleus medius | reverse complement strand
CTCGGCCTCCCAGAGTGCTAGGATTACAGGCGTGAGCCACCGCGCCCGGCAAAGATGCAGCTTGATTGAATCTTGGCGGGTTATATATGTCCAGGAGTTTATCTGTTTCTGCCAGGTTTTCCAGTTTGCAAGTGTATAGATGTTTATACTAGTCTCTGATGATTTTTTGTATTTCTGTGACATCAGTTATAATGTCTGCTTTTTCATGTCTGATTTTATTGGAATCTTCTCTCTTTTTTTTTCTTGGTTAGTCTAGCTAGAAGTTTATCAATTTTCTTTTCAAAAAAATGTTTCTGTTTTGTTGATCCTTTGTACTTTTTGTCTCTAATTCATATTTTTCTGTTTATTCTTTCGAGTAACTTTGGGTTTGCTTTGCTCTTGCATTTCTACTCTTTGAGGTACATTGTTAGATTGTTTATTTGAAATCTTTCTACTTTGTTGATGTAGGGGGCATTTAATGCTATAAACTTGCCTCTAAACATGATTTTGCTGCATCTAATAGGTTTTGGTGTGTTATACTTCTATTTTCATTTGTTTCAAGATTTATTTATTTCAGAGTATTATGGGGTACAAACACTTTGTTTACCACCCAAGTCAGAGCTACAAGTGTGCCCATTCCCTGGACAGTGTGCACTGCATCTGTTAGGTGTGAATTTACCTATCCTCTCCTCCCCCTCCCACCTGCTCCACACCCTATGAATGTTACTTCCTTATATGTGCACATTAATGTTGAACAATTAGTACCAGTTTAATGGTGAGTACATGTAGTGTTTGTTTTTCCATTCTTGTGATACTTCACTTAGAGAATGAGCTTCACTCAGGATAATACAATAGGTAAACATTTTTGAGGGCTAAGTAGTACCCCATGATATACATATACCATATTTTATTCTACTCATGTATTGATTGGCACTTGGGTTGTTTCCACATCTTTTCAATTGTGAATTGCAGTGCTATAAACATTTGAGTGCAAGTATCTTTTTTATAGAATGTCTTTTTTTCCTTTGAGTAGACCTCAGGTTACAAAATCAATGTACACAAATCGGTAGCATTCATATATGCCAACAACAGTCAAGCTGAGAACCAAATAAAAGACTCAATACCTTTTACAATAGCAACAAACAAAATACCTAGAAATATATTTAACTAAGAAGGTGAAAGACCTCTACAGGGAAGACTATGAAACACTGAGGAAGGAAATAGCAGAGGACATAAACAGATGGAAAACCATACCATGCTCATGGATTGGCAGAATCAACATTGCTAAAATGTCTGTAGTACCCAAAGTGATCTATAGATTCAATGCAATCCCTATCAAAATACCAACATCATTTTTTGCAGATCTAGAAAAAATAATTCTATGCTTCTTATGGAACTAGAGAAGACCCTGTATGGCCAAATAAACATTAAGCAAAAAGAACAAATTGGGAGGCATCTATTTACAAGACTTCAAGCTGTATTACAAGGCTATAGTAATCAAAACAGCATAGGACCAGCACAAGAACAGAGTCAAGAAATTTTTTGCTTTCCTACTTAATTTCTTCCTTGATCCCATGGTTACTTAGGACATTTTCCTGACGATATATCTATGGTGTTGGTTGGGTAGAGCACTTTTATTTGATTCTGGGTGCATTTGGTAGTGTAGTCTCTATATGATTTCTTTGGTTATAAACAGCATCCATGGTGCCTGTGATTTTCTTATTGGCTTAAGGTGCAGTTGTTAGTACAGGTAGTGGTGAAGTTTTGCTGAGGACAGGGATTCCCAGTGGGCCTGTCCTCAGGCCCCAGTGGTGACAGTAATGGGCTGAATGTGCCTGTCCTTGAGCCCCAGGGCAACATACACTGGCAGTGGTGTTAGAGGGTCTTGGTGGGCTGATACTTGGGTCTGCAGACTCAGATGCTGGTAGTGGCAATGGTGCGCTGAGCAAGTGGGCAGGTTCTCAGGCTCCTGGGCAAGGGAATGGTATGGGCAATGGCAGTGGCATGAAAATCCTCTGGCTCCCAAGTTGGCCATGCTGGTGTTGGTAGTGCTTAAGTGTAGGCCAGTCCCTAAGCCCACAGGTGGCATATGCAGGTGGGGGTCAGCTGCAGTAATAGTGGCAGGTTGAGTGGGCCTGACTTCAGGTCCCCATAAGGAGTGCTCAGGAGCTAATGGGGGAGGACTGAGTTTTGCAGTCCCCAGGGCCTTGAATAGCATGCTCAGGCACTAGGGGTTAGAGTTGGACCAGGTGGACCTGCCATCATCCCCTGGTGGTGCATGCAGGGGCTGGCTGTGGTAGACAGGGGTGGGATGATCCTTAGACCATCAATGAAATGCTTGGGCGGGGATGCCAGTGACTGTGCTGCAGCCCTGCTACTGAGGAGGGTAGAGTTGCTTTCAGTGGCTGTATGCAGGCAGTTGTGGAGTGTGTGAAAGCTGTGGTGGTAGCTGCAGGGGATTCTGTCTTTGGGGCGCATGAAAATGCATGGTGGCTTTTCTGCTGGTGGCAGCAATGGCTCATGCCTCAGCCCTGGTGGTAGCATTCTGCCACAGGTGGGGAATGTCAGTTGTGCTCCTGAGATGAGGAGATGCAGGGGCTATTGTGTCCCAGGGCTTGATGCAGTCTGATGGGGATTTGGTGCCTCATATGGTGCTTTCAATATGGTGCCTTGCTGTAGGTGCTTAAGACTTGCGGGTGTATGTGAGATGTAGTGTGAACTACCTCTCTGCAACAATGCATTTATGCAGTCTTTAGGCATCTCCTTATGTCAGTTTTAGGGCCCATGAGGGTCCAGAGGGGCTCTCTTGTGGCTAAGATTGTAGGGGTGTGTGGTGAGAATGTGGACCACTAGGGGTGTCTCACTTACCCTTTCCCTGCATTGGGAAGTCTCTCCGGGCTCCCAGCTGAGCAGGTTGCCTTTCCTCTCCATTCTTGTATTAGGTGTTTCCTGTCACTTCTTTGTTCAATTCTAGTGTTCTCATACAGAATCTGTTTGAAGTACGATAGCGAATAGAATATTCACTATGTTGGTTCTTCTTTGTGGAGGAAGTGAGTACCAGATGCCTGTAGTCAGCCATCTTGAAGTTCTTCCTCCTGATAACTTTGATTTTCAATTATAATCTTTATAGCTTAGAAAAGGTTACATTAGGATGATGTGTCAGCTCCTCTATTTTATTTTATGTTTTTTTGGTTTTCTTTTGTTGTTATTAGTATTATCTTCAATCTGATTTCTTTACAGGATTCTGTTTAAGTCCCTTGTTCACTTTGTGCTGGTCATTTAGGTAAAACTAGATAATATAATCATTTAACAGGGCATCTGTAATCTTCAATAGATTTTAACACATGGAAAATAAACTAATGAGGTCAGCCCTCCTGTGTTGCCAAACTTCCAGTTTTTCCTCAGCTACCATTACATACCATCATGACATGTAAGTGAAAATGCCAGTGTCAGGCCTCAATAAATATTAAGGGTTAATTCTTCTATTTAGATAAAAATCATAAAAATTTTAATGTTATCTCCCCAAATTCCAGTGGATTGGCTTGCACCCAATCTGTGAACATTCTACTTTGAAGAGCACCAGGGAATTTCAATACCAACAGTTTTTTTAGACTATCCCGTTTTCAAAAGTGTAGTCAGTATTTGAAGAAGAGAAAAGGCCCTTTTTTTCTGTAGGAGAAAGGGGAAGTGGGAAGAGTTTTTCACACATTCAAATATTATCCTAATATGCAAACACAAATATTCTCGGTGTAGTGATGTACCTTTTTAAAAGTTTCTTCACAAATATAGGCTAGAAATTTATTACTAAGAAGAAATTTTTTCCTATCCAAAAGGATTTGTATAGGCCTTAGATTATTCAGATTCAAAAGTTTCATTTGAGTAAAAGGAATAATGGTATAGTTTTAGTAAAAATAGTACAGCTGAGAATAGATATGGCACAAAGGATGAAACATTTTGAGTAGGGTGAGTACACGTGTTGGTTTCTCTGGAACAGCCCCAATTTACTCTTGTTGTCCCAGCATAATATATAAGTGTCTTCATTAATGCTAATTTCCTTTATTGGTGGAAGGAGGGAAAAAGAAGGAAGTATAAGGAAGATTAGATTAGAAACACTGAATCCACTCTGAATACCAGAAAGTGATGTTGACCCATGGTGGCTTAGGAAACAAGTTTTTATAGATAAGGTGGATAATGATCATTGGTTGGTTAATTTTAACCTTTTTTTAAGTGAAGAGAGAGTATTTATAAATTTTGGAATTCCAAAGCTGTAAATTATAGGGGATTATTGCAATTTTAAAATCAAAGTCAGCCTAATAGAATCTCACAGATGATATATTACTGTTATTATATATGTTACTATTATTTGGTAAGCATTAGATTAATAGTGATGTTAAAACTTGCTAGAATACAAATCACAGTGATTAACTGCAGATTCCAACATAAAATGATAATAAAAATACCTAATTCATTGGGTTATTATGAGGATTAAGTAAATTTATATTAATTTGTATTATATTATACATGTAAAGCACATGCCTGGCCCATAGTAAAGTTTCAACAAATGTTAAATTCATCTTTTTATTTTATTTGTTATCATCCCCATAAGGAGAAAAATGTTATCTCGGTGTGTCTGTACATCTTGCAAAGAGGCAGTAACTGCCTTTGTTCTGGACTTTCTTTTGAAAGATATTTGTATAGCAAACAGTCTTGGAAGATAGTGTCCCCTTTGAAGCAGAGGGCAGGTTTGTTTATAGTTTTGGAACACAGCATATTATAAAATGCTTGTTATACAAAATTTGAGTTTTGTAAACTCAGAGTCCTTCCCTGTAACACACCCCAATGCATGTATACATATTGTGATACCCTGTGGAAAATGGGGCTCAGTGATCCATAACAAGTGCTACTATTCTGGCTACTGCTGTGAGTAATAAACCATCCTTTGTCTATGACCCATGAGTCTTGTGTTGTCTGCTAGCATCCATGAAAGTGGCCAAATAACTTGTTAGCTTACAAATAGGTAAAATCTCAGGCCCATAACAGTTCTTGACAATGGTAGTCTTGCAATCTCTTTTAGTCTCTGAAACAGTTTGTGTAAAATTGGAATCCTTGAACGTTTGATAAATCTAGTCTATGAAATCATTTGGGCCTATTAGTCTTTTCAGGCATTGGGGCAGATTTTAAAATACCAATTGATTCATAGTTGTTGATCTATTCATATTTTCTAGTTCTTTGGGAGTCATTTTTAGTAATTTTAATGTAAAATTATCCATCATATCCATGTTTTCAAATGAATTGGACTAAGATTTTCATAGTTGTTGTATACTTAAGACTCTTCACAAATATTCTGGTCTCTTTCTTTTTTTCCAGAATATTATAGGGGTACAAACATTTTGGTTACATATAACGCCTTTGCCTCACCTAAGCCAGAGCTGCAAGTGTGTCCATCCCCCACACAGTGTACCCACATCCATTTGTTGTGAGTTTACCCACCCCTACCAGTTCCCTTCCATCTGAATGGCACCTGGTGAATATAACTTCCATGTGAGCACCTTAGTGTTGATCAGTTAGCACCAATTTGATGGTGAGTACATGTGGTGCTTGTTTTTCCATTCTTGTGATACTTCACTTTGAAGGATGGGCTCCAGCTCTATTCAGGATAATATATGAGATGCTAGTTCACCATTGTTTTTTCTAGTTGTAATATTCCATGGTATACATGTAACACATTTTATTAATCCACTCATGTATTGATGGGCACTAGGGTTGTTTCCAAATCTTTGCAATTGTGAATTGTGCTGCTATAAACATTCTAGTGTAGATGTCTTTATTATAGAATTTTTTTTCCTTTTGATAGATGCCTAGTAGTGGGATTGCTAGATCAAATGGTACTTCTATTTTTAATTCTTTGAGATAACTCCAAATTACTTTCCACAGGGGTTGTACTAATTTGCAGTCCCACCAGCAGTGTAAGAGTGTTCCTATCTCTCCCATATAATCTCTTTCTGTGTACATGGTTTATTTGTACTTCCCTGTCCCTTGGAAGACAGGGATGGCCATGAGACTTGACCAATAAAAATGACTGTCTAATGAAAATAATGCATGTTGCTTCTGGGTAGAAGCATTTATCAGTTTAAGATGCTGACACAATCTCTTTTTTCTCTGCCACAACAACCAGCAATTTGCCAGGAAGATACTGCTGCGTCATCTTGGGTCTCAAGTTTAGGATCATTTGGGATGGAGCCCCCAGCAGTTCAGGGAAAATTATTTCAATTTTACTATGAATTCTGACTGAAAATAATGAGATAACATATAAAACTATTGAAGAAATGGGTGATAAAAATAGAAGTTGAATTTGACTTGTTTTCCCACATGGGAAGAAAAAGCTCTTGGAGAAATTCATTGTGGTGAAATCAAAGAGCAAGAACGACCTGTTAAGAAAATCTCCAAGTTTGTTACCAGGTTTAGAAGAGTTTAAAGATTACAAACAGTTACTTCTGTCTCTTCTTATATTCTATTTTATAAAAACAATTTTACTTCAGAATTATTTCTCTCATATCCTAGAAAATAAGGCTATCACTTTTTTTCTTGTAGAATATGATTCAAATATATTCATCATCAAAGACTATAAGGTGAGCTCCATTATTTTGAAGTTTCTTTCAGAGATAGAAAAACTGTCTCTGAACAGTTATCTCTCTCATTGTTGCAATTTCAGCAGTTTGCACTATGCTTATAGTGCATAAATGCATACAGTGTATGTTAGCTGAATGGATGGGTGAGTACCTGCATATAAGGATAGACTTTAGAGAATAAGATGAATAATTGGTATATATTTTTGAGAATATCCTAAATCAAGACTTCCAAATGTATTTTCAGCAAGAGTTGAATATTATGAATATATTTGAAAGACATTTTATAGTTCTTATGAAAAAATATTCTTTAGAAGCTAATCCAGAGGGCTTTGAAATCAGTACTAATGTCCTATCTTTCACAAGTGATGGGACAGACGAAAGGTTAAAGCACAGTGTTTTATTGTTCCATATTCTTCATATTACCTAAGACTTTTGTTATTTTAAAGTTGATTGATATAAGTAGGTCTTAGCAGAGGTGGAGTGATATATTTATAGTTATAAATAAGTATAGAGCTATTGTTAATATACTTGAAAAATTAATGCAAAATAGATTTCAAATTTTATCTTTTCTCCTATATATTTAGGTTTCCAGAGTCAAATGTATTAATCCTTAAAAAATTAACCTTTTAAATGAATAAATTAAAATGTATTGCAGATTATTTACAACTCTAACACCAGGCTTAAATTTCAATATAGTTTATGAAGTTAGTCTAAATTACTAAATTTTTAAATGTTTAGGTTCTATAACAAGGTAAAAAGTGAGTACCAAGTGTTTTGTAAAAATATTTTCATTGGGTAAAATATCTATAACAATGTTTGTATTTTGAACCATTTTTAAGTGTATAATTCAATTAGCATTAATTACGTTTACCACGTTCTGCAACTATTACTGCTATTTCAAATTTTTTTTCATCATCCCAAACAGTTTCTGTTTGGATAACAATAACTCCCCACTACCTCCAATCCCCAGCCCTTGGTAATCGCTAATCTACTTTCTGTCTATATGAATTTGCCTATTCTAGATATCTCATAAGTAGGATCATATAATATTTCTCCTTTTGTGCCTGAATTATTTCACTTAGTGTATGTTTTCAAGGTTCATCCATATTGCACTATGTATCAGAACTTCACTCTTTTTTATGGCTTTTATTCCTTTTTACACATTATATGTATATACCACATTTTGTTTATCCATTCAACTGCTGATGGAAACTTGGGTTGTTTCACCTTTTGGCTATTGTGAATAATGCTGAAATGAACACTGGTATACAAGTACATGTTTCAGTTCCTGTTTTTAATTCTTTTGGGTATATACTCAGGAGTGGTACTGTAGAGTCCCTTGGTAATTCTATGTTTAGCTTTTTGAGGAACATCCAAATTGTTTTCACAGTGGGCTCCACCACTTTACATTCCCATCAGCAATGTACAAGGGTTCCAATTTCTCCTTGCCAACACCTTATATGGTCTGAATATTAAACCCTTCTCAGATATGATTTGCAAATATTTTCTTCCATTCTGTAGGTGGACAGGTTGCCTTTTTACTTTCTTGATAAAGTTTCTTGTATAAAATTTTTAATTTTGTTCAATTTACTTTTTTTCTTTTGTTGCTTGCGCTTTTGGTGTCACACTAAGACTCGATTGGTCACAAAGATTTACCTCTCTGTTTTATTTGAGTTTAAAGATTTTTAGCTCATATTTAAATTCAGTTCAATGTTGCTAATTCACTTATTAGCTCCAGTAGCTTTCTTCTGAATTATTTGGGATTCTTTCTATAAAGAACTGTGTCATCTGTAAAAAGAGATGGATTTACATCTTTTCCAATGTGTGTGCCTTTTATTTATTTACTTTTTATCTAATTGCTGGCTAGAGTTTCCAGCACAATGTCAATAGCAGTGGTGAAAGCAAGCATCCTTGTCTTGTTCCTAGTTTTAGGGGGGAAGCTTTCAGTTTTTCACCATTGAGTGTGATATTAGCTGTGAAGTATTCATAAATGTTTGTTAACAAGTTGAGGTAGTTCTCCTCTATTCTTAGTTGTCTGAGTGTTTTTTTTTTCTTATGAAGTGTACTAGATTTTGTCAAATTTCTTTTCTGTATCAATTGAAAAGATCATTTTCTTCCTTTATTTTATTAATGTGGTATATTACCTTGATTTTATTAATGTTGAACCATGCCTGCATTACCAGGATAAATCTTATTTGGTCATGAGGTATCATCCTTTTAAAATGCTATTGGAATGCATCTGCTAGTATTTTGTGGAGGAGTTTTGCATCTACATTCAAAAATGATATTGGTCTGTAATTTTCTATTCTTGTGTTATCTGTCTGGCTTTCATATCGGGGTAATGCTGACCAAACAGAATGAATTATGAGGTATTTCCCTCTCTTCAATTTTTATTTGGAAGAGTTTGGGAAGGACTGGTGTTGGTTCTTTAAATATTTGGTAGAATTCATTAGTGAAGATATTTGGTCCTGGACTTTTTATGTTGGGAGGTTTTTGTTACTGATTAATCCACTTCACTTGTTATGGGTCTGTTGAGATTTTCTATTTCTTCTTTAATTTGTGAATTCCTATAAATTTGTGCATTTTATCTAAGTTATCAAATTTGTTGGTGTACAGTTGCTCATAGTATTCTCTTATAATCCATTTTATTTCTGTAAAATTAGTAGTAATTTCTTCACTTTCACTTCTGATCTTATGTATTTGCATCTTTTCTCTTTTTTGTCAGTATAGGTAAGTCTTGTCAATTTTTTTGATCTTTTCTAAGAACCAGCTTTTGGTTTTAGTGATTCTATTGCTTTTTAATTTCATAGTATTAAGGGGGTATAAATGTTTTTGTTACATGTATACCTTGTATAATGCTTAAGTTGGGGATTTTAGTGTGCCCGTCACCAGAATAGTGTGTATTATACCTGATAAATAAGTTTTTACCCCTCATCCTCTCACCCCTCCCCACTTCTTGGATTCCAATGTCCTTTACATCTCTTTGTGCCCATGTGTGGCCATTGTTTAGTTCCCAATTATTAGTGACTACATGTGGTGTTTGTTTTTCCATTCCTGAGATACTTCACTTAGGATAATGGTGAATCCATTAGTTCCATCCAAGTTACTGCAAAAGACATTATTTCATTCCATTTTAGGGCTGAGTAGTACTCCATGGTATACATATATACCACATTTTCTTTATCCATTCATGAATTGATGGGTACTTGGGTTGATTCCACATCTTTGCAATTGTGAATTATGTTGTGATAAACATTCAAGTGTGGGTGGCTTTTCTATAAAATGACTTCTTTTCCTCTGCATAGATACCCAATAGTGGGATTGCTGGATTGAATGTTAAGTCTACATTTATTTCTTTGAAGAGTCTCCATATACTATTTACCATAACAGTTGTACTAATTTGCAGTCCCACCAACAGTGTGTAAGTATTCCTTTCTCTCTGCATAAATGCCAGTATCTACTGTTTCTTCACTTTTTACTAATGGCCATTCTGACAGGGGTAAGGTGGTTTTAATTTGTATTTCTCTGATGATCAGTGATGTTGAGAATTTTTTCATGTTTGTTGGCCATTTGTCCATCTTCTTTCAAAGAACTTCTGTTCATGTCTTTTGCCTACTTTTTGATGGGTTGTTTATTCTTTTCTTGCTGATTTGTTTGAAGTTTTTGTAGATGCTGGATATTAGCTCTTTACTGGATGCATAGTTTGTAAATATTTTCTCCCATTTTGTAGGCTATTTACTCTGTTGATTATTTCCTTTGCTGTGCAGAAGCTTTTTAATTTAATTGAATACCTTATATTTATTTTTATTATTGCTATATTTGCCTTTGTGGTGTTAGTCATGAATTCTTTTTCCAGGCCAAAGTCTAAAATAGTTTTTCCTGTTTTCTTCTAGAATTTTTAAGCTTTCATGCCTCACATGTAAGTCATTTATCCATCTTGAATGAATTTTTGTATACGGTGAGAGATAGAGGTCCTATTTCATTCTTCTGCATGTGACTATACAGTTTTCCCAGCAACATTTATTGAATAGGACTTCCTTTCACCCAATGTATATTGGTGTCTGGTTGTTGAAGATCAGTTGGTTGTAGATAGGTGATTTTATAATATTTGCATGTTCTTTCTTCTGTTCCATTGGTCTATGTCTCTACTTTTATACCAGTACCATGCTATTTGGTTACTATAACCTTGTATTATAACTTGAAGTCAGGTAATGTGATGCCTCCAGATTTGTTCTTTTTGCTTGATATTGTTTTGGCTATTCAGGCTGTTTTTGGCTCCAGATAAAGCTGAGGATTATTTTTTCTAGGTTGGTAGGGCATGATGTTGGTATTGTGATGGGGATCACATTAAATCTGTAAATCACTTTGGGTAGTATGGATATTTTAATGATATTGATTCTACCAATCCATGAGCATGGGATGCTTTTCCATTTATTTGTGTCACCTATGATTTCTTTCATCAATATTTTATAGTTTTCCTTGTAGAGATCTTTCACTTCCTTGGTTAAGCATCTTCCTAGGTATTTTACTTTTTTTGTATCTATTGTAAATGGTATTGAGTTCTTGATTTGACTCTGTTATTTGTACATAGAAATGATTTGTGTACATTAATTTTGTAACCTTTGTAAGACTTTGCTGAATATATTTATCAATTCTATTAAGGTTATTAAGTATGAAATGTCCAATTTCCTTAAGTACTAAGTTTGACAGTTGATATCGCTGACATTTCACTTTGACACTTCTTGTTTTATGTTGATTGTGAAGGTACATCCTCAGTCTTTTAAATGCATGTTTTGGCTGTGATTATCTTTCAAATTCTTTTTAGAGAAATTTTTGTAAAACCATGGATAAGTAAAAAATTCGTGTTATTTTTGAATATGAGTTCTGTCATGGAACCAATGCAATGCAGACAGCTCAAAATATCAATGAAGCGTTTGGGAAGGATGTGGCTAATGAACACGCAGTATGTCAGTGGTTTGAAAAGTTCTGTTCTGGTGATTTTAATCTTAAAAATGAGTCACGTGGATGAACTGAGACCAAGGTGTGGATAATGATGAGTTGAAAGCTGTAGTGGAAGTGAGTCCATCTGAACCTTCCCAAATGCTTCTTTGCTGTCACCATATAATAAGGTGAACCACTTCTACAGCATATTGTTACATGTAATGAAAAATGGATTCTTTTTGACAATCACAAGCATTTGGCACCATGGTTGGATAAAGATGAAGTGCTGAAACACAGCTGAAAACAGAATATTCATCAAAAAAAAAGCTATTGGTGTCTGTTTGGTGGTCTAGTGCTGGTATTATTCACTACAGCTTCATGAAACCTGGTCAATTGATTACAGTGGATATCTACTATAACCAATTGGACAAAATGATGAGGACGATTGCAATAAGGAGCCAAGATTGGTCAATAGAGACAGTCCAACCCCTTTGCAAGACAATGCTTGACCACATGTAGCATAAACAATGCTGCACAAACTACAGAAGCTAGACTTGGAAACTCTGTAATCTACCAGACCTTGCACCAACTATCACTTCTTCCAGGCTTTGGATCACTTCTTGCAAGGAAAACATTCAATTCTCAACAAGCTGTGGAAAATGCCTTTCGCAATTTCATTGCCATTTGCTCACCATGCTTCTTTGCTGCTGGCATAAACAAGCTACCATTAAGATTGCAAAACTGTGTCAATAGTTTAGGCGCACACTTTGATTAATTCTACTACTTCTTGTTTGAGATATAATAAACTATACATTTGATTTGAAATTGGAAATTTCATATTTAATCACCTAATAGTAGTCTTTTGGTGGCATCTTTAAGGTTTTCTAGGTACAAGATCATAGCATCAAAAAACAGGGATAGTTGGAACTTCTCCTCCTTGCATGGATGCCCTTTCTATCTTTCTCTTGCTTGATTGCTCTGGGTAGGACTTCCAGTACTATGTTAAATAGAAGTGGTGACAGTGGGCACCATTTTCTTGTTCCAATTATTAGTGAGAATGCTTTTAACTTTTCCCCATTCAGTATGATATTGGTTGTGGGTTTGTCATATATGGTTTTCATAATTTTGAGGTATGTTCTCTCCATCCCTAGTATCTTGACAGTTTTTATCATGAAAGGGTGCTAGATTTTATTGAATACTTTTCCCACATGTATTGAAATCATATGGGGATTGTTTTTGCTTCTGTTTATGTAGTGAATCATGTTTACTGATTTGTATATGTTGAATCTTCATTGCATCTCTCCTGTGAAATTCACTTGATCATGGTGAATTATCTTTTTGATGTACTGTTTAAGTTTGCAAATATTATGTTGAGGATTTTTGTGTCTATGTTAATAAGGGAAATTGGTCTGTAGTTTTCTATTTTTGTTGTGTCCTTTCCTGGCTTTGGATCAAGGAGATACTGGCTTCATAGAATGAGTTAGAGAGGATCTTTCTTAATATTATGTAATACTTTATGCAGGACAGGCAGTAGTTCTTCTTTGTGGGTCTTCGTAGAATTTGGCTGTGATTTGGTCTGGTCCGGGGCTTTTTTTTTTGGGGGAGGATTTTTTATTACTGCTTCGATCATAGAGCCATTATTGGGCTGTTCAGGGTTTCTATTTCCTTCTGATTCAGGTTTGGGAGGTTGTGTGTTTACAGGAATTTACCCATTGTCTCTACATTTTCTAATTTGTATGCATTATAGTTTTCATAATATTCACAGATGATTTGTATTTCTGTTGTACTGGTTGTAATGTTTTCTTTTTCATTTCTCATTGAGCTTATTTGAATCCTTTCTCTTCTATTTCTGGTTAATATGGATAATGGCCTATTGATTTTGTTTATTTTTTCAAAGAACCAACTTGTTATTTCATTGATATTTTGTATCTTTTGGTTTCCATTTTGTATAGTTCTGCTCTGAGCTTTTCTATTTCTTTTATTCTGCTGGCTTTGAGTTTGGATTGCTCTTCTTTTTCTAGCTCTTTGAGATGTGACATTAGATTTTTAATATGTGCTCTTTCTGTCTTTTTGATGGAGGCATTTAAGGCTATGAACTTTCCCCTTAGGACTGCTTTTACCCCTAGATTTTGAATGATTGTGGCCCCTTTGTCATTCAGTTCAAGGAATCTTTTGATTTCCATCTTAATTTCATGTCAGACGCAAGGATCAATTAGTAGTAGGTTGTTTAATTTCTATGACTTTTTGTAGATTTGAATGTTTCTCTTGGAATTTATTTTCTAGGTTTATTCCACTATAGTATGAGAAAACACATTGTATTATTTCAAATTTTTTTGTATTAACTGAGACTTGTTTTGTAGCCTAAGATATGATCTATCTCAGAAGATGCCTCATGTGCCAATGAGAAGAATGTATATTCAGTATTTTTTGTGTATAACATTTAATGTTTTTCTTCCCTAATGTTTTTCCCCTTACTTCTGTCAATATGGAATACAGAATAATCTAGAGCTTATCAATTAGTCTATTTATAATTATAACTGTTTATTAAAAATTTAAGTATCAGTAAAGTTCTAACAGCAAATATAGCTTAGGGATCTCAACTCTTAAATTTAACCTTAATCTCTAACATATTACAAAAGAATCTTTTGTCAGGAAATATATCAAAAAGCCTCATTTAGGTTGTGAAACAGGGCATACTGGATCATTATTATTATCAGTAAGTCATTTAGGATACAGATGTTCTTCCATTTTACAGATTAAAAATTTAAAAAGAGAACTCTAGGCTTTGAGAGTTTAGTTGATTTGCCACGGGTCACATATAAGTTATAGAGCTGAGTCTTCAGCCAGTTTCTGTTTATATATCTATGATAATCCTGTAAATTTCAGATATATCAAAACTATAAGACAATTCAAGTATCTCCTCTTAGTAGCCTGACATTTCATAAAAAATATTTCACAAAATTTCTATTTGAGAAGACAGCTATTTTTTAAAACCATTTTATCCATTCCCTCTGAATATTTAAATATATCTCACTTTAAATTCTTTCTGTGACATTAAAATAATGAGGAACCCTAAGTAATATTTGAATCTATTTGTAACCTCAGTAGTTCTCAAGGAGTGGTGGTGGGAGACACTCGGAAATATGTGGGGACTTTTTTTGATACAACAAGTTGGGAGATCTATTTCTGGTCAAGTATGTTAAATGATCAACAGTGTGAGGTGAGCCTCATAGCAATATTGGGTTAGAATTGACTAAGAGTGTGCTTTTGAGAACACTGTAGAAATCACTCATTTGACAATCTTTTTAAAACAAAATAAAGAATTGAGAAGAAAATGGCCCATGAATGGTTCAAATCATAACTAAAGCTTATTACTGGCTAAATCGATCTTATCAGATCATGGCTCAGATAAGGAATCACTTAAGTAGCAATATCCATATCAAACAGAAAAAATATTTCTATAATTTCTAAATCTACAAATAGAACTTATTAGAATGACTTGGTGAATAATTCATCTTCTGAGATATATCACTTGGTAATAAGTTTTATAAATATATATAGTTCCTTAGAGAAAGAAAAGGAATATATTTTATAATTTTAACCTATTTAGAGATTTTATGTTACTAGTTATTAATATTTTGAATAGAATACTAACAGGAAATGTTCAGAAAAGTCAGACTCCACTAATTTAATGATAGTAAAGGAAAAAGCATTTTATCTGATTGAGAGATTATTTTCTTTTGAGGGTTTAAAAGAAAAAAGCACCATTGATTCACTTATGACTTATCTTTCCAAAGCTCTGCTAGCATTTTTGACAAAGTCAGTACTCATATAACAGGAAGTCATATTATCAAGTGCAGCTTGAAAAACCTCATATATGGCCACCAGTTGTTTATATAATCTCTTAAAAGTGAACTACTAACCTATTCTCTTGTTGTACGTGAACTCTTAGGACATACCTAAGGAATGTAGAATAAAATAACTTGAAAGCATAATGCATATTTCACAGTGAACTCAAAGTTTCAAGTCATTTAAATTCTCTCTTTTAAATTCTCTTTGGAATATTTTGAGAAATTATGCCTTTCATTTTCTCAGACCAGAAAAAAGTAACAAATGAAAAAACAGTCCCTACAACATATAGTATTGTTCTCTCTCTTTGCTATTTCAGGAAAAAAAGGACAAAATGTAGTATTGAAGAAAAAATTAATGGGACAGAAACTAAATATTTTCAGATAGAGTATATTTAAGATTATATCATAAAAGCTATAAATTATATATGACCGTGCATTATATACAATTTACCTTTAAAATACTTTAGCACACCAGAAATGCAGAATATATATTTTAAGTGATAATACAATGTGGTAGCATTACCAATTGTAATACAAATTATAATACATACCATATTGTATTACAAAAATAATGGTCATCTTCATAAAATAGTAGTATCTATTATTTCTCAACAAAACCTAAATATTAATATTACAATATAACCTTAGTGAAGCTAATACATGTATGCAGAGTAACATTTTACTAATAAAAACCATTTCATTGCCAGCATAGTTATGAAGTTTTTCTGTAATGCTTTATTTTTGAATGAATAAAATCTTAAGCTGCTTTAATAGTGACACAAGCCTGATACCGATGAAAGTAAACAATAAGTTTTAAACTGTTCAGTTTGCAAGTTTTTGATATAAATTATAAATCTACAGACATTAAAACATTTTCATATCCTATTGATTTTAATGAATACTCTAAGAGCTGCTGAAATTGATAAACATACATCTCATTTAATATTCATTCATAATAAATAAGCCCAGTACTTCATATGCACTGCAAAAATGAAAGACACAGCTACAGTTATGGCATGGTAAATTATGGTAGTAGCTCCACCAGCTGGCAAAAAAGGTCTAAAATTTTCAAGCATATCAGATCATTAACATATTCCTCATGTTCCCAAAGGGAAGAAATTGGGACTGTCCCGTACCTCTTCTCCAGATAACTTGTTATCTTTCATTTTGGAACAACTTTTCCTTTGCTAAGACTACGTTGATATGTATTTTAACCCACTTTCTTCTTCTTCTTCTTTTTTTTATTTTTAGAAAAATGAAATTTATTGACCTATTCATTTAATCCACATTTTTAGAATTAAATTGCCAATATTAATTGTAACAATAAGAACATCAACAAGATTTTATATATGCTTCCCACGGTCCTGGGGTGGGAACTAAGTGAGTTAAATACAATTCTCATGGTAGTTAATGTGTTAAAGCTCATTGAATACGGTACACTAGTAAGTATAATGGACTAGAACCCAAATGAACCACCTGCACATGCAGAAAACAGTGAGTCAAAATGATACTGCAGGCTTTGAGAGTTGATTACGGCAGTGACAAAGTAAGACCACTTTCTTCTTTTTTACAGATTTTTTTAAATGTAATTTTTTTACAGATGATAAAACAGGCAAATAAAATTAATGCCTTGGATACAATATTGAAGTACTAAAAACACTTTGTGGTCTCCCAAATCCCATGGCATTTTCCCCAGAGTGCTGTTGTTCTAAGCATATTGGTTAAAATCTAATTTGTGTAATTACTTGTAGATTTCTTAAATTTGCACTGTATTTTCAATTAAATTTGTATTTGCTATCCAAAACAAAATAGACAATTACCATGTGCTATTAAACTATCACTATATTATGTCAGAGTTAACTTCATTTCTGTGTAAGACAAACACTATTCATCTCTTTTATAGCATTGCATTCCTTCTGATTAATTCATTCTTGATAATAATTCAGATATGTTACTGCCTGGAAGTTAGAGAATATAAACAGGATCTTTTAAAGTTCCTTTGCATTCTGATCCCACAATTCTGTTCTGCCTTATATTCACAAGCCCTATCAGCTTCTAAAGCAGTGTATCTTATCCTTGATACTTTGGCTGCACACTGGAATCACCCAGGGAGCTTTAAATAATACTGATGTTTGAGACCCATCTCCCAAGATTCTGAATTAACTGGTCTGGGATATGGCCAGGGCATTAGGATTTATTCGAAGTCATAAGCGTGAAAGAATAGAAACTAATACCTGGAACTGTTTTGCTTCAAAAAACAAAACCAAACCTTAGGTCTTCTCTTCCCTCATGTAAAAAAAAAAAAAAAAAAAATTTCTATCTGTCAAAGTGAATTGAGGAATTCTCCAAGATTAGATGAAAAATCCTTTTTCATAATAATGGTCTTATTTTGTAGTTGCTCTATGTTGGGAAGCCCAATTCCTGAAATTCTAGATTAAGATTATGAATGCTGATGGTTATCTCTCCTGGAAGTTCTTTACCTCTTTATTAGTATTATCAAGCTAACTGCTCATTTGATTGATTGAAATGAGTCGATAAATTTACATTTTACTTTCCCTAAGGAATCAATGATTACAAAAGGTAATTTCCTAGAAGCTGGTTATTTTATGTCATTTTGAAAAATATTTTAACTGTGCAAATATGATCATACTTCACAGAAAAAAATTCCTTCCATACCTTCAGGATTTTTTTGGTTCTAAAATAAATTTATAAGATTTATATATATTCAAAATAACAGCTTATAAATAATAGTGGGCTTTTGGTCAGTAATATGAATAATGTTAGATAATTAACCAATCCTTAACTTACGTAAAGAGAAGCAAATTATTTAGAAAGTGTTCCTTTTTGTGTCTGTCATGACAGGTGTTATGAGTGTTGTTGGTTGGAAGTGGCCCAGCCTTTAAAGAGAAATCCTAGCTTTCAAATCATTTTTTATATATCTGAATGTTGTAGCAAATTTCATTAAGACATTTCTTAGAGACTATAGACTGCATATCTTCAATCCATCTTTAATTAATACATTTTAAATTAATTTTATTTAATATACATCTGCTCATTACTTAATTTTTCTCTTATATAAATGTTTGGGTTATTATAGTACTTTCTGATAAAGTTATGCACAGAGGCTAAGAAATAACCGTATGGATAGTTATTTTTTTTCCAATGGCGAGTCTTTTCTCAGGATCAAGAAGCCCAAACTGTAAGTACAAACCCTGTTTATCAGAGAAAAGGACAAGATGTGAAGTGCCATATATGGACATTTCTGCTGTGCACTGCAGAACTCCAGAGAGCACCCTTCAGAGAGACAACCATGTCAGAGGTGCTTCCTGGAGTTGGGAAGTGCAGGATCCCTGATTTCTATGCTCTCATTTCTTTTCTAACTTGGAAGAATCTAGGAGGTACATAAACTCAGGTTGATAATCCTCTATGATGAGGTAGGCTAGAAGCCCTTTAGAGGGCCACAAGCTGAGGCTGTAAGCTATATCTTGCAAACTGTATTATCTAGATTCTGGTAAACAGTTTACTGGCCCAATGAGAAATAAAATATTGTTTTCATTAGTACAGGCAATCACAATAACCCCAATGCAAGGCTTATTAGTAAATTGGTTTGAAAAAATCAAGGGCTTCCTTGTTCCCTTCTCTAGTCTACATCTTGGGATCCACATACAGAGTAAGAGGTAGAACTAAGCCTACAGACTGAACTCTTAGTTCGTTTATTCAGTGAACTCAGCTGCATGGATAAAGCAGAACTCAGAAAAGTATGGCAGGTTTGTATAACAGCCAAAATAGAATGAGAACAGCGGATTGACTAAAAGAGGTCCTTTTTGAACTTAGAGGAAAGACGTGCAAGGGCATCCACTGTGCTTCAGTATAGGAAGTGCAAGAAGTAGGAGGGAAAAGAGTAGGCAATGACACTCCAAAGCACTGACTTTGAACACAAAGACCCAAGCTGCTAATATATTTACAATAACGTGAGCCCCAACCTTTGAGATTAGCCACTACTCTTCCCTGGTGAAGGATCTTCTAGATCCTTATTTTGTATTTGTGTTTCCTTTTCCCTACCAGTTCTTGAGAGAGATGTGTTGAAATCTCCAACTGTGACTGTGGATTTATATCTATTTCTACATTTAATTCTGCCAAATTCTGCTTTATATATTTTGAAACAGTTTTTAAGTTGCATGCAAATTCATGGTTTTATATTTTCCTGTTGAATTGCCCTGTTTATTACCATGAAATGTTTCTTTTCGTCTCTAGTAATTTCTGTTCACTTAAAGTCTAATTTTTTTAGATTAACATAGCCATATCAGCTTGCTTTTGATTTAGTGATTGCATGATATATAATTTTCTTTACTTTTACGTTTAACCTTTCTGTGCCATTATATTTAAACGTTGTCTCTTTAAACAGCATGTAGTTGGTTCTTGTTTTCTTTTTTAATCTGCACATATTTTAATATTAATGTTTAGGATATTTACATTTATTTGTTTTTTATTTGTTGTATCTGATTTTATCTGATTTTTATTCCTGTATTTTTCTTTTATTGCTTTCCTATGGATTGCAATCAAGTATTTTTTTATTCCATTTTCTCCACATATTAGCTTTTATGCTTTTTCCCCACCCCCCCCTTTTTTTTTTTTTTTTTTTTTTTTTTTTGAGACAGGGTCTTGCTCTGTCACCCAGGCTGAGGTACAGTGATCTGATCATAGCTTACTGTAACCTGGCTAATTTTAAAATTTTTCATAGTGATGGAGTCTTGCTCTTGCTCTTGCTCAGGCTGGTCCTGACCTCAAGCGATCCTCCTGCCTTGGCCTCCCAGAGTGCTAGGATTAAAGGTGTGAGCCACTGTGGTCAATCCATCTAATGCATTCTTAATCCAGATAGTGCAGTTTGTATTTCCAGAACGTCTGTCTTATTCTTTTTTATAGCTTCCATTTCCTATTGACATTTTCCACCTTTTTATCTATTCTGTCCATCTTTTCTCTTTTTTCATTTATTTTTTTTCTAATTAGATATTTTTAAGTCCTATTTTGCTAATTCCAACATGTAGATCAACTGGAGATCTGTTTCTATTTTGTGCTTTCTCTGTTGATTATTGGTCACATTTTCCTAACCCTTTGCATATCTCATAATTTTTTACCGTATAAGAAATCAATGTAGAATGAAGTTGATATTTCCCTCCAGAGAGGGTTGGACCTTTTTTTTGTCAGAAAGATAGCATGAGAGGTTCATCACTTCAATCCAATAATTAACAAGCAGGGTTTGGTTTGAAGTTAGGTTGCAGCTTTCATTAGACTCAGTCAACCTCTAAAAGTGCATGACCTATGTTGTGTTTATTGCAGTCTCATTCCCTTAATCAGGCTTTATCTCCAAAAACACTGTGGAGTTTGTTATAACACTGCAGGAAATTTTCAGTGTTTTAGTGTTTTCTGTTTTTCAGGTCTGGACTCCTCCGTTGAGCATGGTCCTCTGGGTTTTTTGCTTAATAGTTTAGAAGATCTCTAGCTTCTTTAATTTGAAAGTTCTGCTTTTCAGATGTTGTGGATGAAGCTCTTTAGCCTTTCATCCTACATAGGTTTAAAATATAGGAAGTGTTTTAAGAAGGATTCTTACTGTGTGTTTGTTGTAGGTCCCTCCCTATAGTATAATTTGATTCCTAAACTCTGTGAGACTGTAAGAGATTTCATTCTGCCTTTTTGAGTCAACTAGTCTTTTGTACTGCCACAGCTCTTATCAAATGTCTCATTTGGAAAACTGGCCATATGTTTGGACTCCTCTCCCAATCTGGCATGTTGGTCCATGTGGTTATTAAAACCTCTGCTGATTTGTCTTCCCCTTTGTAAAGTTCTCTGCCTATGGCAATACTGATTCTCAAATAATTCCCAGACTAAGAAAATACTCCCAGTGAAGCAAATAGCTAGCAATATTAGCATTACTAGGGGGCTCTCAGAATACTGGAATTTTAATCCACCTAGTCTTCTGAGCTCCTCCACTTCCTTTCTAGCCTTTATTCAACAAAGGTTAAAAAAATCAGTTTCTAGTATCAGAGACATCTTGTTACATATTTGAATACTTGATGCCATTTATTCTGTAGGGTAGTTAGGGAATGCATTAGTTTTGGGACACAGTACTAAAATTGTGGGCTCAGAGACAAGGTCAGGGCTACGTGGTCACCCTTTCCCACTAAGATAATTTTTTTCATGTGCTAATTTCAGAGATCTTGTGGTCAGTGAATTTTTAATGCACATGCATATGTATGCATTTTTTTTTTTTTAGAGACGGGGTCTCGCTCTTGGTCAGGCTGGTTTCGAACTCCTGACCTTGAGCTATCCACCCGCCTCGGCCTCCCAGAGTGCTAGGATTACAGGCGTGAGCCACCGCGCCCGGCCGTATGCATTTATGTTTCAAATGCAAGTGTTTTAAAATGAAGGCAGCTTTATTACCAACACCCAACTTCATATGGAATTAGTACATTTTATGAATGTGAAACAACAAAAAGGATGGAATTTTTAGAGTGTGTGTGCATGTGAGAGAGAGAGGGAGAGGGAGAGAGGAGGGCTAGGGGGGGAGAGAGGAGCAAGAATGAGAAAATAAAACACGGCTCGTAACTTTTAAAATAACAGGTATGAAACAATGATATCTGAACAAACTATATAACCTGTAATTTATTTGAATCATAAACTTAATGTAGAAGCAAAATGCTTTTGAAATAAATTTTAAACTCATAAGTAAACCCTATAACAAAAACATAACCTGATTCGGCCAAAATAAAAAGAAAGAAAAAGAAACCTCAGAATTTGTAGGCCCTTTCAAAATATCTTGTGAACAAAATTGTGGCCATTCCAGAGGAAATGTAAAGGACAATGCACCTTTCTGCTAAAAGGCAGCATCAAGTCTATAGCATATTTTTAAATTTCTGACTTACCTTAAACTTTCTGGGAGGGCAAATTTCTGGGACATATTCCAACTCATGTTGTTTGAGCATGTACCATTTTGTTTTCTATTAGAGACAAACATTGTTTTCCATCTGGATATCCTTTGATTTATAATGAGCATGTTTAAACTTGCAGAATCAATTTAACACCTTCAGCCAAACTAATGACCAAATAAAACTATCCCCCAGGCTTCATGAGAAACGGATGGATTTGTCATAAATATATGTCAGACACCTGCATTTCAGCTGTGTGTTTTGTTACAGCCAGCAATATTAAGACATGGAATTTTAAAAGCTTTTAAAAAATTCTTTAACTTGAGTATATTTTAAAAAATTCAATGATGTGAACTCTTTTTTTCAAAAACATTTTAGGAAAACCTCTTAGCTAGTTTGCCTTGTGTATGTATATATATTATATACACATATATAATTATATGTGTGTGTATATATATATGATTAAACCATGTCAAATGGATACTGATAAACTGAGGATGCAATGCCTAGAAACGGTAGGTATTTCAGGGAAAGGAAATGCCACCGACAGAGTCATCAGGGCATCTAGTACCTGATAAAAAATATCTATCTCACATTTATCAATATTTCCATTCCTTTTCATATTACCCATTTTATGTATATTTTATATGAAATATATATTTGTAAGAAGAAAAAAATTAAAACATATTTGTTCACTCATCAATATATCCAAGATACTATTTCATAAAGTGAAAAGGAATGAGTCTATTATAGGTAAGTGTGAGAAAGTTTTATGGCTGAGTTCAAGAAGAGTTTATACAAGCTTCATTGGTTAGAAAATAAGATTTTTTGTGTGTGGAAAGAAACACTAATTTTGTGAAGCCAAAGGCATCTACAGAAATGTCTATTCTTTCTCATAAGATCCCCCTTCCCACCTTATCTCAGTCTACCAACTATATAAAACTAAGCTGAGAAGTAAATTTCTTAGGGAACCTATTAACCTAGCACAGGTGGCATCTTATGTTGAATAGTGTGGTATCACTATAGGAATCACAGAGGCTAATTTTTCAATATGATCCTGATTTTGTATAATTTTATTATTTTTAATCAAGATAATTCAATCAGTATGTAATTAAATGTGGCTTATTGTGAAAAATAATTAGAAATCAAGAATAACAAAAATGCATGTGATGAAAGGGAAATTTATGGCCTTAATAATTTAAAGAAAGTAAAAAGGATAAAAATTAATGACTTAGAAAGTCATCTTAATATGGTATAAAAAGGACAGAGTAGATCCAAAGAGAATAAGAGTAAGGATTTAATTAAGAGCAGAAACTAATGATATAGAAAATAAAGATATAATACAATAAAGTCAATTCCAAAAATTGTTAATTTAAAATGAATAATAAAATTGACAAATATCTGGCAATATCAGGGGCAAAAATCAAAACAAACCATGACTAAATAATATTAAAAATACAAAGAGAGCATAACTATAGATACAGGAGAGATTAAAAGATATTAAAATCTTATAAACAACTTATGCCAACAAATTTGAAAACTAAAAAACAAATTCTTAGCAAAAAGATATATAAATTGATGTAAAAAGAAACTGACAAAGCATAGTGTGAAAACAATCTTAATCATAAATATAGATGTAAAATTCTGAAATAAAATATTAGCAAATCAAATGTAACAGTGCATAAAAATGATCAAGCTGAGTTGATTCCAGGAATAGAGCATAAAAAATTAGAAAATTAATTATAATCTATTAATTCAATGCATTAACAAATTGAGGAAGTAAAGCCATATGATAATTCAAGAAATGCTGAAAAACTTTCACAAAATTTTAACTCAAGAAAAACTACAGGTATTAGCAAATTAGGAACAGATGAGAACTTTCTTAAAACTTGAAAGGTAACTACCAAAAACACAGAGCAACAATTATACTCAAATATTAAAAGCATTCCTTTAAAATTCAGGGATGCTGATTTCACTTTTTATGTTCAAAATCAAACAGAAGTCCTAGCTCAGAATGTCTGGCAAGTAAAGTGAAAAAAGCATATGCATTAGATTGAAAGATGTAAAATTGTCCTTATTTAAGATAATAATACAATTGTCTTCATTGAAAACCACCCAAACCCTATAAATAGTTAGATTCAATAAGATAATTTACTAAGGTGATTAAATATGAGATAATAATAATAATATTTCTTTGCAATAACAATTAGGAAATAACATAAAAACTCAGTAAGGCTATATAATAAATACTCAGAAAAGTAGGCTATTATTTGAAAACAGACATATGTGAACCCTCTGTAATACAATATAAGGGGTATATTCTACATAAAGACCTAAATATGAAACGTAAAACTATAAAATATTTAAAAAAATCTAAGTGATAACCTTTGTGACCTGGGAGCAGGGAAGAATTTCTTAAACAAAAATTCAAAACACAAATGATAAAGCAAAAAGTGGATTTAATTATATCAAAGGTAAGGATTTCTTACAATGAAGGGCACCATGGACAAACTTAATATGCAGATGATAAAATGGGCTAAGAAATTTGTAATCTCTAAAGCTGACAAGGGATTAAGAAATGCTCAAAAATCAATAAGGGCAGAAACCTCCTTAGAAAAATGAGCAAACTAGTTACAAAAGAGGCATCCAAAAGGCTAATAAGCATTTAAAGGGATTTTAAACTATTAGCAATCAGTAAATGCAAATTAAAATAATAATGAGGGTTTCTAATTCCCATTCCCTGTCAACATAAGTTGTTTCCCATAAGTATCTAGACTGGTCATCTGGGAGAACTGCTGACACTACTCAGCCAAGTTAAATATACTCATACTCTATGATCCAGACATTCTGTTCCTAAGTCTATACACCAAATAGATATTCACAGTTCACCCTAGGATTCATTATAGTGTTATTTGTTGTGGCAGAAAGTTGGAGATATTCTGTGATAGCGAATAGATAGTGAATAGATAGATGTGGTAAATTCACACCTTATAAGAGCATTAATTATTACAGAAGTCACAGATTAGAGGTACACACAGCCACTTGGAAGGATCTAAAAGCCAGATGCCTAGGTTAAAAAGATAAGAAACAATGAAATATATTATATAACATAATTTCCATAAATTAAAAACATGCACAGAAAACAATATATGTTCCATAAGAACACAAACACAAAGACACACATTAAATAAGCCCAATATAATGGTTGGTTATGGGATGTGAGGGGAGTGGAAAGTATGATATGGGGATGAAAAGAAAACAAATGGTTGTAGCAGTGATGATGATATGCCATAAATTAAGAAATATGACTAGCATAATTTTCTGCACTGAAGATTCAAAAAAGGAGAGAAGAGGACAGAGTACCAAGTACATATGAATAAAGCTAATCAAGAGATGTATAAGACATTTGTAAAGAAAATTATAAAACTTTATAAGACATCAAATAAGATCTAAATAAAGAGATAAACCACATTAATGGGTAGGAAAAGCAATTACTATAAGGTATCACTACTCCCCAAATTGGTTTATACATTTAATATGGTCTCATTTCCCTAATACAACATAGTTTTTCATGCAACTGGACAAGATGATTCTAAAATTCATATGGAAGAGCAAAGGGCCAAAAAGTAGCCAAGGCACTACTACAGCAAAACAAGTTGGAAAGGGGACGTTAAGACTTATTATAAACCTTTGGTAACTGAGACAGTATGGTATTGGCTTAGGAATAGACAATAGACCAAAATGGAATGGAAGAACTCAGAATTAGACCCACACATGTGGAGATTTATATATGACTGATTAGCATTGTTTAGTAGGGGGAAATGATGAATTGTTTTCAGTAAATGATGGTAGAAAAAAACCCCAAAGAAACTGTATCCTTACCTACAATGTAGCAAAAAATAAGCCAACAAGAAACAACTATAACAACACAAATTAATTCCAAAGACCTTTAAAACTATTTGAAAAATACATAAGAAAATATCTTTATGATCCTGGGGATAGAGAAGACTTTCCTACACAAGACAGGTCTTACCAGAAAGACCAAGAAATTGAGAAAACCATAATTCATTAAAAATATCATAAAGTACAAAAACCAACCACAAACTTGGAGAAGATAGCTGCCATTCATATAATTAACAGAAAAAGGAGTCACCAGAAAATATCTTTAAAACTCTGAAAAAATAATAATACAATCAATAGAAAAATGAACAAAATTTATAAACAGGTATTTCACAGATGAAGAAACTCAATCCAGTACACATATAAAGCTATGTTCAATACTCATTAGTAATCACAGTAATGGAAATTCAAACCCCAAACAGATACCATTTATACCTATTAGACTAGCAAAATCTAAAAGATTGAAAATACCAAATGTTATGGCAGACAAAGCTGGTCATATATCAGCCATTTAGGAAAAGAGTTTAGTTTACTTATTCAAGTTAAAGATGTGTTTTCTTATGACCCAGCAAGTTTCTATTGGCATTTATTCTAGAAGAACTTTTATGCTCCTGAGACATGACAAGAATGTTTATAGTAGCATTGTTTATAACAAAAAAATTGGACAACTCAATTGTTTACCAACAGGAGAATGGATAAATTGCGTTGGAGTATGGTCATGTAACTGAGTGTAGTAATAGAAATGAATATGGTTATATATATTGAAATGAATGAATTTGAAAAGCATAATATTGAATGACAAAGTAAAGCAAAATATACACATTGCTACCATTGCAAAAGTTCAAAAACAAATAAAAATAATATTGATTAAGTATACATATTCATACCTGTACAAAGAAATGATGAATATAAAATTCAGGGGAAGCAGGGTATAAACAAAGGAGAAATACAGAAGGGGCTTCAATAATACTGGTAATTGAGGAACCCAGTTCCTGATTAAAATCCTCATGTGATTGACCACAGGCAATTACAAAAGCTTTACCTGGCAAGACTCATGAGAGAAAGCTGCCTTCCCTACACTAGACTTAGTGCACAGCCAACGCATTACAGTCTCTAAGGGGGGTTGCAGTTAGGTTCTCAGGCTCCCCTGGCTGCAGACACTCTTTCACATGTTTACATTCCTAGCCCTCATTCCTAATTATCTTTATCTTCAGGCACTTCTGCCAAGGCCGCCTTAAAGGAGTTCGAGGGAGAAACCTCACAGACGTTTTTTCCTACTCTGCCTCAGTACTTTTCCACTTCTAGCCCTTCTTCCTTGCCATTCCCCTGACCCCAGGATCCAAAAAACTTGTGGAACCTTTTGTTTGGGGCGCTCTCAACAGTGAACAAACCCCCACTTCTACCTGGCTCTGGAAATGGTGCACCATTTCATGAGAGAAATGGAACAGGGACATCAGCATTTCCTTTGGTTTTAGACTCTTGCTTATACTATTACAGTAAGTGATTAAAGACTTAACTCTTTCACTTTTGGTTTTTTGGATAGGCTACTCTGTATACCTGACAGCTCAGCTTAGCTCCTGATAGTTATATATACACACACACACAGAGATAGATAGATAAAGATATAGCTTGATCTATCTTAAGTTGGATGATATAATAATGTTGCTTTGAACCTCCTCCATAAACATGTATTAAAAAAATTAAGTTTTGCGGAACTCCTATAGGGAGGATGAATAAGACAAAATCACAAAAAAGCAGCTGTTTAAATTATAGCTTCTATACTACCTCAGAATACAGAAAGACAAAGGGAAGTGTGGGGTTGTCATGAATGTATTCCATTCTTTTAAAAATTTGGGTATAGGGTTGAAGGTAGGATACAAGGGAATCTTTTTTTATTTTTTTATTTTGGCATAATACAAGGGAATCTTTTAAAGAATATAATTCAAATTATAAACTTTCTCTCCTTTGGTATGAAATCCTTTAAGTAAGACTGGTTTTCTTATATTTGATTTCATATTATTTCTTGGGCTAAATGTGATATATTTAAAGCCTATCTATACCAATTCTCTAGATAATGAATTTTTACAATTACTAACCACTGTAAAGTAGTATGTACTTATTTAATGTTCTTCAACTACTTTCTTCATTCAAACCACTGTGTAAAGCTATACTGGTCCTTAAATTACTGTCTTCAAACTTAAGAGAGATTTCATTATCAATATATTTTTTGCCTCAACCACACAGGCTCTGCTTCTCTCTCCTTTGGTCTAGGTCATTGCCTTATCGATCTTGTTGGTCATCTTATGTAGAAGTTTCTCATGTTCCCTGAAGATCATCATTCCTCATATCTGAACTTTACCTACCAGGCCCCATAACATCATAAGTGGTAAATACTAAAGCTGCAGGGTAGCTCAAGCTCTGACAAACCATGACTTTATAAAAGATGAAATTTATGTCCATATTGTATGGTCACACATTAACAAATTCTCAAGGCTAAAAAAGGTATTAGAGATTGCCTTGCTCTTATTCCTTATACCTATACAATGTAAGTAGTTATAATTTAGAATGTGCTTTTACATTAGCTTATTTTATTTTTATAACAACTATATTAATTAGATGGGACAATTATAATTATTCTCATTTTACAGATCAAAAGACAAACAAAAGAGGTTTCTATGACATCCCTGAAGTCATATTGATACTTATACCCGAACCCCAAATTTGTACTCCTAGACCACTGCACACCTCTGAGCCAAGGCTCTCTAACTTTCTACTTGTCCTAAACTGTGGGACAAGTATAAAATATTAAAACTAAATAAATTTACCTTATGATAATGAATTAAGAATCTTTATGAAGAGTACTAATGCATTTGTCAAATACAGCCTTTGTCAAATCTGATACTTTTAAGATACATTTTCATTATCTACATATTCAACATTATTGATGGCAAGTTAAAGTCAACTTAGTCATGGGTTTATCTCCCATTTGCTTTTACTGTATAGTCTTCATTTTCTTCATCTGTAGCTTTCAGGACAGAGATACTTGGTGAAATCCTTACTTAAAATTGATCAATACAGAAATATGTTTCCATTATCATTTCTAAGCCACACAGAAACTACCTTTAAGAAGAGACCTTGGACAAAGTTACTAGACTTTTTAAAAATATTAGTTTCCTTACCTCCAAAAAGATGGAATGCTTTTCTGCAGCTTGGTAGAGGCCATTTTGCACAGCTGGATTTATGAAAGCTTTGTTTTATTTTCAAATATTCTTTAGTAAAGAATGTTTTTGTGGCATTGTTCAGCTCTAGAGTAAAGCAAAAGAAAACAGTATTTTTAACCATTAATTTGAGTAAAATGGCAAGAACATGACAAATGATTGCTGTAGTATTTTGATAATAAATTCATATCTCTTTAAGTCAGACAAAAGTGGATTCAACATTTTTTAAAATACAAGCATATACAACTCCCCCAAATTTACATTTGATGCAACATTGATACGCCTACACATAGAACATACATCTATTAACTATTATGTCAGGCACTATGCCATATGAGGAATATACATGAGGCATCATGCCTGCCCTCAAACTGTAGACTAAAAGATGGAAATAAACTAGTTGACAAAAACGGGGAATAAGTGTGTTATAGGGGTAGCAAAAGAATAGCTAGAATGCAATCAGGGCTCAGAGTGATACTTTTTACTTCATAATCCATTATATTCTATTTGATTTTACAGTAGCTCATTGCTAAAGATTTGCTACAAATTTGAGATTTTAAAAAATATAAAAATTCTCAAACTTTCAGAAGCTATACTAAAGAGTTAAAAAGGAAATATTTACTTGAAGTACACACAGACTAATCAGAGAGCACATATGATGATATTCACTTTAAATAGTAGAAAGTCTCTTTATACGAGCCATGGAAAGCCAGGATTGAGTTAGACTGTGAGAAGCTCTTCTTAGAGAGGCCAATGCAGAATTGGTTACTAACCTGAGAAGTAAACTAGGTTTTCCATCAACCATCCACTCTTACTTTTTATCCCACAATTATCACCTGTAGCATTTCCTCAGTTTTCATACTACTTCAGGCTTTGAGCTTCAGCTCAAGCCAGTTGCATTAAATTTTCTCTATTTTTCCTAATCACTGCCTTGGACTGATTCTTACCTAAGGAATTCAAAGGGAAAATTGATTCACAAAGTTTACAATTAACAACAAAAGGAACAATGTAAGAAACATATTACTCTAGGCAAGTGATGTTATGTATTAAACCTGCTCCCCTCCAAATTGTGCACCTATGAACCAGTATACAAGTTAAAGAAAAGGTATATTTGTAGTCTCATCATGTATGCTGAGGCGGTGAGGGTTATTATGGCTAGTGCATTTTTTATACCTTATATGTTTAACACTGAAATCATTTCAGGTTGGATATTCTCACACTAGTTTCTACAGTGATGCACAGCTGTTTTATTAAAGTCCACTTTGCCCACTGCCCAAATTGAGTCACAGCTTTCTAAATGCCCTTGTAAATGAGACCCATGTGGCAGGTCAGTGATGATTTCATGTGGGAGATAACACAAACCAAAGTGAAGAGTTTGCAACTCAATACTTATTATTTCTCTCCTTTCACTCCCTTCTTTCCCTCACCCTCCTTCCTCCTCCTTCTGGAAAACTTGAAGCCATGTTCTAAATTATTGATATAATAGCTAGAGAATGCATTGTACTACCCTATCTTATACTGAAAACTTGTTTGGAAATATAATTGTATTCTAGTACTACAGATTAAAAGGACATCGTAAGAATCATCCAATATCTGCAGTTTTGATAACTAGCCACAATCTTTTTCTAAGGGGTAGGTGAGAGAAGGAAAAGCAATAATGTCTGTGATATTCTGTTTTCTGGCTTCAGGGAACTTATTACACAATGAACTTTAAAACTATTTCACAAACTCACATATTAACACACTGAAACAGGAAGGGTTAGGAAATATTTTCATAACACTCAAGAAAATTATGATCGGAGAAATTACTTTATTAAAATTTGTAAGATGAGATGGGACTTGTACCTACAACCTATTGTTGAACATATTCTCACCTGTGTATCCATAAGTCCAATGATTTTGGATGATTTAATGTACTATACTTGATCCGAGAGACCGTTGGAGAAGAGAGGATCCAGAAGTCCTTTCTCTCCATTGCTGGGCCAAATAAGAACTGGGTTCTAACAACTCTTAACTTGGGAATCACTGAATTTCTCTTTGTACTCCCTTTCTGCCCATCTCCTGCAAATGTTTATTTTTCACCCTCTGTGCCTGGCACTTTGCTGATCTAGCTAGGAATACAGAGATGAATTAAATGTAATTCCTACCTTGTAGGGCACTGTACTACATTAGTGATTCCAACATGCTTGGCTATGCATCAGAATCACTTGGGGTACTTGTTAAAAGGACAAATTCTAGAACCTCACCTAGACATATTAAAGCCGAATTATATGTGACGTAGAAGTCTGTGTTTTCTGATAAGCTTCTTGGGTGATTCTGATGCACAGCTAGATTTGATAACCACTGGATGAAATGATCTTAGGTCCTTTTCTGTTCTAAAATTATTTGAATTTATTTATTATCTCACTCCACTATAAAACTGTACTAACCTTACCCAAGGATGTTGTTCTTTCTATAGATCTGTGTTGCCTCCATTCCAGCAGCATTTGAGTTTACAAATGCAGGATTTGGCAACAAAGAGAATATTCAACAATTTATTTTGTAAAATTACCTGGAAGAAACATTAAGAAAAATCTAAGGGTAGACCAAGGTGTAGGGCTATGAGTAAAAGGTGATGAAAGCTACCTTTATCCCCTCTTCAGCCAATGTTACCTATTAGGGAGGTTATTAACCTAATAGGTTATACCTATTAGGATGCTTCTTATTAAAATACATATTATAATTCATCAGATGTTATCAGTATTTAATACTGATATTAGATATGGTAGAAAATATATGCTAGAAAATAAATATGCTAGAAAAATAAAAAATAAACCGACTATCCTGGAAAGATCTAAATCTATTCCCATCATACATTTAGATAAATGTGGTAGCAGTAGCAGTGGAAACAGCAGCATTTTTGTGTGATGCTATCATCAAAACAGTAAATGATTGTTAGGATAAAGGAATTCTAGTCTTCTTGATTTGGCTGAGGTCAGGAGCTAACTGCCAACTACATAAAATCAGAATTCACATTATTAAAGGGTGTAGTACCATAAGATTTCATGGTACTATATCACAAACAATAAAAAAGGACAATCACATGCATAGTGGGATAATTTTGAACTACAGACTGCATCAATAAGGTGGTGCAACTTTGGTTTCAGCTGTATGCTTAAATGTTGGTAACTTTATATTTAAACAATTTGTTATAATTACATAAATAGTTGTTTAGAGTAGTTTCAAGCATTCTGCTAAGTGCAGGAATTAAAGTTGTGTAATAGGCATAGTACCTCCATTAAGTCCTGTCTAGTAACAAGGCCCTCCTAAAGTTATGAGGTAAATGTCCTGATAGGGTTAATTCATGGTACCGTAGAGTTTTATTTAGCAGGGGAACATGATAAGAATATTATTATAAATATAAGGCACAGTCATTTAAGTGGACCCAATGGTATTATGTTCTAATTTAAAAGACTAGGAGGTGTGTATATGGCTATCTCATTCAGATTATTAAAGGCCTTCTTTCCCTATTTAAAATTATTTCTCATTATTCTGAAAAATTTTTCCCCACAATTCCCTTAGTTCTATGTTGTTTGATATATATGATATTTCATTTTTTTCTGGAGATGCAAAGTACAAACAATCATCTGACAAAAAGGAAAATTGTAACATGTTGTAATAATAATAAAAAGACTACTTCTCCAAGAGTTTTGAATTATATACCTGTACCAGGATGGATCCTGACTTTGAGTAAAGACCCAACTCTCCCAAGTTTCAGTAAGTGCTTGGGTATACTTCTTTACAGGCATTATTTGGTTCGAGGAAATTAATGTACAATAAAGGACATTTGCAAGCAATAGAACAAGATTGGGAATTAGAGTCCTAGTCAGTGGACATTTGTGTAAAATGGGAGATCTCCAAAAAAGCAATCTTTATTAGCTGATGCTAAATCCTTGTTACTTAACATAGCTTTTGGTTTAGTAATATCTTGTAAGATGATCTTTGGAACTTTTCAATTAGTTTCATCTCCCTCTTATCCCTTAATATGTTGATTTTACTATATTTCAATAGTATACACATTAAAATAGTTTTCTTTGTGTTGTTGAACAGCAGCAAGAGTAAGTTTGAGTTAGGATGCTGTGCCAAGGACATCCTTCCCTTACTCAAGAATGGAGAAGGGTTAATACATTTGGCATTTGAACCTGCTTTACTGTGTATTAATGAAAATCTCAAAACTATTTTCAGGGATTCAGAGGCAATGCTTACTTCGCACCTCTGAAAAAGGGCAAGAAAATCCCATTTACAAGAGACCCTAACACTCTGGTGAAACTCATTTTGTACCCATGTGAGGCACCCAGAAATGCTCATATATCTATAAGGTGAACAATACAAGTTAGAGAAAAGTTTGGGTCTGCTGTTATGGCTTATATTCAACAGAAAATTATCTGTTTGAATCATAGAAATATGTAATGTAAGTCTGTGAGTCTCATACCCAGCTCTTCTGACCTGGCAGGTGATCACCATGTGGTAGCTGCAAGGTCTCACTGTACACCCCATAGGATTTGGGGGCCAAGAAGGGCTTTGTATGCTGGGAAAGGAGAGGCCAACTAGGAATATCTCACCCAATATTGATGAATACTTACCTATGTATCTTTTGAGAGTAAATTTGAATCTGATTTTCATACTTTTTCCTAGTGAACTGTTCAAGGTTAAAATCTACTTTGGGAAATCTCATTGTCCAGCTGAATATGCAGCCTGATGACAGAGGCATATATAACAGGGACAAAAATAAACAAAAACCATAAATTCTTTACCTGACATTTTCAAAATGGAGTTATGGTTTTTATAATATTTAAGTCATAGAAAGCAAATTATTTTTACTTAAGAGCTCCAATTTTATTAGCTAGATAAGCACAATTTAAAAATTTATCCATTTTAATTCAATAATTCTATTTAGTATTTGGCACTATAATATTTGGCTCTTATAATTCAATATAATTTTTGTACCAGGATAAAGAGTTGTTGCAATAATTTTTTTAACACTTTGGTCCAGGAGAAATCTGCTAGTATTATAAGACTTAGGTTAGAGCCTTTATCCAAGCTTTTCACTTCAGGCAGTTATATTTACCTTGTGTTACTGATGTCCTTTAATGGCTTTGGAGCACTAAAAAATCACTTCAGTAATTGTTTCATTATCCAAGAATAACTACAATAGTTTGCCCATTATTAGAGAGATGGTAAGGCCAAAAGGAAATCTATTAAACTAAGTCCAATTCAACCATAACATTTGTTGAGCTCTTACTATAAGCTCTACTTATACTATAAGTATTTTGTACTGTTCTGATGTTTATTATTATTTTGTATGTAAAGTTACACTTCAGGATTTAGGACAAGTCTATGGCTAGGGATACATTAGTGGCTCCACAAAAGGTGATCACTGCATCCATCTGAGGTCATGATTCTCTCTCCTGCGTGAAAAGAAATAGGACTTCACTTTCCCTGCTCACCCTCATATTCAAATTATCCCCAAGACAGAGGATAATATTTCATTGTGTGGGACTGGCCCAAATGCTATAGGATATTTGTCATCCTTACACTGCTGACTAGATGCTAGAAGAATCCTCCAATTATTGTGACAGCCTAAATATTCCTGGTGAAAAATTGCAGGTCTGGTCTATGCTTTAAAATCCTAGACTAGCTTAAATGTCATTTCCTTACTTAGTTTGGGGCTTCTATAGACAAGGTAGAGAATTAGCTATTTCCTTTTCCTTTTCCATTGGAGTTCACCAGTATATCTGCTCATCAGCACCCAGTTCCACTATGTAAAGGCCAAAGAGTAGCGGCACTGGAGGGTGGGAGAGTGGTCAGAAGGGAGAGTGGGATTGAAGAGAGGAAAATAATGGAACATGGGTGGGAATGTTCCTTGCTGAGGTTTGGGTGCATTGTGAATGTGGACGGGGTGAGAGCAGGGAGTGATTTCCCAGTTGGGAGGTAGGCTGCACTGGTACTGTGGCTCCCCTTGTAACACCGAAGGCACTACCATCTTTCACATGACTATAGGCTGGGATCCCTGAACAGTTGATACTGGGTGTGTTAGTAGGAATGCCTGCAGGAGGGTCCTCTAGAGTCCATTCACCATGGGGGAAATGGCATGCTTGGTTTGAAGGCTGCAGTCAAAAAGTCCATTCGAGAAAAGATGTCTTTCCTTACAATAAGATCATGATCTCCTTGGCTGAGGTATTCCTCCTCCTTTCCCTGAATAATGCCACTCCACATAATGCTTGAAAATCCTGGTCTTTTCCCTTCCTTGGCCTGCAGATTCTTTTGTGCAGCATTTAGCACCTCCCTGAACAGGCCTACTATTGAGATGATAATGTGAGAGCTCCTAGTATGAAAATATGTAGTGAGGTAATCAGTCAATGGATGGGAAATGTCCCACCTATCCTGAGGCCTTTCTCCCAAGTCCTATCCATCCCAGGGTCCTTCTCATTTCCACAGATAAAAGAACTCTAGTTAATCTGGGACATACCAGAACTCTTCCCAACCTACAAGCAGACTTGGAATCTGCTGTGTTGAAAACTTATTAAACTGTTTTCCAAAATGACTGCATTTTTAAAATTCTAACCAGCAATATATAAGGGTCCCAATTTCTCCATAACTCTATCAACACTTGTTATTATCTATCTTTTTGATTATAACCATCCTAGTGGGTATGAAGTGATATCTCAAAATAGTTTTTATTTGCATTTCATTAGTGACCAATGACATTGAGCATCTTTTCACGTACTTATTGACCATTTTTATATATGTTTTGGAGAATTATCTGTTCAAATCCTTTGTCCATTTTTAATCTGGGTTATTTGTCTTTTTACTGTTGAGTTGTAAGAGTTATTGATATACTGCAGATGCTAGATCCTTATTACATACATAATTTATAAATATTTTCTTTCATTCTGTGGTTGTCTTTTTGACTTTCTTGATAATATCCTTGAAAGCAAGGACATTTTCAACTTTGATGAAGTCTAATTTATTTCTTTTCTTCTTTGTTTCATACTTTAGGTATTATACCTAAAAACCCATTGCTTAATCCAAGTTCACAAAGATTTATACCTGTATTTTCTTCTAAGAATTTTATATTTTTAACTCTTATAATTAGATCTTTGTTCCATTTTGAGTTAACATATATATGGTGTGAGACAGAGGTCCAAATTAATTCTTTTGCATGTGAGTGTACAGTTGTCCCAGCATTTAGTGAAATGACACAAAGTCTAATTCTTAGAACACTTGTTAAAAAGCAGTTGACTATAGATGTACGAATTTTTTCTGGACTCTCCTCCATGGAGTTTGTTTTGATTATTGTTTCTTTATGTGTTCAATGACTTGGATAGACTAGTTTTGTGAAGTCTATTTCCCCCACCGTGTGCACCCTCTCATGGTGCTCTAGAGAGCACAAGCTTAGGCACACACCCAGTTTTCCTGTCCACCAGGGATGATTGTACATAGTTTTAGCCAGGTCTACTTTGACTCTTTCCCTGATCTCTCCCCTTTAATCTTCTGGCTGGGCTTTCTTTATTAGTATTACACACAGCTGTTAGCCTCTACCAATAGTTTGTTGATTGTTCTATTGTTTTCCATAATGCCCTGGGGTATAACTTGCTCTACAGTCTGATTCATTTAAAGCCAGGTTCTTTTGCAGGGGCACTGTGTTGCCAGTCTTTGAGGCTTACTACACCTTAGGAAGGCTCTTCTTAGCACTCTCTTTCCATGATTATCTTCTAGCATATTTAGTATTTTGCTTTTTGCTACTAGAGTCATGGAGCTACCAGTCTCCCCTAAATTGCTTACCACCAAAATCTCCATTGTTTTCAACAACACACTTAGGTATGAACTTCCCCACATTCTGTTCTAGATGAAGTCAGTTCCCTTAGACCTGTGGAGCTCTCTGTTGTTACTGTTTGCCTCTCCCCTTGGCAGAAACTCTGCATCACTGCATTGGAGTTGGGCATGGGGACAGTGGTCTGTTTGTCCCAGAGTGACACCCCTGCCCTATGAGTAGGGTACTGGGCTCCTGGTATTTTTTGACTTGGCTTGGCTCTCCTGGCTTGCTCTCCCAGCAAACTGGGTTGGGTAGATCAGGACTCAGGATACTGGGACTGCTGTGCCTAGAGTAGAATTTCCACCCTGCAAGTAGGGGATAGGTGGGGAAGGGAGCTCCAGTCCTCTTGTGTGTGACTGTCTGAAATAGAGCTTCTGCAACAGGGAGCTAGGGGATGAGAGAGATCAACAGTCTGCTTTGCATGGAGTGCAACTGTAGTCCTAGACTGGGGGTGGGAGAATGGATGGAGGGAGTCCCATCTTCCTGGATGTATCCACCTGAAGTAGAGCTTTTATCACATTGAGCTGGCAACAAGGGGTTTAGAAGCTGGTCCTATATCGAATCCTATAGGCTCTTGCTGTTCTTACCCACAACAGCAGATTTTAGTAGATATTTTTGAATAAATGCTTTTCCATTTGCTGTATGTCCTTAGGATAATTTACAGAGACTTTGGTTTTTTTAAAAAAATCATTTTCACCATTTAAATGGTTGTTTTGCTGGGGGAAGGGTCCATTGAGTATCTCACACCATAATTCCAGAAATCTTCTTTATTATTTCTTGATTTATAAACTTTAAATATTATTGATTTCACTCTAAGAGGATTTAAGTTTTTTACCCTATCTTCCTTTCTTCTCATCTCTCAAATTTTTGTGAATCATATAATTTTTAGTTTTTTTTCTATCATTATTTATTATATGTTTTTATCAAGTAGGTTGCTATTGGTTGAAACTATTAATAACAGAAAATAAACTCAAATTAAGTTAGTTAATAAGTAAATTTAATATTTCATGTAACAGAAAATTCAAAGCTAGGGTGGGCTTCAAAGTTGACTAAATTGTTGGTTCAACAATGTATTCAAGAGCCCATATTCATGTCTTTCCTCAGTTATGCCATCCAAAATAAAGGTTTTATACTAAGGCTGGTTCCCAATTGCTTATAAGATGGCTTCCAGTAATTATTCCTGTTATACACTTTCTTGTTCCTGTTCAAAGGGAGAATGAATGGCTTTTCCATCATGTCTTAAAAGTAAAGACAGACTTTCTTCTCATCTCATTGGCTGAAACTGGATCACACACCCCATTGTGAACCAATCACTGGCAAAGGGAATAGATTACTAAGGAGTAGAGGATGAGAGATCTGCTACCAAGAGCCACTGGGTCTATGTTGAGAGACTTGAATACTCAGGGTTATGTTAGGAAGAAAGAAGGTGGTTATGGCTACTAATTAGCAAACAACAGTGACCACTTCAAACTTGATTTCTATTAGCTGTCAACAATATATACTGACCTCCATTTAAAAAAATAGATATTAATGCATCTTACCCTTTTGTGTACATATTCTATCCCACTTCAACTTCTCAACTTAACAGCCAAAAGTGGTAAGTAATTTATGTAAGATACTAGTGAATGTTATAGTTTGGATTTAAAATCACTAATTTGCTAGAGAACACTCTACATGGAATATATCTGGGAGGAATTTCATTGTATTTCTATCCATTGAGCTACTATTATAGAATTCTGTTACAAGCAACTCTTTATTCATTGTATTGTACAAATATCTTCCTTTAAAAAATAATAGCCTTCCCACATTAACCTTTGACAATAACTATCTTCCCTGGCTTGTACATAACTGGAATGGAGATACTAGGTAACTAAGATAATAATTATTTAATAAATAACTTTTAGGTTTCAGTAAGGTGACCAGTAACAGAAGAGTCTAAAACTGGGAAACTAAGTTTCCCATAATATTTAATATCAACAAAAGCAGCAATAAGAGAAAAAAAATCTCATCTACAATAGCAACACCAAACATATAGGTATAAAGCTAACAGGAAATGTGCAGAGCCTTTAGAAAGGAATTATAGAACATTATTGAAAGATGATATACCATAAAAATAATCACACAATTTGATAAAAATATCAATTAAAATGCCAATTATTCTCAAATTAGCTTATAGTTTGATCACTTGTGAGTTATTAAAACAAATGCTAGAATAATTAGAAGAGTAAAGTAATAGGATATGACAGGATAGAAAGATGAATGAAAAAGAATGGCTGCCAAGAAACACATATTTTAAAAATAACAATTTTTTAAAGGAAGACAATCCAATCAGCATAGAAAGAATGGATTGTTAAATGTATGTTGCTGGGATATATGGCTAAGGAATGGGAAAAAAAAAAGGTACTTTATTTTTTTACCAAATCATACACCACAATAAATGGATTCGAGTTCAATGTGGAGAAATAAGGACAAAATGAAACCTAAAATATATATAGATAAAGAGAAGGTCTATATAATTCTGTAGTGGGTGAAGCTTTTTAATACCTAAACTGATATTGAAATCAGAAATTATAAAGGCAAGGGTCACAACATGAGACTACATAAAAATATAGAAGTTCTGTACATTCAGAAAATACCACAAACAAATTAAAGTACAAAATGATAAAAATGGAAAATTATTTGCCATATATGACAGAAGTTGACATCAAATATTTTTTAAAAGACCCTTATAGTCAGGGATTTAAAAAGAAAAATTAGGACAGCCAGGACCGTAGAGACAACAAGCCCTCATACACTGCTGCTTACAATAATTTTGGATAGTAATTTTGCACATATATGTACCCTTAAAAATATGTAGGCCTTAACTAGCATTTCTGCTTCTGGAGATTCATCCTAAGGAAATATTCTGTGATGTATTCAAATATTTATTCACATATATTGGTAAATAAATAAATTATATATTAAAAAACAAACTAAATGTCTCATAACAGTATATTGGTTAAGTAGAACATGATATAATCATAAGAACTTTATGTTAAAGCATATTAAAGATCATATGTACATTATAATCTGATTTTTTGGTAAAAATAGAAAAAAATTAAATATGCACTAATGAAAATATTCTGGAAGAAAACTCACTAAATGTGTTTAATATAGACAGGAATATGGGTGATTCTGAGCTTATAATATTTATTTGTATTTTCTGATTTTCCTATAATAAAATTATATTATACAGTTTTGAAAGTTATGTTTGTAAAAAACTGGACCATATTTTTTTGGCTACTAAAAATGTTGCTTTCCCGAATTTATACTCCATTTCCTCAGCTTTTATCAAAGAATATCATAAGAAGTAATGTAAGAACTATTATTTTTGAGGACATTGCCAACTCCATCTCAACATGCCCTAGAGGAGAAATTGAATAAAAAATTCTTTTTGAAGATAAGTGTCAGAAAAACCTTTGCTTACACTGAGGAATTGATTTTTTTTCATGGACCTAGAATCATGTAACTGTACTTACTTTTCTTTCTCTTTTGTTTTTTTAATTTCAGAATATTATGGGGGTGCAAACATTTTGGTTACATGAATAGCTTCTGTACAGTTTCAGTCAAAGTTATAAGTATGTCCACCACCTAGATAGTGTGCATTGTACCCATTAGTTGTGTATTTACCCATTCCTTCCTCCCTCCTCCCCCCTGCTTGATTTCCATTGAGTTTTACTACCATACATGTACATGAGTGTTAATTGATTAATTCCAATTTAATAGGGAGTACATGTGGTGCTTGATTTTTTATTCTTGAGCTACTTCACTTAGAAGAATGGTCTCAAGTTCCATTCAGATTGTTACTAAAGGTATGAGTTCACCATTTTTTTTTTTATGGCTGAGCAGTACTTCATGGTATACATATACCATATTTTATTATACCGCATTTTATTAATCCACTTATGTAATGATGGGAACTTGGTTTGATTCCATATCTTTGCGATTGTGAACTGTGCTGCAATAAAGATTCTAGTGCAAGTGTCTTTTTGATAAAATGACATTTTCCCCTTTGGGTAAATATCCAATAATGGGATTGCAAGATCAAATAAATGGTAGGTTTACATTTAGTCCTTTGAGGTATGTCCACACTACTTTTCCATAGAGATTTGTTTTTTTCTGATATAAATATAGCTATTCTTCTTTGTTTTTGGTATGCATTTGCTTGGAATATGTTCTTCACCCCTTTACCTTCAGTCTATAAGAATCTTTGTGGTTATGTGGGTCTCCTGGAAACACCAGATATTTTGTCTGTGTTTTTCATTCATTCTACCAATTTATATCTTTTAAGTGGGACAGTTAGACCATTTATGTATAATTGATATGTGAGATACTGTCCAGATGTTGTGTTATTTGGTTAATTTGTATTCTCCCTTGTGTTATTGTTTGATAAAAGCTGTGAGTTTTTCTTTTTTAAACTTTGGGGTGTTTTTATACTGGTGAGTATTGACCTTTCATTTCAATGCTTAAAACTCCTTTGAGCATTTCCTGAAAGGCTGGTGTGGTTGTCACAAATTCCCTTAGCATTTGCTTGTCTGGGAAAAACTTTATTTCTCCTTTGTTTATAAAACTTAGTTTTATAGGATACAAAATTCTTGGCTGACTGTTATTCTTTTTACGAATACTAAAAATTGGACCCCAATCCCTTCTGGCTTGTAAGGTTTCTGCTTAGAAATCTGCCAAGAGTCTTATGGGTTTTCCTTTGTAAGTTACTTGATGTTTTCATCATAGGTTGTAGGATTTTGACCTTCACGTTGACTTTGCCTACTCTGATGACTATAAGCCTTGGTGATGTCTTTTTGCAGTCAACTTTCCAGAAGTTCATTGAGCTTCTTATACCTGGATGTCTAACTATCTGGCAAGGTCAGGGAAATTCTCCTCCATTATTATCTCAAATACAGTTACCATGCTTTTTGCTTTTTCTTTTCCATCAGGGATATCTATCATTATTATGTTTGGATGTTTTACATATTCTCATATTTCTCTAAGATTTTGTTCATTGCTTTTGATTCTTTTTTCTTTATCTTTGACTGTCTGGGTTCATTCAAAAGTCCTGCAGGGGTGGGGAACCTGTGGCATTGGGGCCTTATGTGGCCTTCTGGATCCTTGAGTGCAGCCTTTTGACTCAATCCAAATTTTACAGAACAAATGCTTTTAATAAAGGGATTTGTTCTGTGAAGTTTGGATTTTATCGAGGGGCTGCACTTGGGTATCGGGAGGACTACATTTGGCCTTGAGGCCACAGGTTTTCCACCCCATTCCCTAAATGACTCTTTCATTTCAAGCAGTTTGGTTACTTTTTTAAAAAAAATCTATCTCTTTAGTGAATTTTTTCATCATCATCATCATCATTATTATTTGGTTACTTTGTGTTGGTTTTCAGCTTTCTCATCGATCCCATTGAGCTTGCTTGTAATCTATATTTTGAATTCTATATCTGACATTTCAAAAATTTCCTTTTAGTTGGAGCCCGTTGCTGGAGAGCTAGTGTGATCCTTTGGTGGGTGTTGAAACAGCCCGTTATTTTTCATATTGCCAGAGTTCCCATGCTGGTTCCTTTTCATCTGGAACTGCTTCTCTCAGCTCAAAACAGACAGCTTTGCAGTTTGCCTGTTGTCCTCTTCCAGGAACTCTTTCCGCTCAGTGTAAAGAGGGAGAGATACAATGCCTTTGGCTTGTGCAGGAAGAACCCACTGTAGTGTTGCTGGAAATTTGGGTGGGTTGGACCTCAGACCCCTGGGAGAGTGTTTAGGTGCCATTGGTGGTGGACTAGGTTAGGTAATCCCTGGTCCTCAGGCCTCTGGATGGTGTGCTTGAGTCCTGGGTGACCAGCCTGAGACTGGGCTCAAACCTCAAACCTCCCTGAGTTCAGGTGCTAGTTGTGATAGGGAGGGGTAGGGTGATCTCCTGGTCTGGAAGAATGCTCAGGCAGAAGGGTGGGATGCACTGTGAGCCTGTCATAGGACAGGCGGGTCCCTCTTGATGAGATTAGCAAAGCCAGGCAACTGTGGGGGTATACAAACCACTCACACCTTTCTCCCTCAGCAGAGGTGGTAGTTTTTGTTCTTGGGGTGCCCCAAACTACCTGGATTCCCAGCTCCCTTCCTGGCCACAGGAGAGGTGGTGGAAAAGCTCAAACCTCTATGTACTGGGCTCCTAGAATGGCTGGGGATTGCTGCTACATTGCTCCTGCAGGGGAGGGGCAGTTGTGCTAGGGACTTGCCTCCAGGGAGGGTAGGCTCCTCTCAGAAGAGATAGCTCCGGCAGGGGAGAGGATGGCTCACTATGCCCTCCTTAAGCAGAGGTGGTAGTTATTGTTCTTGGCATACAAAAGCACCTGGGTTCCCAGTTCCCTTCCTGGCCTGGCTGTGGCAAAGGTGGCAGAGGAAGCTTGAACCTCTGCATGGTAGGCTCCCAGAATGGCTGAGGGTTGCTGAAATGTCCTGGCAGTTGAAATGTAGTTTTGCCAGGGACTCGCCTCCAGGAAGAGTAGGTTCCTCCCAGAAGAGTTAGCTCAGGGAGAGACCTGCTAGCCGTGCCTTTCCTCAGTGGAGCTCCTGTTGTAGCTTTCTAAAGGGAAAGGAGTGAGCCCCACACTCCATGAAAGCCGGGGTGTGATAGGTGCTGTGTCAGAAGGAGGCAGCTGTTTCCAAGTGTCTTGGCTTAATCATCCCTGTGGAATCCTCGCCGGCTCTACAGAAACTTTTCTGTAGGCAGTTAGAACATTTGAAACCAAATACTTCATTTGATTTAGTTCCTATGTAGAGCCATATGGCTTATATATCTGTCCCTCTACCCTCACCTGGTCTTTATGTTCCGTTTCAATTTGTAATTCCCTTGTCCTGCTATTTCATTATATGTATTCTATAAATGATCTCAAATCCTTTTGAGGGTATACATTTAAATTAATTAATTTATAGACAGAGTCTCAGTCTGTCACCCAGGCTAGACGTGCAGTAGCACATCACAATTTACTATAGCCTTGAACTTCTGAGCATTAGCCATCCTCCTGCCTCAGCCTCCTGAGTAGCTAGGATTACAGGTGCACTCCACCATGCCTAGCTAATTCTTTTATTTTTTGTAGAGATGGGGTCTTGCTATGCTGTCCTGGCTGGTCTCAAACTCCTGGCCTCAAGCAAACCTCCTGCTTTGGCCTCCCAAAGTGCTGGAATTATAGGTGTGAGCCACTGTGCCCAGCCAAGGGTATAAATAATTAAGTAGGATATTTCCATTTTTATTATGAGTCTCTAAATAACAGTATACAACCAAATATAGTCTATATTGGAAGAGACTATAAGTATTCCCAGTATGATTTTAGAATCATTTTTTAAAATAAAGGAAAATATGATATTGTTGTTTTGATAAATGAACCAAGAGAGACTTGAATCATAAAATGTGATGGAAATAAATTTTATAATCCCGACCATTGTTAAACAAGATCATAGAAGGAAGGGACAGCATCTGTTTAAGAACCATGTCTACCACCTGGGTGCTTCCTATCAAAGTAAGCTTTTAGTAAATGTTTGCTTGCATAGCCGGCCAGAGATAACATTGAGAAAGAAGTGTCATTGGTGCTCCTCCTTTTGGTCACCTCGACAAGGGATCTGGTATTAGAAAAGAACCTTTGTATCCCACCTCAATGTTCCAGCCAGAACAGAAGAGTGTCCAATAAGCTTCTGCCTTCTCATGGAAGTGCTTCCTTTCTGTTCTCCACCCTTTACTTGCTCAGGAAAGGAGGAATAACTGAAGTGCCTGGTGTCCTGACCACATTTCTCTACTGGGTAGAATTACAACTGTGTTCAACATGTCCTTTTGTCTCTTGATCTGCCTAAGCTCAGTGCAGTGATTTTGTGTGGTAGTCTACATGCACTAGGCAGATCAGAGAGGTGTCATTCTCTTCATCATTTGATTACTGAGCCTGCAAGGTAGTTTGCAAGTCTTCATGCAGCTGGTTAGAACAGTCAAAGCTTACTTTAATAATCTGATTCTTCCATGCAGGTGGGTACTTGGATTTCTTTCAGAGAAGGAAAATGTGCTGTGTACCCTATACAGTTTTACTAACAATGAAGTTCACACTTTGAATCCTCATTTGGCTCCTCTGTGGCTGAGATGAGAATGTGAAGATAGAAAATTTCTCCCTAACATTTAGCACACAGTAGTACATTCCATCATTCTATCCTTTTTCCTTAGTTCTCTATGTTCCACATTCATTAGTTTTTAATCTCTCCAATAATGTTTTATATACTGTGTTATGAGCCATCTTTGTATGACAATTAGGCCAACAAATCCTTGCTCAATTTTACTTTTTTCTTGTTTAAGAAGACAGACGTCAAGAACATTAAGAAAATTCAGATTTTGAGTTTGGGGGTAAGATGTAATAATTGTCCTCAGATATTTACAGATCTATTCTCTGTTACTCCAGAGGAAATAACGAGGACTGAAAAATGAGTAGTAGAAGGCAGACGTGAGGATTAAATAATCAATATCTCAAATGGAATTTCCTTGACAATGGAGATGTTCAAGTAAAGACTGTACAACAACTAGTTATGATGTTTTAGACAGGATCTGAGTGTAGAGTAGGGTATTAAAGATGAGGATTTATTCTCATCTATAATTCTATGATTTTAACATAGTTTTCAGGTATATAAGCATGGTTTGATAAAGTGGAGTCTAACAAATTATGCTGTACATGATTTTCAATAACTTTTTTATAATTTATAAATTATAAAGGACCTTAGAATTAGAACAAAGAGGCAGTCAGAATAATCAGACAATCATGTTAGTGAAAGAGAACAGTTACCTGTCTGGAAAAAGACTCTAGAAATAATTGTCCGACATAATGGGCAAGGAGTGCTTGCAGGATTGTCTTTGGCCAGAGTTCGTAAGCAGGGCTCACAGAAGATGTGGTGGCAAGGGTAACACATGTAAGGGTTGAAATAAACATCCAAACACACTGCACAGATGTAGCTATCCTTTTCTTCTGCATATTCATTGTCATCATCTGTACTCATCTCATTATTCAAAGTCTGCAAAACATAAAAACAATTTTTCTTAGTTCAGTATGAGATTGGTTTCCTTGAGATTGACTTTAGATTTTGTTAAAATGAATGAAAATATTTATGAGAAGCATATATCTTTTTCTGTGACATAGTCAGTGACAGAAATGCTGCCTTTCAAAGTGAGAAGAAACTGAAAATATACATGAAAAACCCAAAAGTCTAATTATTCTTTTTAGTATTTTAACATATTGCTAAATGCTAAAATATACCAAAGCATATTAAATATACCTCTGTCTCCATTTAACTAGTCCTATTTAAGTGTTAGGTGTGCCAGTCCCAGGAATATAGATTCTTCTTCTGTCTCAACTCTACTACAGCAAATAAGCTGATTGTCACAAAGTTAATATTGGCATCTACACATGACGAGAAGTAAAAGCAGGAGGCTGTCATACCTCATTCTCATATTGTGCATGAAGAATTCTCTATTCTATACTTTGCAGCTTCCAGGACCTCAAAGCCAAGACAGATCCAAAGCCTAGAGTTGTCAGGAGGTAGGCATGGCAAAGAAACCTGGGGTAACTATGGGCTTAGCCATGAAGCTGGGAAGCATGATGAGACTCTTCACTCTCCAAATGGAAGAGTTAGGAAAAAGGTGCAGCAGGTCCTCGAATAACATCATTTTATTCAATGCCATTTAGTTATAATGTTGATGAGAAAAAAATCGCCTCCTAGCTGGGGCCACGGTCTGTGTGGAGTTTGCATGTTCTCCCCATGTCCACGTGGTTTTTTTTCCGGGTACTCTGGCTTCCTCCCACATCCCAAAGATACGCCTGTTAGATAAATTGGTGTGTCCACATGATCCCAGTCTGAGTGGGTGTGAGTGTACCCTGTGATGGGATGGTGTCCTGTCCAGAGCTGCAGGGAGAGGCTCCAGCCATTCCCCACCCTTACCTGGAATAAATGGGTGAATAATTATCTTGTTTTTCTTAATCTTTTTAAAATGTACATATAGCTCACATTTATTTTAATATTTAACATCAGAAGTGTTATTTAGAAGTTTGGTGATGTTTTTGTGACTAGAAATAGGCCATGGGAACTTAACTCTTGATAATTAGCCTATGGTTTCATTATATGTCATTTCACTTAAAGTCATAGTTTCCAAGAAACTATTGGTGAAAACTTTGAGGACTTACTGTAGTTAGGAACTAGGCAGCCCAGAGGTTAGTAGCACAAAGTCTGTTAGCACAATTCCTGTTATTCAACCTCACAATTTCCTCATCTGTGCAGTAGATATAAGGATGGAATGAGGTAATCCACTTAAAGTATTTAGTACAGTAACTGGCATGTAGTAAATATTCAATAAATGTTAGCCATGGCGATTCTCCTCCTCCCTCCGCCCTCCCTTCTCCTGCTTCCCCACAGGCTCTGTAGTTATGCTAAAGCCTTGAACATTTTCCTCAAAGCAGGCCTGGACTCAGTCCAGTGAGGCATAATGGGAGTCTATAGGGTGTATTTCTTTTCTCCTTACTTTGATGTTTATAAAAATGGAGATCAGTGATTAATATTTGAAGGAGCCTTGGGTTTAATAAATATTTGTAAGTTACATGAAATGTAAAAGTTATGTAAATGAGGCAACAGAACTTTGAGAACACAGAAAAACCTTCTGCTAGGTTTGAATGTTTGTGTCCCCTCCAAAATTCTTATTACAATTTAACCCCCAACCAAACAGTATTAAGAGGTGAGACATTTAGGAGGTGATTAAATCATGAAGGCATAATGTTATATAAGCAACCTTATACAAGGGCTGGAAGGAACAGCCTTCATCTATTTTGGTCTTCCACCATGTAAAGGACAGCATTTGTCCCCTCTAAGGAAGCAGTGTTCAAGGTGCCATCTTGGAAGCAGAGACTGGACCCTCACCATACCCCAAATCTCCTGGGGCCCTGACCTGGACTTCCCAGTCTCCAGAACTGTAAGAAATAAACTTCTGTTCCTATAAATTACCCAGTCTGTGGTACTTCTATTACAGCAGCACCAATAAACTAGGACAACTTTCCACTACCGAATAAACTATTACTTGATTTTTCCAGATGGCTTTGCTTCCCCTCTGCCATCTTCTTTCTGCCATCTCTTGGGAATTTCTCTCTTGTGGAGGACATATTTGAGTATTTAGCCTATTTATTTTTAATTGGGTTGTCTGATTTTTCTTATAGACATGTAGGCATTTTTACTTAATCTAGTTATTTGTTGTTATTGGTTAGATGTGTTGTATTTTTTTCCTTTTCTCTTGTTTGCTTTTTCACTTTTTTCATGATATGCTTTGGTAAAATGAAGTTCTTAATTTTAAAGCAGTTTATATATTCACATTTTTTTCTTCATGATTACTACTTTTTTGTCTTATTTAAAAACTCTTACCCTTTCCCAAGGTCATTAAGATAGCATTATTTTGTATTTCATAATATTTCATAATCCTATAATACCCCTGAAACAGACTTTCATGTATGGTAACCTTATAGGTAACTTTAATTTTTATTTTTTATAGTTATTAATTGGCCCAGTTATTTATTGCAAAAACTTTCCTTTCCTGCACTACTTTGAAGTGTCACTTTGTCATTCATTAAGAGGTCATACATGCATGGGTCTGCATATGGGATTTTTATTGTTCCATTAGTTTACTATCTATTCCTATGTCATAATCACAATCTCTTGTAGCTTTACTGTAAGCTCATCTTATTGTTATTCTTCAATAATGTCTTGGCTATTCTTGGCTTTTCTGTGACTATTTAAAATTTAGAATTACTTTGTTCTTTTTTAAAAAGCTGGAATTTTTATTGGAACTGCATTGAACCCACAGATAAATTTAAGAAGAGTTAGAAATCTTTACAATATAGAGTTTTTAAATACATAAGCCTGGTTTATTTCCTCATTTATTAAATTTTTTTTAAATTCCTGGTAGAAATCTACTTATATTTGAGTCAATATTTCCTGTCTACTTTTACTACTACACTTCCTTTTCTCATCTAGTCCATTCCTATTAGTATATATGACATACAAGCTCTCATGCCAAAACAAATTAATAAGCATGTAAAAATAACCTCACCAGCTCATGTTACATTTTATTCCCTTTCACAGCACAACTTCACAAGAGACTTGACCATATTACATATAATTTCTGCTTTCTTATCTCCTGTCCACTCTTCAACTCACTTTAACATGGCTTCTGTTGTTCATACAGAACAACAGAAACTGCTCTTATACAAGTCACTAACCACCTCTGCTATAGCCAAATCCAGGATACTTTCCTGACCTATCTTCCTCAATCTCTCAGCAGCATTTCCTAGGTAGACCAGGATCTCTTCTTTCCCACCTGCTTAATGGTTTCTCTTTACACTTGAAAAGATCAGACTCCTTACAATGATCTACAGGACTCTGCAAGATCCAGCCTACCTTGTTATCCCCCATATTGAGCTACTTTCCCTTCACTGGTCATCTTCCAGCTCAACACACACACCAAATACTTTCCTGCCTTAGGATCTTGAGACATGATGCTTTTGTCTTCCTAAAAAGCTCTTACTCCATGTGGTGGATTACAAAATATTAATAGATAAAATTCTTCCTATCTTTGTAGGTACATGCCCCTATGCATTTCATCAAGATGGAGAGATTATTTTTTCATCCTCTGACTTTGGGATCTGCCATGTGACTTGCTTTGGCCAATGGGTCATTAACAAACATGATACAATCAGAGGTTTCAAAAACGCTTATGCATTGGGAATGGCCCTCCCTTGCTGTTCTTGGTAACCCTGAGTCCATTACCATGAAAATAAGGCTAGGCAGGCCTGCTGGATAAGTGACACATGGTCCAATTACCTCCATTGTGACTGCTGACAACAAGCCAACCACCATGTACATGTGTGAGTCAATAATTGTTAGCTGACTACAAATATACAAGTGAGCCCAGATGAACCCACATGGAACAGAGATATGTTATCACTGAACTCAGCCCAAACTGCCAACCCAGAAAAGTGTAAGTGGATAAGGTATTTTTTTTAAAAAGCAACTAAATTTTAGAGTGATTTATTACATAATAAAACTTCCCTGACACATCCTTTCCTACACATGGCTAGCTTTGCAATTCATCCTTAAAAGCTTAGCTTAACTATCAACTTCCCAAAGAGAATTTCAATGGCCATTTTATCTATTCCCCATGTTATTCTCTGTCACTACTTGTTTATTACCTTTATAGGTCTTATTTTTATTTGCCTATTTTTCTTTCTCCCTCAATAGAATGTTAAGATGAATAAAGAGAATGTCTCAAATATACTCGTGTGTGTGTGTGTGTGTATCTTTGCTGAGTGAATGAATGAATGAATTAGTAGATAGGTTCTAAAGTTGGATGTTACCACTGGGTGGATCCTGATTATGGGTGCTCTCATCCTTAAAATGATCATAGGCTCAGCTTACACAATATTGTATTGACTTGCATCCTCTTGTGAGTACTTCTGTTAAATGTTCTTAAGTATTCTTGTGGAACTTTTGGATATTTAAAGCTAGATAATAAGCATTCTTAAAAATCTCATATAACATATGCAAAGTTTAACACAGATAGGAAATAAATGTCCCTCATGAAAAGAAAGCTTATAGCTATGAGTTGAACAATGAAGAAGAAAAATCTGCTCAAAAGGCAACAGGATCTGTAATTTTTTACTCATTATTGACATATGTCTGTTCCTTTCTGAAATTAAAAGACATTTGAAAAATTATAGCTAAAAGTGGGGATAATTAGTACTGAATTGGGTACCCCAGATAAAAAAAACACCTTTGGACCTACATGCTTGCTTACCTAAATTTTACTTTAGAGTGTGAGCTTATTCTGTTTCTATTAGACCCTCAGGATTGTGCATTGAGATTTGAACTAATTAACCTCTAAGAAACCCATGCTATAAAAAAGCATAATTTGAGGAACTTCTTATATCATTACCAAATTGTGGCCCAAATATTTGTGTGGAATTTTATTTCTATGAGGTATTTTATATTTACATGTATAACAAAAATGACTCCACTAAAAAAGTGAAATATTTGTTATTTCATAATACAGTATTTTGAAAATAAACTTAATGGCAGAAGTTTGAAAATAGAAAGTAAGGCTGGAATTATTCATCTATTATTTGAGCTAAATGAATCAATCCAAAAAACAGAAATAACACAAACCTCTATGATCACTGTTTTATTTTTAATTATTTTTGTCAGTCTTTTTAAAATTAAATTAAAAAGTTGATACAGGTATACAATGTGAATTAAATAAGGGTAATTGGGGTAACTATCACTTCAGGCATTTATCATTTCTATGTGTTAGGAACATTCTAATTCTACTCTTTTAGTTATTTTGAATACTCTAATTTATTGTTGATTATGGTCACATTGTTGTGCTATCAAATATTGTTCATTCTAACTATATGTTTGTACCGATTAACCATCCCCACTTTATGCTCCCCTCCCCACTACCCTTCCCAGCTTTTGGTAACCATCATTCTACTCTCTGTCTCCATGAGATCAGTTGTTTTTAATACTTAGGCTCCCACATAAGAGTGAGAACATGTGAGATCTGTCTTTCTGTGCTTGGCTTATTTTGCTTAAAATATTGTTCTTCAATTCCATCCATGTTGCAAATGGCAGGATTTAATTCTTGTCTGTGACTACATAATATTTCACTGTGTATATGTACCATGATTTCTTTATCCATCTGTTTATGGACATGATTCCAAATGTTACCTATTGTGAATAGCACTGCAATAAACATGGGAGTGCAGATATCTTTTCGATATACTGACTGAATTCCCATCCTTTGGGATATATGCCCAGCAATGGGATTGGTAGGTCATATGGTAGTTCTATTTTTAGTTTTTTGAGGAACCTCCATACTGTTGTGTGTAGTGGCTGCACTAATTTACATTCCTACCAACAGTGCAGGAGAGTTTGCCTTTCTCCACAACCTTGCCAGCATTTGTTATTGCCTGTCTTTTTGACAAGCCATTTTATTAATAACTGGGGTGACATGATATCACACTGTAGTTTTGATTTGAATTTCTCTGATGACTAATAACACTGAGCATTTTTTCATATTACTGTTGGCCATCTGTATGTCTTGAGATATGTCTATTCAGATCCTTTGTCCATTTTTAATCAGATTATATATTTTATTTTTTCCTATTGAGTAGTTGGAGCTCCTTTATATATTCTAATTATGAATCCCTTGTAAGATGGGTAGTTTGCAAATATTTTCTTTCATAGTCCTGGAAGTTCTAGCTTGAGCAATCAGACGAGAGAAAAAAATAAGGGCATTCAAATTGGAAAGGAAAAAGTCCAATTATCCTTTTTTGCAGATGATATGATTTTATATCTAGAGAAACCTAAAGACTTCACCCAAAATCTATTAGAACTGATAAATTCAGTAACATTGAAGGATACAAAATCAACATACAAAAATGAATCACATTTCTATATGCCAATAGTAAACAATCTTGAAAAAAAAGGAAGAAAGTAATCCCATTTACAAAAGCTACAAATAAAATACCTAGGAATAAACTTAACCAAACAAGTTGAAAGATCTCTATACTGAAAACTATAAAACACTGATGAAAGAAGTTGAAGAGGACACACACAAAAAAAGAAAAGATATTCCATGCTCATGGATTAGAAGAATCAATATTGTTACAATGTCCTACTACCCAAAGCACTCTACAGATTTAATGCAATCCCCATCAAAATACCAATGACATTCTTCACAGAAATAGAATTAATGCTAAAATTTATATGGAACCACAAAGATCTGGAATAGCCAAAGCCATCCTGCACAAAAAGAACAAAACTGGAGGAATCACATTACCTGACTTCAAATTATACCACAGAGCTGTGGTAACCAAAAAAGCATGGTATTGGCATCAAAACAGACACATAGACCAATGGAACAGAATAGAGAAACCTGGAAATAAATCCACACATCTTTGACAAAGGTGCCAAGAACATACAGTAGGGAAAGGACAGTCTCTTCAATAAATGGTGCTGGGGAAACTGGATATACACATGCAGAAGAATGAAACTAGACCCTTATATGTCCTGAATAGACTGCATACATAGAAGGAACCTTAGCTGAAAACAATTCATGTAAAGACGACCTAGGGATTTTAACTGACAAGGAGCTCAATATGTGATATGTATGCTTAAAAAACAAAAGAAACCTGAACTGCAGTATAGTGTGGGTTTACATGCCTACCATTGTATGATAATCACATCATACAATGTGTACTACTTTGAATGATACAGACTTCATAGCTACTTTAAGAGACACAAACCAGAGTTATTCATAGAAACATTCTGAATGCCAGTGCAACACAAGTCTTTAAACTATCTCGTAAAGTATGGTTAAAAGACTGAGGATATGCATCCAGAAAAACATGAAGAAGAGACAAGATAAGCATGTTCAAGCATTTATGTGAGAGAAAGCATAAATTTTTACCATGTAGTTATCATGATTAGATTTAAAAATAAATGGATATTATGAGAAAACAGACTGTGACTAAAATAGCTCATAATAGAAATATCTACTCATAAACCAAAGACATGAACACAACATAACATGCTTATTCTTACAACAGTATATTCACCGTGGAGCTAAACATTTATTTTGTGTTCCATACCAAATACTTTGGAGCTTAGAAATAAGATGATGAAAGCTGTGCATACTAACTCATTTCCTTAACATAAAACTGCTATAAAATAGGTACTGTTATTATCAGTTTTCAGATCAAAGGGAACATATATAGAAATCTCACTTGCTCAAACTATTAGTGGTGAAGCTGGGATTTCAACACAGACAGCCTGGATTTAGAACACTCTTTACTGTCACATTCTTAAGTAAATTAAGGTACTTAAAAAAATCATGAGAAATACTAAATGTTCAATAAACGATAACTGAAGATGATATCAATGTAGGTTAAAAGAGAGAGGCAGATTTATACAGGACCTACAGGGAAGTTAGAAATAGCAAGTCATCTTTATCATAATCAGCAAATGAATAGGTGCCCAGTTGCCTGTTTTTAACCCCATGGAAATTGTCCTACAAATTCAACCAAATACACTCAATCTCTGAGGCTCCTTTCTCAAGAAATAATAGTTATAAATAGCAAAGCAAATAAGCTTTAGAAAATCAGTAAAAATTAATATACAATTAAAGACTGAGTATTAACATTAAAAATAAAGCAGCAGTGACATTTAACTCATTTGCAATTATTATGATTACTGTTAGGTTTTTGACCTTCTTCCTCACTATAATCTGAATATGACCCCAAAAGCTCATGTACTGGAAACTCAATCCCCTATGCAATGGAATTAAGAGGTGGGACTTTTAAGAGGTGATTAGGTCATGCAGGCCCTGCCCTCATGAATGGATTAATTAAATTATTGCTGTAGTGGTTTCCAGATAAAATGATGAGTTTGGCCTGATTTTCTGTGTCTCAGAAGCTCACTTCTTTCTTCTGCCTTCTGCCATGGATGACCCTCACCAGACGCTGGTGCCACGCTCTTGAACTTCCCTGTGTCCAGAATCATGAACCAAATAAACTTCCATTTTCTTTTTTTAAATAAATTGCCCAGTCTGTGGTATTCTCTTATAGCAGCAGAAAACAGACTAAGACTTCTCTCCACGTTATTTTTTTTCAAGAAGAAACAGTAGTGCAGTGGTTAAGAGCACAGACTCCAGAGCCAATCTGTATGGGCTCTGCCCTTAATGCTTTTGTGACTTTATGAAAGCCATTAACTTCCTGGATGGCACTTCCCTCATTTGGAAGGTGGGCACACACAGAGGTATAAGGATTAAATGAGTTGATATATATATTCAGAGTAGTGCCCACAATACAAAGCATGCTATATAAGTCTTTAATGCTGTTATTATATCCCATGTGTATTCTTCTAAAGATTAATATCAAATTTTAACAAAAATAGTTGAAGTTCAATATCTATAATCTCTCCCTTCTAAACATGGCAGAATACATTTTACTCTCAACCCCCAAACACAAAGACTGCTGTATGCCTCTACTTTGTTAGGAATAACTTCTTTAAAACTGAATTAATCTATATTTAGTTTTAACTGTTTTATTCTTCTCCTTATTTTTATTCTTCAGCTTATTTAACACTGCTTTCTTGTATCCCTTATTGTCCTCTTTCTTGAATTCATTTTCTGTTATACTGTAGCGTGTCCCTGAAAAATTTTTTTCAGAAAATGTGTGTGGGTGGTAAACTTTTTATGTTCTTTCATATTTGAGGCTCTTTCTGTCTTCACATTTTAATTCTACTTGAGTATAAAATTCTAGATTAAAAATAATTTCACTTAAAACTTTTAAGATATTGATGCACTGTTTTGTAACATATACTACTGCCTATGAAAAGTCCTATGTCAACTTTATTTTTGTTTCTTTTCTTGCTGAAAGTCTTTACAACTTTCTCTTTATCCCTGGATTTGAAAAATTTCACTAGATATGCATCTATAGGTTTTCCTTTTCAGCACTAGTTGTCCCTTTCAACCTGAAGACTCCAGTTTTTTCCTGCAATACAAGTTTCATTTTTTCCCCTGATCACTGCTATGTTCTCTGTTCCTATTTTCATAATTCTCATTAAACACAAATATTATCTGTTTATTAATATCTTCCATGGTTCAATTTTGTCCTTCTATTTTTCCATCTCTTTATCTTATAATATATTCTAAGAGAAGTCCTCAACTTTATCTTCCATAGTACAAAATGATTCAGTCTTAGATTCAACAAATATTCACGGAGTGACTAAAGGATTGGACACATACCAGGTGCTAGTCATAAAGTAGTGAATATAACATAAAATGTCCCCCTTCAGAAGCTTGCTTTTTAGACTTATGTTTTGCTCCATTCTGTTAAAGAACCATCATACTACTCTTTTTAAAATTTTAACAATCATGTTTTTCATTTTTATGAGTTCTTTTCCTCTGATTGCTTCTTTTATGATAGGCTATTCTTTCTCTCAAGATATAATATTTTTTTTGAAAATCTTAGGATAATAATTAGAACTTTTATAATGTCCCTTTTGTTTTCTGTATATGTCTCTTTTCCCTTGGATCAGTTTTTCTGTTTATCTTTTACATTATTTTTATTTCTCAAAAGTCTGACAATATTTGGTTTATTTTTCTAGACAAAGGATTAGGTTTATTACTATAGGTAGTTGGCACTAATTGTGTAGGTCTGTTTCTGCAAGAGACCACTACTATGAGAATAGGGGAATTGATTGCAAACACAGGCTAACTGGTCAAAATATCTCAAGAAAAATCCACCTTTTGGGTACATGAGTGGGAAGCAGGCATACAGGTTGAAGATTTTCACAACTGCTAAGATATAGAACATTTTCCTATCATGTGAAGAACTTATTTTATTTCACTCATGAGAACTGCTTTTCCATACCTACCATCATTCTATTTCTAGACTCCGCTTTGCTTCTCCCTCCCACTCCACAAACCAGGCATATCCTTGAATTAATTTAGGAAGCAGTTCCCAAGGTGTTATCTAAGGTTAAGTGTCACCACCAATTCTTTATGTGGGAAGGTGGAAGGGCATGAGCAGGAGTAGCCCAACTATTCAACAGGCAATCTAGTAATCAATTATCATAATGTTCACATGTGTGGCTTTAAAACTTACTGCCTATCAGAATCAACCGCAGAGCTTGTTAAACCATATATTGCTGGGCCTATCCCCAGAGTTTGTGATTCAGTAGGTCTGGAGTGGGTCTGAGAATCTGCATTTTTAGTAATTTTCTGGTGATGCTGATGCTGTTGATCCAGGGACCACACTTTGAAAACTAATGGTTCATACCAGTACCCACATTCCTGCTATCTAATTGATTGATTTTTTAAACCAGTGTTCAGACCATTTTAATAAATATGAAGTCCTCTAAAGTCCCACTGTTTTAGATCTTATGGCTCCTGCCAACTGCTGTAAAAATAAAGATTCCATTGTACATAAATAATTGTTTTGCTCTGACTGCTGTCATTTTGTTTTAGTAATAAAAATCCCCAGGCATCTGGCCTGAGTGCTGACTCTTTTATGCCACTACACAGTGTTCCATAAAAGGAATCACTTCTTCCTCAACTGCACAGTACTCTCCTCTGTTCAAATCACATACTCTGCATTGCTCACAGGGAACATGATGCACTCATGACCTCAGCCAATCCACCCACAGGGAGCAGGAAAACTCTAGACTTTTTAAAAAAAATGTTTCTTAAAATTAAAAAAATTTTTAAATTTAAAAAAAATTGTATTTTAAAGTAATTTCAAATTTATAGAAAAAGTACAAAACACAAAGAATAGTACAAAGGACCCTACCTTTTACTCAGGTTCATCAATTGCTAACATTTTGCCTTAGAATATTCTCTTCTCATTTATATTCATTCTCTCTCTCTCTCACTGATATAATCATAGTATAATGATCAGAATTGGGAAATTAAACATTAACACAATAGTATTATCAATAGTATCTCAATTTTCACAATGATATCTTTTATAGTAATTATTTTTTTTCCCAGTCTAGGGCCACACATTGATTGCATTTAGGTGGCATGGACTCCTTTATTTTCATATTTTTATTTTTTAATGAAACAAAGAATCTTTATTCAAAATGTGGTTAGAATCCTTTGTTGCATGCAGTGTGTGCCTCAGAGCATGTTACCAAGGACTCAACCTTTAGGTGACCTTTTTATAGGCACAAACTTCTTTATTAAAGAATTTTAGGTTTACAGAAAAATTGTACAGAGAGATTTTCCATATATCCCCTCTATATACACAAACACAGATTTCTGCCTATTATTATTTTGCATTAGTGTGGTACATCCGTTATAACTGATGAATCAATATTGATACATTATTAGTAACTAAAGTCCATACTTTAGGGCTCACACTTTGTGTTGTATAATTCTATGGGTTTTGATAAATGCATAATTTCATGTACCCACAATTACAATATCATATAAAATAGTTTCCCTGCCCTAAAAATCCATTGTGTTCCACTTATTCATCCCTCTCATCCTCCTCCTCAGTCTCTATCAACCACTGATCCTTTTACTGTCTGTATACAGTTTTCTGTTTCCAGAATGTCATATAGTCGGAATCATTACAATATGTAGCCTTTTCAGACTGGCTTCTTTCACTTACCAACTATGTTTAAGGTTCCTCCTAATTGATTTTTGATCTTGAAATTACTTCAGTTCTCTGATGAGAACTGCTTTCAATACCACAACAGTTTTTTTCTTGGACCTTAAAAAGAATTAGTTCACTTCATTTTCTAAATAAATGCAAATCTAATTACTTTCTACTGTCTAGAAATTCCTGAATCTAGTCCACTGATGGTATGTTGTTCATATACTCAGGTGTGATATATTTATTCTTTTAAAAATATACCTTTTTCTATAATTCTACTTTTTAAAAAACTATCAGCTGAAAAAAATATATTTTGCTTTCACTGAAAATTGTTTACAAGACAGTGGTTGGTATAATTAAAATAAGTTAAACTTTGAACCTAGTTCTATTTTATATCTATTTATGTATCTGTGTGTATATACCAGTCCCCCCATATTTAAAGGTTCCACAGTTACCCCAAAATATTAAAGGAAAAATTCCAGAAATAAACAGTTCATAAGTTTTAAATTTTGTGCTGATCTAAGTAGTGTGATGAAATCTCATCTGTCACTCCATTCCACCCAGGATGTGAATGATCCCTTTGTCCAGCACATGTAAGCTGTATACGCTACTTGCCGTTTGGTTACTTAGTAGCTATTTTGGTTATCACATCAATGGATCATAAGAAGGCTGAGAACAATACAACATTTTGAGAGAGAGAAAGAGAGACCACATTCACATAACATATTACATAATATATTTATAATTGTTCTATTTTTAATCTCTAACTGTGCCTAATTTATAAATTAAACTTTATCATGAATATCTATCTATAGGAAAAACAGTACAGTCCCCAACTTCTAATGGTTCAACTTACAATGCCATGTAAGCAACAGACATTCAGTAGAAACCATACTTTGAGTACCCATATAACCATTCTCTTTTTTACTTTCAGTATAGTATTTAATAAATTACATGAGACATTCAACACTTTATATAAAACAGTTTTTGTTTAGAAGATTTTTGCCCACTTATAAAGCTAATGAAAATGTTCTGAGCATATTTAAGGTACGTTAGACTAAGCTATATGTTTGGTAGGTTAGGTGTTTTAAATGGATTTTTGACTTAGGATATTTTCAACTTGCAGTGGGTTTATTGGGACAAACCAGATTGTAAGTTGAGGAGCATTAACATATATAAGGCTCGGTATTATCTGCTGGTTTCAAGAATCCACTGCGGGTCTTTGTATGTATCTCCTGTGGATAAAGCGCACCCCCAACCCAGTTTTGCAGTGCTTTGCTTTATTGCACTTCGCTGATAATCCTGTTTTTTACAAATTGAGGGTCTGTAGCAACCCCATGAAGAGCAAGGTTATTGATGTCATTTTTCCAACAGCATGGGCTTGCTTTGTGTCTCTGTCAGTATTTTTTAGGAATAAAGTAATTTTTTCTTTTTCTTTTTTATTTCAGCATATTATGGGGGTACAAATGTTAAGGTTACATATATTGCCCTTGCCCCCCCGCCCCCTCGAGTCAGAGCTTTAAGCGTGACCATCCCCCAGACCATACGCCTCGCACTCATTGTATATGTATATACCCATCCCCTCCTCCTCCCTCCCACCTGCCTGACACCCGATAAATGTTATTCCTATATGTCCACTTAGGTGTTGATCAGTTAATAAGAATTTGCTGGTGAGTACATGTGGTGCTTGTTTTTCCATTCTTGGGATACTTCACTTAGAATGGGTTCCAGCTCTATCCAGGAAAATACAAGAAGTGCTATATATATCACTATTGTTTCTTATAGCTGAATAGTACTCCATGGTATAGGTATACCACGTTTTATTAATCCACTCATGTATTGATGGGCGCTTGGGTTGTTTCCACAACTTTGCAATTGTGAATTGTGCTGCTATAAACATTTGAGTGCAGGTGTCTTTTTTATAGAGTGTCTTTTGTTCTTTTGGGTAGATGCCCGGTATTAAGGTATGTACATTGTGTTTTCAGATATAATGCTATTGCATGCTTAATAGACTAAAATAGAGTGTAAAGATAATTTTTATATGCATTGGGAAATAAAAAAATTCATGCAACTCACCTTATTATGATATTTGCTATATTGCAGTGGTCTGGAACTAAATCTACAATATCTCTGAAGTATGCCTGTATATGTATATAATATATATACAATTTGCCCTTCAACAACACAGGTTTGAACTGTGCAGGTCCACTTATACATGGATTTTCTTTAATAAATACAGTCAAGTCTCCACATCTAAGGATTCTGCCACTGCAACCAGCTGTGGATCTAAAATACAGTATTTGTGGAAAGTAAAACCTGTGGATATGAAGGGCCAACCTTTTGTACACTTGGGTTCTCACAGGGCCTACAGCAGGGCTTGAGTATGCATAGATTTTGGTATTTGCAAGGTGGCCATGGAACCAATCCTCTGCAGATACTGAGCATAAAGTATATAAGTATAAAATTAATAAACTGAAAAATGTTCTCTTGTAATACCAAAATAAACCACAAATTGCCTATTCCATCAACAATACATACACAGTTCATATTTGCAAGATTCTTAAAGATTAAGATGATGTTAGGTTAACATTAAATGTGTTGGATTCATTGTTCAACAGTTAAATATAGAAGTGACCTTGGATATAGCTTAGGTCACCTATTTGTTGTAATTTGAAAGATGCAAGGACAGTTTCACAAAAAGGTCACTACCCTCAACCCTAAATATTCGAGTGTCTTACACATAGTATGCTCTAAACAAATTATGCATAGAGGAATGAATATCAGGCCATAAATTGTCCTTTCTAATTAGGCCTCTTTTACAATACAAATATTTCCAGAATGGGGCACCTCACTTTCTGTGGTATCTTTGTGTGAGTTATTAAATCAGATTCCTCTGGAAAAAAATAAAATGATAGGGTATTTGTGGAAGAGAAATATAGGTGAAAAGGGTCCTTTAGTTTAAGACAGTGATTCTTAAAGTACCATCCACAGATCCCTGGGAGAACAAGACCCTTTCAGGGGATCAAGGAGAGCAGAAGTATTTTCATATGCTGTTGCTTGCCCTTTTCACTGTGTTGATAATTGTACTGATGGTACAAAAGTAATAGTGGGTTAAACTGCTTAGCGCCTTATCATGAATGAAGGCAGTGGGCCAATATACAATACAGTCAATGTATTCTCCACCACCACTCACTTGCAGGGAAAAAAAGCCCATTTCCATTAAAAATATGCTTCATGAATCTGGAAAAGTATTAATTTTGTTACATCTTCATTCTTGAATATATATCTTGTAATACTTCATGTGATAGAAATGGGAAGTATAAAACATTACAGCTGTATACCAAAGCATTAATGGTTATTTTGAGCAAAGGCACCTTTGTTATTATTTGAGTTGTGAGATGAACTGTTTTTTTCATGGAATACCATTTTTACTTTAAAGAAAAACTGTCAGACAAACTGATGATTCTGATTCGGTTATTTGTCAGAAATTTTCACAAAAAAGAACACTGTCAGTGTCACTTCAAGGAAAAAAACTAACAGTATTTGTTGTCAATCAAAATGATAAAATTTGAGCTTACAAGCAAAAGTCAGAATTTTGTAATATTTATCTATAGCTTCCCAATACTTATAGACTTTTCTAAAAAGATTGGTAGTGATATTGCATAATGAAATATGACCCAATAATTTTTCAGCAGGTTGTTTAATTTCCATGATTTTGTAAACAATTATTTCTGTTGGAGTTGACTTCTAATTTTATTCCACTGTGGTCTGAGAAGATATGTGGTATAATTTCTATTGTTCTGAATTTGTTGAGACATATTTTCTGGCCTACGATGTAATCAATCTTATAAAATGTTCCATGTGCTGATGAAGAGAATGTGTATTCAGTAGTTTTGGGGTACAATGTTCTGTAAATGTCTGTTAAGCCATTTGCTCTAGAGTCTCATTTAAGTCTAGTGTTTGTTTATTTTCTGCTTGGTGGGTCTGTCCAGTTCTATAAGTGGTGTGTTGAAGTCCCCAGCTATTAGATGCTATTGTTTATAATTTTCTTTAGATCCAGTAGGGTTTGCTTTACAAATCTGGGCACACCTGTGCTAAGTGCATAAATATTTAGGATTGTTATGTCTTCTCATTGAATTACTCCCATTACCAGTATATAATGAACATCTCTTTCTTTACTAATGTTGATTTGAAGTCCGTTATCTGACATGAATATGCCTATATCTGTTTTCTTTTGATTTCCATTTGCATGGAATGTTTTTTTCCATTCCTTCACCTTAAGTGCAAATAAGTCTTTGTGGGTTAGATGGGTTTCCTGGAGACAGCAGATACTTGGCTTGTATTTTTTTTTTTATCTATTCAGCCAGCCTGTGTCCCCTGAGTGGGAAATTCTAGCCGTTCATGTTTATTGAAAGAACCGGTAAGTGAGATGCATTTGTGTTCATCCCGTTGGGTAGAACCTTATTGCTTTTTTTTTCTTTTTTTTTTACCTGTTGAGCCATTATTTTATATGGGCTCTGAGCTTTAGGTTTTCAGTGATTTTACACTGGTGGGTGTCTGTTGTGCTGACTGATGTATAATGCAGAGCTGAGTACTTCCTGCAGGGCCAGTTTGATCTTGACAAATTCCCTCAGTGTTTACTTGTCTGAAAATGTCTTTATTTGTCCCCCATATGAGAAACTTAGTTTTGCAGAATACAAAATTCTAGGCTGGCCATTGTTTTAATTGAGTAATTTACATGATTTCATTTTATTTCCTTTCGTAGCATATTATACTTCTCTAGAAATTTTTTTAGTGGCTGTCCTAGAGGTTGCATTATACATTTACAACTAATCCAAGTCTACTTTCAAATAAAACGATACCATTTATGGGTGGTGCATATGGCTTATACTAACAAAATATTCCTAATTTCTCCCCCTTGTCCCTTATGTCATTGCTGTTCACTTCACTTATACATAAACATACCATAAGCATGTGTGTGCATATATAAACATAAGCATACATAATTGAAAACATTCTTGCTATTATTTTAAATAAACTGTTATCTGTTAGAGCAATTAAGAATTAAAAAAATAAGTTTTTATTTCACCTTCACTTATTCCTACTCTGATGCTCTTCCTTTCTTATGTACATCCAAGTTTCTCACCAATATCACTCTTTCTCTTTGAAAAATTTCTTGCAAGGCAGGTCTACCGGCAACAGATTCCCTCAATTTTTCTCTTTTGTCTGAGAACGTCTTTATTTGTCCGTCACTTTTGAAGGATAATTTTGCAGGGTACAGAATTCTAGACTGATAATTTTAAACTCAACTCTTTAAATATTTTATTACATTCTCTTCTTATCTGCTTATCTTTGCTCCTCTATAGGTAAGGTGGCTTTTCCCTCAGGCCTCTTTTAAGTTTTATTATTTTAGAAAAATTTTTGATTTTCTAAAGTTTGAATATGCTATGCCTTAGGTTTTTGTTTGTTTGTTTTTTGCATTTATCCTGCTTGGTGTCTTATGAATTTCTTGTGTCTGTGGTTTCGTTTCTGACATTAATTTGGGGTAAACTCTCAGTCATGATTGCTTCACATAATGCTTCTGCTCATTTTTTGTCGTCGTCTTTGGTATTCCCGTTCCATGTATATTATTGCTTTTGTAGTCCCACATTTCTAGTTTCTTTTTTTTCCAGTTTCTTCTCTTTGCTTTTCAGTTTTAGAGGTTTCTATTGTCATATCCGCAAACTCAGAGATTCTTTCCTGAGCCCTGTCCAGTCTTTTAAGATGATTATCAAAGGTGTTCATCATTTTTGCTAATGTTTTTGATCTCTAGCATTGCTTTTTGACTTCTTAGAATTCTTGTATCTTTGCTTACATTATTCATCTGTTCTTGCATGTTGTCTACTTTTTCCATTAAAGCCCATGGTATATTGATCATAGCTTTAAAAAATTCTTAGTCTGATTAATTCCAACATTTCTGCCATATCTAACTCTGGTTCTGATGTTTGTTTAGTCTTTTCAAAATGTATTTTTTGCCTTTTATTATGCCTTATAATTTTTTTTTGAAAAGTAGACATGATGTAGTGGGTAAAGGGAATTGCAGAGTTGTTTTGTGGCCTAACATATGATCTATCTTGGAAAATGTTCCCTGTACTGATGAGAAGAATGTGTATTCTGAAGTCTTTGGGTAGAATATTCTGAAAATACCTGTTAGGTCCATTTGCTCTAGGGTCCAATTTAAGTCTATTATTTCTTTGTTGATTTTCTCCCTTGACTATCAATCTACTGTTATCAGTGGTGTTTTGAAGTCCCCCACTATTATTGTACTGCTGTCTATCTCTTTTCTTAGGTCTAGTGTTCTTTGTTTTATGAATCAGGGTGTTTGGGTGTTGGGTGCATACATATTTAGGACTGTTATATCTTCCTGTTGAATTGATCCCTTTGAATCTTGTCTTGTTTGTTGATTTAAAGTCTGTTTTATCTAAGAGAACTGAGAACCCAGATATAAAACCATCCTCATATAGCCATCTAATCCTTGACAAAGCAGACAAAAACATACACTGGGAAAAGAATTCATATGCAATAAACAGTGCTAGTAAAATTGGATAGCCACATGTGTAAGACTGAAACAGGATCCGCACCTCTCCCTCTCACAAAAATCAATTCATGGTGGATAACAGACTTAAATCTAAGGCGTGAAACTGTAAGAATTCTAGAAGAAAATGTTGGAGAAATTTTTATAGACATTAGCCTAGGCAAAGAATTTATGAAGAAGACCCCAAAGGCAATCACAGCAATAACAAAAATAAATATATGGGACCTGATCAAATTTAAAAGCTTCTGTACATCCAAGGAAACTATCACAAGAGCAGACAGACAACCCACAGAATAGGAGAAAATATTCACATGCTACACATCTGATAAAGGGCTGATAACTAGAATCTATTTAGAACTCAGAAAAATCAGCAAGAAAAAATCAAACAACCCTATCAAAAAGTGGGCAAAGGACATGAACAGAAACTTCAAAAGAAGACAGACTACTGGCCAACAAACATATGAAAAAATGCTCAACATCTCTAATCATCAGGGAAATGCAAATCAAAACCACAATGAGATATCACTTATCTCCAGTGAGAATGGCCTTTATTAAAAAGTCCCCAAAGAATAAATGTTGGCATGGATGTGGAGAGATAGGAACACTCATACACTGCTGGTGGGACTGCAAACTAGTACAACCTCTGTGGAAAGCAATATGGCGATACCTCAAAGAGATACAAGTAGAACTACCATTTGATCCAGTGATCCCATTACTGGACATCTACCCAAAAGAACAAAAGACATTCCATAAAAAAGACATCTGCACTTGAATGTTTATAGCAGCATAATTCACAATTGCAAAGTTGTGGAAACAACCCAAGTGCCCATCAATACATGAGTGGATTAATAAAATGTGGTATATGTATACCATGGAGTACTATTCAGCTATAAGAAACAATGATGATCTAGCACCTCCTGTATTATCCTGGATAGAGCTGGAACCCATTCTACTAAGTGAAATATCCCAAGAATAGAAAAACAAGCACCACATGTACTCACCATCAAATTGGTTTTAACTGATCAATACTTAAGGGCACATATAGTAATAACATTCATTGGGTGTGGGGCAGATTGGTGGGGAGGAGGGGATGGGTAGTTACACACATAATGGGTGTGGTGCGCATCATCTGGGGGATGGACACGCTTGAAGCTCTGATTTGGGCAGGGCAAGGGCAATATATTTAACCTAAACATTTGTAGCCCCATAATATGCTGAAATAAAAAAGAAAAAATAATAATTTTCCAAACCCACTAAATCCAGCTAGTCCTAAATCACAGCATTCACATATTTTTCATTTATTCATTTCTTCTTTCCTTCCTTTATTTATCTGTAAATATGGGATCTAGCTATGTTGCCCAGGTATGTCACATATTTACAGCGTAAAGAGGTCTTTTAGTCTTCTTTCTTCTTTACTATAAATCTCCTGGGCCTCTTTTCCTGTCTTATTCCTTTCTACTTAATTTTGCTTCTTTGTAGTAAAAAACAAAAACACAAAACAAAACAAATAAAAAAACCATTTATATATTAGCCAATGTGTTTTTTTGTTCCTAGTTCTGGTTATCCATGACCCTCTTTCATTCAGGCAGAGCAGATAATGTTTTACTGACTCAAGCAATGGATGACACAGCAGTATGTATATAACAAAGAAATTAAATTATTAAATTCTTTGTATTTGATTTTCAAAAGCCAAGGATTCTGAGCACAATTAATTGACTTGGAAGATCTTTTGCCTGCTTCTCCTTTCCCCATCCCCTTATGCTCAACACAGTAGTAGATGAAGATTCTGTTGGGCTATGGCAATATGCAGGTGGATCTCTGGGAAGGTACTGTGCAAGATACTAATCTCAGCTTAGAACTGGTAGGGGATGATGAACAAGACAGAGCATCCCATCAGGTTTCAAGTTTTGTCAGGGAGGCCCACTTTGCCCCACCTTCAGAATACAAACAAGAAAGTAAGGTATGAAATTTTCTGACACTTAGGGTGGTAAAAGAGCAGCAGTGGATGACATTGACTTGGTACTGAGTGTATAAGTAAAGATCTTTTAGTCAGTAGACTGACAGTTTAGTAGGCATAGACAAAGCCAAATATTCATTCCAACTGCCAAGATACTGACACTTGGAAGGCACTAGAAACTTAAGACACAGACTTAGGGGGAAAGGAGAAAAGAAGGCCCTGTATTGATTACAATTTAGTTACCAGCCCCTAATAGAAAATAAGCTCAAAATACAAATTAATTCAACAAATATCTGTAATATCCATTATATGTAAATAATTTTCAATTATAAATAATAAAAATTACATTTCCTAAATATGTGACTTTGTGGACTGTGATTTATTCTTAGAACAAATTCTTTCCTTTATTTTCATTATATCATTTAATCTCTTCACACAAACTTTAAGCATGCCTACTTTTCTCTAAATCTTATGCTATTACATTTTTTATATGCCTGACACAAAATCTCCATTATGTCATGGAAAAAATTTAGATACTAAGCAGTGATTAAGAAATAACATATGGAAGTTGCTTTAAATATGTAGACATATATGTTACAGAATTCTTTTAATTTATTATTCTTAAAGAAATGTAAATTTTTATAAATGTCATTGTTGTGTCATAAGAATTTGTATTTCTAGTCTCAGAATGACTTCAAATTTGCATAAATACATATTCCAAATTTGACAGTTTTGGATTTCTAACATATGCTAGCTTACATACCAGTCATCAAAATGTATATTTTAAGAAACAACTAGAAAAGTTTTTTTATATAGCCATCAAATACTTTTGGTCTATATGTTGAACCAAGCTGATTTAGGAAGTCTCCCTCTAGTGCTGATTAGATAACAATTCTAGTTAAAAGGTTTAAAACCCTAATATACAGTGGAGATATAGGTTGGGAGTTAAAACTCTAGGCTCTATGTATAGTAGCAAGCTAGAAAGGACTGTTTGGTCTCAGAAATATGGTACAGAAGCCAGCTACTCTGGACAAAGTATAGAAAAAGAATCACCAGAAGGAGAACAACACTCCAAACCTGCACTATTTGTGGGTATGAAGCTGAATTACCACTTCCCAAGAAGCCTGGAAGAGAAACTAAGATGGCTGACATAGACAACACTTGTTGGACTATCCCAGTGGGAAGTTAGGATATCGGACTGAGAAGAGGGGAGAAAAGTCACAGATCAGCTGTGGATCGCAGACAGTGACAACAGAGACAGCTGGGAACCCCATGGAGAAAAACTGCAAAGCCGAGAAGGAAGGAGATAAAGAAGAGAAGATATTGTCAAGGATCAAACCCAGAGAGGCTTGGAGCCCGGTCAAATGGTAAAGGGGGATTCCCCTCCCCTCCTACATGCCTTTGGTGACCAGCGAGCCACTAAACTTATGGAAGGCTTTCTATACTCCACAAGCCCAGGCACAGTGGAAAGTAAGGACTAGTGGGCCCTAGGAGTTGGGGCAGTCCATGAGGGGCTTCCCCTGGCAGAGCGCCACTAGAGGCCTAAGTGTTGACTTTCTCCCATCCAGACACATCCTCCCCTGCACCTCCTCTAACTACTGCAGCAAAGAAAGCAGTTTGAGCTCAGGCTGACTGGGAGCCATGGCCCCACCTGACCCATTACAACTGTGAGAGTAGTTTGAGCCCAGCAGTTCCCAAACAGCAGCTTTTCTCTGGCAGGGTGCACACTGGTAGTTCAGATAAACCTGGTCTTGGTATCTACTGGACATGAAGGGTGAAGGGGGAAGCAAAGGAGAAGTCTGGGAGCTGGACTTGGGTAGCAAGGAAGCCCACCTGGACATATCTGAAGGGGGAAGAGTGTGGTGGGGTACTGAGGGACGGCGGTCTGGGAGCATGCCCATCCCCCCACTGGAGAACCACCATATTAGATAAGGGTATGGCATTTGGAGAAGAATAGCCTAGCTCCTGGCTCCATGGCAATCAAATGCCTCACACTCAGGCCCGCTGGCTGACTGGGTGCTGTGGCCCCTCCTCCCACTCCTTAGAGAGAGAAGTATGCATCAAGAAGTTTGTGAGTGCTCAGTTTTCTCTGGAGGGCAGTGCTCCAGGCTGAGGCCCCCACAGAGGGGCCTGTACCTCTTCCTTTGAGGACTTGTAGTGGAAGAGGGGTGCACAATCTGGGAACTTCCTGCCTGCCAGTGTTCTGTGGAGATGCACACTAGTGGGTCAGACATGCAGACCAGGGGGAGGTTTGAGAGCTGGACTTGGATGATGAGGGAGCACACACAGGCTGATCTGAGGGAATGTGCTGTGGGGGTCAAAGGAGTGGTAATTTGGGTGAGCACCCATCCCTCTCCACAGAAAAACTACACTACTGGATAAGGCTGGTATGGTCCCAGCCCAGGTCTTAGCACTAAAGCCTTTAGGCTCTTCTCCAGAGAACAGCCGTACCAGTTTGGAGAGTTTGTCCTGACCCTCCTATCAGCAGCCCCCCCAAGGGCCAGAAAACCAATTCCTGAGCCCTGGTGAGGTTTTGTAAAGCCTTTCTGGCTCCCGCAATCTAAGCACAAACTGCCTTGCTCCTCCCTTCACCTCAGTGGTGGTAGAGATCAAGAAACTCCTTGGGAGCTATAGGGTCCCTCCTAAAGCTTGGGGCACTCAAGTACTCCACCTGGGGGACCAGAGCCTACAACTGGCACAAAAGAACATCTCGGCAGCTGGCTCTTTGACACAAACATCAATCAATGAGAGAGAGAACAACTCTACAACTCATCATAGTATCTCCCTACTCAAGCAAACAGGGTGTGGCAGATTCATACACATACCACCCACAATATCAGAGATTAAGCTGGGGGACCCAACACAACTCACACTGCTGGGAAGAGGTAAAGACAGCAGGACAGAGGCAACTGAGAAGATCATCAAATCTGCTTGAATACCCTATAGGTAATGTGGGACCAGCACTCTACTCCCTGTCACGGACAAGGATTGATCTTTGGGGTCCTGGGGAGAGGCCAGTAAGCCAGTCCCAGGACCTCCAGGACTCGACTGAGAGGCCAGATAAGAAGGAATCAACAACTCTTCACCAATGAATATGAACCAAACAAAAATATCAAAATGACAGATAAAGATTTCTGAGTTTGGATTATGAGGAAGCTCAATGAAATACAACACAAAGAAACTACAGAAACAATACAGAACACGAATGAAAAATTCACTAAAGAATTTTCATATCAGATAACCTAGAGTTCAAATAAAAAATAGTAAAGAAAAAGATGGTCATTATGTAATGGTAAAGGGAAGGAATTCAACAAGACACAACAATCCTAAATATGTATGCATCTAACACAGGTGCACCCAGATTCATAAATCAAACTCTATTATATCTAAATAAAGTAATAAACAACAGCATTGTAATAGCCAGGGACTTCAACACCACACTGCAAGAACTGGACAGATCCTGCAAGAAGAAAATAAACAAAGAAACATTGGACTTAAGACTCTAGAGCAAAGGGGCTTAACAGATTTTACAGAACATTCTACCCTAAAACTACTATATACATATATTCTTCTCATCAGCAGATGGAACATTCTCTAAGACTGATCACATCTTATGCCACAAAACATGTCTCAACAAATATAAGAAACAGAAATTATGCCATGTATCTTATCATACCACAGTGGAATAAAATTAGACATCAACTCCAACAAAAACATTCATTTCCACACAAAGTCATGGAAATTAAACAACCTATTGCTTAGCAATTACTGGGTCAAAGAGGAAATTAAGGTGAAAATCAAAAGATTCTTTGAACTAGATGAAAAAGGGGAAATAGTTATCAAACTATATGGGGTTCAGCAAAAGCAGTCCTAAGGGAAAAATTCAGGGCCTTAAATGCCTACATTGAAAAGACAGATCACAAATCAACAATCTAATGAATAACCTCAAGGAACTAGAAAAGAAAGTAGAAACCAAACCCAAACCCAGTAGAAGAAAAGAAATAAGGTCAGAGCAGAACTAAATGAAATAAAACATTTTGGTTCTTGAAAAGACAAAATGAATTGACCTCTCAGTAGAGATTAACCAGAAATAGAAAAGGAAGGACCCAAAGAAGCTTAATCAGAAATGAAAAAGGAGATATTATGGCTGATACCACAGAAATATAAGATATTATCTATGAATACTATAAGAATCTCTATGTACATAAACTCTAAAACATTGAGGAAATGGATGAATTCCTAGAAACTCACAAACTCTCTTCCCATTCCCTTCTTAAACATTTTTAAATGTCTTGAAATAGGTGTAACTTTTCTTTATCTTTATGATACAGAATTCTATCTTCCTACCTTCTTGCTCATTCTTTTGAGTCCCAGCATGTCCTTTTCTTCTTTAAATTTACCATTCTCCTTTAGGATATGGATCTTGGCACATGTTGGTCTATTTTATCTGTAATGTTTGGCCCTCAGACTTCTTTACCTTGTTAGCTAGATCTTGGCCAAAAAAGATACTTTCTCAAGAAAGCCTTCCCTGACTCCTCAATCTAAAATAGGTCCTCCCACTTATATGTTCTCACAACAACATGTACTTTTCTTTCATAGCATTTATCATAGTTTGAAATTTACATATTTGTATGAGAGCTTGATTCATGTATGCCACTTCCACTAGACTTTAATCTCTACATTGCCTGTAATATAGTAGCCACTCCACATTTGTTGAATATTACAATAATATGTGTTTAATAGTTATCCATGTTTGCAAATAATTTAGTTTTCAAATTCCTTATTTCTAGTCTATTCTATTTTATATATTTTAAGTCTATCTGCATTCTAATTTTCTCTCTTGACTAGGAGAGAAGGGGAAGGGTTATAGCTGGGAAGTTGGGAACTATGCATAAATCTGGAGATGTTCCTGACAATGTGTGTGAAATTCTCCTTCATTTGAAATTCTCCTTCTCATCATGAGAAAACAAAAAAATCCCTTCATAATTGCTGCTCTAGATTGCCAACTAATAGCTTGTTTGTTTATTTAAATAAAACTCAAGTTATAAGAAAAGTAAAAATAATCTTGAAACACAGCATGCCTCTTTAGGCTGAACAGCAACGTGTGACTGAGAGAAGTCATATATTTTATTCACTCCATTGTATCTGCTATGTGGTGTTCCTAGTTTTAATCATCCCTCCAGGAATAAGCAAGCTTTTTTGATACGTAACTGTAACAGGTAGAAAGTAGAACAATATAATTCAGTTCTCCAAATTAATGCTTCAAATTTAGGAGATATTATATTCTTTATACTGATAGTTACACAAAAAAGAAAATTAGGCACACATGCTTTATTCTAGTTTCATGGAGATCAATAAAAATTAAATTCACACACACAATATTTACTTTAGCCTTTCAACCATGATGCAGTATATAATATTCTAAAGTAAATTTAAATGTCTTTTGTTATCTGTGGAAATTTATGGTATCTTCCATTTAAATGGTTGAATGTTATATAGAACACATTATTTTTCTGATTAAAAAGGTAATAAATGCAAGAAAAACACAAAGGAAATAAAACCCCAAATCACATTTTATTCTAATGACCAAGATAACCATTGTTAATATTTTACATATTATTTGAGTTTTGGTTTTGGTGTGTGTTTTTTTTTAATAATACCATCATATCCATATTTTCCCATTGTGAACATTTTGCAAATCTGTATTCTTTCCTGTTTTTCATAATGGATGCAAAATAATCTAGGTGGTTTTTAACCAGGATCATTTTGCTCCAAGGGGACATGTGGTAATGTCTGGAAACATTGTTTTTTGTTATGACAGGGTGACCACTGGGGATGTGAGAATACTATTCGTGTTTAGTGTATAGAGGCTAGCGATGCTGCTAAACATCTCACAATGCATGGGCAGCCCTATAACAAAATTATTCAGTCCAAAATGTTAGTAGTGATAAGGTTGAGAAACCCTGATTTATTATACGGTACATTTTAAATGCTGCAATACGTCGATAGTGAAATTAAACCCTACACTGCATTGTCATTAATTTCTGAAGATATATTATTAAATCTCCACTGTACCATAAAGTCCCTTTTAATATTCCTAAAATTCTTTGTGATTTATCACTATTGGGTAGCTTTTGAAAAACAAAGAAAAATCCCAACATTCAATCCCTAAACATTCAGTTGTGAAAAATGTAATTCTTAACTCAGCATTGTACACTTTCATAATGCTGTGAACCTCTTCTTCCTAGAATTTATCACAATGTAATTTTATATTGATTTATGTCTCCTCCATGACATTATAACTTTCATAAGGGTAAGGACCATGTCTGTCTTTTTTTGTCCTTATTGTTCCCTAGCACAATGCTTTATGTAAAACATAACAAGCACTTAAATATTAAATGAACAAATAACATTTGTGCCAGTGCAATAATGTATTGCTTAATGTGTTGCTTAATGACAAGGATACATTCTGAGAAATACATTATTAAGCAATTTTGTCATTATGCAAACCTCACAAAGTACACTTACACAAACCTAGATGGCGTAGCCTACTATGCGTCTAGGCTATGTGGTATATAGGCTATTGCTCCTAGGCTACAAACTGGTATAGTATGTTACTGCCTTATGGGATCACTGTCATCTCTGCAGTCCATTGTTGACTGAAACGTCATTGTATGGGGCATGCCTATAATTACCTTTTATGTTTTAGTTACAAAAATCAAAGAACATATAAATATAAATAAAATGAAAGTAATAACTGTATTTAACAGTCAAAAGCAACATACACATTATATCAAATGTCTAACATTTGAGGGATCAGCATAGTTAAAATGTCAGAATATACCAACAGTAGGTATTTATATACCTTGTACTTTGTGATTTTTTTAAATAAATGATTTAATACAATAATCTGGTTCACAACTAGCTGTAGTTTTTTGTTTAATTTATATTTTCTAGTTCATCTCTTTTAGTTCAGATTAGTACACAGGAATGGAAGATCAATCATTACCAAGCACATGAAATATTACCAAGCACATGAAATACTGAATTCCTTCAAATTAAGTATTTTGTTGCCCAATTCTGTTTTGTTTCTTTCAACTCTAGTAGGAGTCAACAATCAAGAATTATATTTTAAAAAGTCAATTAAAAGTATTTATAAAACTGTCAGCTGACATTTCAATGGTACAAGGTGAACAAAAAATACATCAGTTATTTTGTGGTCATAACTTAATCACTTCCTTGTTTTCATTAAACTTATATGAATTTACCTTCAGGTAAAATTTTAGTATGAGCAAAATATTTTGAAATTATACCCTTTCCTCACCAACTCTAATTCTAATTGGGAGAAGCAAAAATAGACAAATAGCTAACAATTAGAGTATAGGTAAGATATAGAAATAAATTTTTTAAATCCTTAAAAATTTATTCCTTCAGAAAGGCATAAGTTGAATACCCAATTTTTCCATTTAATGGATTTTGTGATCTTAGACAAATTATTTAATCTTTCTCAGTTTACTCATCTACACAATGGGAATAATACCGTTTACTTCATGGAGTTGTTAAAAGAATTAAATGAGATCATATACATAAAGAACCTGACACAAGAGCACATTAAATAAATGTGCTTAAGGCTGTGGGTATTTTCAGCAAACATAAACCAGAATCTCTCAGATTCCTGGGGAAGAAAGGTAAGAACATTTTGCAGTAGTTTGCAAACTGGTTAGATGGCTATATAGAGAAATGAATAAGCACATTTATGCAATCAATTTCCCTTTGCCCTACCCAGCTACTTACTGTCAAATTGAAGAAAGAAGGATATAGACTCACTGCTTTGGTTGTGTAAAATCTGGCACCACTGAACGCCACCATTTAATTTCTCACGTGAGCAGGGCTGGTTATTAATAACAATACTTCCCTCCAAAATGTGATAAATATAGACAAGGCAAATGCAGTGGCTTACCCATTTACTCCAAAGGGATTTTTTCATGTATTTCAATGAAATATACTAATTCCTTTATGATCCACTAAAGAAATGAGTTTGATTTTTGTTTTTGTGGTTGTATTGGGAAGGAAAAAGGAGAGAGGAGGTAACTCTCATTAGCAGGTCATTATGGTGGGTTGGTTTTATTAATACCTCGCCCATGGATTTTAGCCAGGCAATGAATGCCTGCAGCATTTCCTATAGTGAATGCCTACAATAACTGAAAATTGATGGCTACCTTTAAGTTCCAAACTAAAAGTTTAAAAATAAAAAGTAGGTCATTATTTCAAATATACGCCAGAACCTTTGGCACTCCATTGGAAAATCAGCCGTATTTCAAAAGTAAACTTTGAAGTTTGAAAATAAAGTCAGAGGTGAACAACTGTGGTCCTAATCACAATTTCCAAAGGCACATGTGATTTACTCTGATGTCCTGCAGCTTAGCTGAATAGTGCTTATTAGAAGAGCAATTTGTCTCAGACAAACACATCATGGCCTTCAGTAAGTTTTTTTGAAAATAATATCCACTTCTACTTAGAAAGAAACAAATAATTTTCAAGCTTTTATCTGGGCACACAGGAACACTAAAAAGGAGACTGCAGTACTCTATGAGGCACAAGGAAACACAGAAGAATTACCTCAAATTTGTCACATGTGGCCTGCTGCTGGCAGTGACAGTCCATTATGGGGGAAATTTTAGGGACAGCAAAACCATCACACATTTCCTCTTTAAAATTATGACAGAGCAGCATGATAATTCTCAATGGGGAAATATATAAATTAAGACAACATAAAAAAAGTCGGGTATTGGGCGGGTGGGAGGGGGAAGGAGGGGATGGGTATATACAAACATGAGTAAGATGTGCAACGTATGGGGTATGGTCATGCTTGAGGCTCTGCCTCGAGGGGGGAGGGGGGCGTGGGCAATATACATAACCGTAATATTTGTACCCCCATAATATGCTGAAATAAAAAAAAATAAAAAAAAATAGTTAATGTATGTAAAAAAAAAAGTGACTAGAGGAGGATGTGTCATTGGGTGGACTGTCAGAATCATTCCTCAAAGGAAGTGACAGACTAGCAAAGAAAGGAGAGAAAGAACACAAAGAATAGTCTGAGCAAGGCTATGGACATGGGAACTAGCAATTTGGATGTAGGTATACAACAAATGGTAGAGATATTAGAAGTAACAACAAGCAAATGTAGGCTGGGGGCTCCCTGATAGGGGATTTTGATGCTGTGCTATGAAAACAGTATAGGTTTCAGGGAAGGGTTCCTGTGGTAAAAAGTAGTATTTAAGGAAGAATGTTTAAGAAAGACTGTCCAAAGAAGAACTGGCAGCTCTGCATATAACTGACAGAAGTTAAGAGGGACTAAAGTAAGGACACCTCCCCCAAGACTGTTGCTGTACAAGGAGCTACATTATGTTTTCATCTGTAGCACTGTAGAGTAATGAGTAACAGCAGACAGTGAATTTTGCTTTGGAAGGAAATGAGAAAGCATGGGTTCTTTTGGAATTAATTAGATGGTTCCTGAGAGTGTAGGGTCTTCTTTCCTACAGATCAAGATATTATCATTTCAAATGGCTCAGATGTACTGACCAAATAACTTTCTAAGGCCCCTTTATGAATCTGTGAATCTAGGAAATTATGAATACATTTAATTTTGATTGCTGGATAAAAGTATAGGAATTTAAATCTTCATTATTGTTCTGTACATTTTCTTAGGACTTTGTTTTATACAATTTGTTTGAAGCTTGTCATACTGTATAATTAGTTAAATCCAAAGAAAAAGATTATATAAAAAGAATGGATAATCTTCACAGACTATCCCAATACTTTTACTATGGCTTGCTATATGGCTGTGTCATTACAAAACCCAGTTTCATTTGATAAGTCCATTTACAAATTATTTTTTTCCAGTTTAACTCTCCAAAATGCTTTTTTAAACATAACCCTCTATAAAAAGCATGCTGCAAAATGCCAGAGGTTTTTTGATCTTCCCAAGGCATTAAATACTTTTCTCCATTTAATCAAAAGAAGAAATAAACAAGTCCCATTGAGAAGCCATATATTATCAGAAACGAGGCACAAATATGGTTCTGCTACATAGTCCTTCTCTAAGGAGAAGGAATTATTAGACGAAACACCACCTCCACAAGTTTCATCTTTATTTTGTCATCAGGACCTATTTGTCATCACTCCAATATCACTTCTTAAATAGTAACTTCCTTAAAAATAGCTAAAGTTATACTCAAAAGGTTTAGTTCTTTAAAGATTTCAGCTCTCCTTGGAACCCATTCTACTAAGTGAAGTATCACAAGAATGGAAAAACAAGCACCACATGTACTCACCGTAAAATTAGTTTTAACTGATCAACACTTCAGTGCACATATAGTAATAACATTCATCAGGTGTCGGGCAGATGGGAGGGGGACGGAGGATGGGTATATTCACACCTAATGGGTGCGATGCACACCGTCTGGGGGATGGACATGCTTCAAGCTCTGACTCGGGTGGGGTAAAGGCAATATACGTAACCTAAACGTTTGTACCCACGTCATATGCTGAAATAAAAAAAATTTTTTTAAAAGATTTTAGCTCCTTTTTAAGCTTAAAAACTACTTGCCTTTAGAATCTTGATTTTCAACCTTTTATATAACTGAATAGAATTTTTAAATAATTTCCATTTATCAAAGGTGAAGTGGTAGGATTTGAGCCTAGTTTTCAAGCTTGAAATACCTAAATGTTCAATTTTGCCTTTTAGAATATTGGTGTAATTATTAAAAATTTGTGAAGGTCTGAGAAGAGAGAGTCAACTCCTAGCAGTGGGTAAATTAGATATAAAAATAAACATAACTTTAACAATAATAGCTATTATTTATTGCTTACTATATAACAGCTAGTATTTATTGCTTATTATACACAAAATGCTAAAATTAAAATCTATTATCTCTTTAAATCCCCCCAATAACCCTAGGAGGTGAGTACTATTATCTCTAATTTACAGATAAGGACACAGAAACCCAGAGATGTTGAATAACTTGACAGCTAGTAACTGGAAGAGCCAGGACTCAACAGAATAGGTTTGATTCCTGAATTGAGGTTCTTAATCGTTATATTAAACTGCTTAACCTCTTGGGCTCCTAACCAAGTCATACATAATTTAAAACACATTGAGATTTATAAAGCAGCTAAATAACTTTTAAACAACTAACAAATTTTTTGCTTAATGCTTTTTAAAAGATTTGACTCATAAGTTGTGATTTACATGCATTTTTCTTTTCAGCCATATACCTAGAGCTCACTCATTCAACTAGTATTTATTTAGCTAGGCACTATAATGTGCCAGGTATAGTTCTAAGTACTGGGTTTATGGGAATAAAATAGATAAAACACTCTCTCCCATGAATTTTACCTTATTAAGGAAGTGAGAGATAACAAGATAATTTCAAGATAAGTAATATGAAGAAAATAAAACAAGGTTAGATGAAGAGCTATGAATGATCAGAAAAGGCCTCTTTGAGAAGACAGCATTCGATTAAAAACAAGAAAGAACAAGCCATGCAGAGATTAGGGGAGAAAAAGAGTCAAAGGCCTGAAGGCAGAACTACATTTGAATATAACTAGGGAACAGCAAGAATAGCATAGTCAAAATGAAGTGAGCAAGTGGCAGAATGGTAGAATAATGGCCAAGGAGACAGGCTGGGGTACAAGGCAGATATCAGGGCCTTGAGGATGGGGTAAGGAGTTTTTTTATCCCATGGCATACACCTTATATGGCAATGGTAAGTCACAGGACATTTTGATACAGGATGATAACATGATCTGATTTATGGTTTAAAAAATCACCCTGGCTGCTACGGCATTGTTGGGGGGATAAAACATGGGGGGGGTTGAACAACAGCAAAAAGATAAACTGAGCTCATGTACTGGTCTAGGCAAGTGACAATGGTGACCTGATTAATGATGGAAGATGAAGAAAAACAAATGGATTCAGGACGTATTTTGAAGATATAACCAAAAATTTTGGGGAGACAGAAAAAGTCTATTTTTGTTAGACTACACAAACTTGCTATTTCAAGGAAGCCTACGGCAACTACTTTGAAACAAGAATTTATCTTTATTTCAGACATAAAATAAATTCAGACTTTGACATATCAGGGTTGTTTACAAGTAGAATATGTTTGTATTATTTTAATTCAGGTTCCCTCCTACCTTTATAGGTGAAAACAAAGGTTATAATGAGGGAATTCAAGTTTTTAAAAGCATTTCCAGGATAAAGACTTGAGAGAAAAATGAAAGCTATTCTAGTACTAACCAAATTTTTTACCCAAAGATCTTATGGATCTTCAGTTCTGCCTATGCATAAAACTCTCAAGACCTCATAGCCTTTATCAGTTTCATGGAATAAATAGAACACAAAAATGCCCAACTGCAGTTTCCAATTGGAGATTACTTTTATAGACCAAAAAATTGCAATCTCTGTATTTGGTAACAAAATATTAAACCCCAGAGGATCAAATTTTAACCTTATTTACTTTTTCAAAACTAGAAGACAATCAACTTAAAATAACTGGTTATAAGATGTTATTTGCAAGCCTCATGGCAACCACAAAACAGAAATCTAAAATACATACACAAAAAATAAAATTAAAACATATCACTAGAGAAAATCACTTTATACCAAGGAACACAGGAAGGAAGGAAGGGAGGATCTATAAAACAACCAGAAAACAACAAAATGGCAATAAAAACCCTCACCTATCAAAAATAATATTAAATGTACATGGACTAAATTAGTCCATCAAAAGACACAGAGTGTCCCCGAATGGATTTTAAAAAAATACCAAACTCTATGCTGTCCACAAGCAACTCACTTTATAAAGATGCACAGACTGAAAATGAAGGATTTGGTAAAGATATTCCATGAAATCAGAAATCAAAAAAAGAGCAAAAGTAGCAGCTATACTTAGATAAATATTAATATGTTTCAAGACAAAAACTATAAAAAGAAACAAGGAAGATCATTATATAATGATAAAAGTGTTAATTCAGCAAGAGGATATAATAATTGTAAATATGCATTGAACATTAGAGCACCCAGATTTATAAAGCAAATATTATTAGACATAAAAGAGAGACCCCAATTCAATAATATCTGGGAACTTCAACATCCCTCTTTAAGCACTGAGCAGATCATCTAGGCAGAAAATCAATAAACTTCAGACTTAATCTGCACTATAGACCAAATAGACCTAATAGACATTTACATAACATTTCATCCAATAGGTACAGTAAACACATTCTTCTCCTCTGCTCATGGAACATTCTCAAGGATAGAACATATGTAGGCCAAAAAACAAGTCTCATAAAAATTAATTGTATCAAGTATCTTTTCTGATCACAATAGAGTAAAATGAGAAATCATTAACAAAACGAACATTGGAAACTACACAAACACATGAAAATTAAACAACATGCTCCTGAACAACCACTCACTGGTCAATGAAGAAATAAGGAAGGAAATTTTAAAACTTCTTGAAACAAATGAAAATGGAAACATAGCATATCAAAATCTATGGGGTGCAGCATAAGCAATAGTAAGAGGGACGTTTAGAGCAATAAATGGCTACATCAAAAAAGTAGAAAAACTCCAAATAAACAACTTAATAATACATATTAAAGAACTAGAGATGCAAGAGCAAACTGAACCCAAAATTAGTGGAAGAAAAGAAAAAATAAAGATCAGAGCATAAATAAAATTGAGACCAAAAAATAAAAAAGATCAATAAAACAAAAAGTTGGTATTTCAAAAAGTTAAAAAAATTGACAAATCTTTCACCCCACTCACTAAGAAAAAGAGAAGACCCCAATAAATAAAATGAGAGATGAAAAAGGAGACATTACAACTGATATTACAGAAATTCAGAGGATCATTGGAGATTATTATGAGCTACTATACACCAATAAATTGCAAAACCTAGAAAAAATTCCTAGACACTAAAACCTACTAAAATGGAAGCATGAAGAAATACAAAACCTGATAGACCACTAACAGGTAATGAGATGGAAGCAGTAATAAATAGTCTCCCATCAAAGAAAAGCCCATGTCTTGATGGCTTCACTGCTGAATTATACCAAATAGTTAAAGAAGACTAAAACTAATCCTACTCAAAACTATTCAAATAAATAGAGGAGGGGGAAATACTTCCAAATTCATTCTGGCCTCTACGAGTCCAGTATTACACCGATAACACAACCAGACAAAGACAAAACAACAACAAAAACTACGAGGCAATGTCTGATGAACATAGATGCAAAAAGCCTCAACAAAATACTAGCAAATTGAATTCAATAACACATTAAAAAGATCACTTATCATGATCAACTGGGATTCATCCCAGTGATGCAAGGATGGTTCAACATGTACAAATTAACAAATGTGATACATCATATCAACAGAACAAAAGACAAAAACCATATGATCATTTCAGTAGACGCTGAAGAAGTATTTGAAAAATTCATTATCCTTTCATGATAAAAACTCTCAAAAAATGGGTATAGGGTTTATTAATATTTGGTTTGTTTGTTTTGAGGGAATCCTCTATATAAAGTCAGGCAAGGAAGAAGGCAGCTAGAAATAGGTGCAAAATTAGTGAGCCAACAATGTCTGCCACAATTATATCTGATACAGCTCCAGAATTATGTAACTAATGTTAAAAATACAACTGGGAGAAGCCCAAATATAAATCTTATTTCTTAACAAAATGTTTGTCATTCATATATTCTTATTAAATTCCTATTTGTTCAGCACAACCCATAAAAGACCTTTTTCTTGTGGAGTCTATTGGGGATATAGAAACAATAAAACATTTATTAGGTCACAATAAGTACCATGAAGACAAATAAATTGCATAAGTAGAGAAGTAGAGAATTTACGTTCAAGTTACTGCTTTAGACAGGGTATTCAAATAAGGCCTTTTTAAGGAAATGACATTTGAGTAGTGAGGTGAAGACTCATGTAGATATCTGAGAACAGAGCCTTCTAGGCAGAAGGAACAATAAGTACTTGGTGTTATCAAGAGACAATGAGGAGACCAGTGTGGGTATAGCTGAGTCAATGACGGTACAAGTGATCAGCAATGCAATCAGAGAGAGAGAGAGAGAGTATTACAGTAGGATGTTGTAGTACACCCCACTTTTAGAGGAGTATTTTTACTGGTTAAAAGTTCTGAAGTAGCCCTGTCACCAAGTTTCTATTGGGAAGGTTAAACCAATGACTGTGTATCAGGTACTCCAACACATGTTAGCATGTTTAACTCTAACAACCCACTTTAGAAATGAGGAATCTGAGACTCATAATAGTTAAGATTCTCATAGGCTCTATTATAAACATACTACGTCCCTATCATTTAGGTATATGGCCTGCTGGTTCCTGTCATAAAATTGTGTTAAAAATGCTGGATAAAGCAAAATTCATTAGATTTATTTCAGAGGATCCACCAGAGTCTTTGTTATACTTATCTGTTTTGAGTCTCCAAAAAGACGATAGAGTTCATAGAGTATTTCTATATATATTATACTATGAAAACACCGGTTAACATTTTATGGAAAGCAACCTATGAAATGCTGTTATATTTATAGTTCTATGTATTTTATATTTATAGTTGCGTGTATATTGTGCTGATGGTTAATGTGGAAGAAGTATACAAGTATCTCCTCCTATTCAAATCTATTTGGTTCTTAAGTTCAGACAGTGAGAAGAACACAGAAAGTAAATGCATATCTCTGAAAATATTTTGAAATCTATCAGTTTTTGAGTTTAAATAGTGAGGGATACCTGTATATGGATGAGCAGTACTTTAGTCATTTCACCCAAAATTTGGAAAGGTAATATCTAAAAACATATTTTCATATTCAGCAAACAACTGCAATCTCAAGTAAAATTTTTATCATGTTTCTAATTTATAGTATAGATTTGGTCTCCTTGAAACAATGAATTGACAAAGTAAGCATTTTCAGATGAAGGTAATGCTGTTTTTTTAAGATGATATTTATTTGTATCCAGGCAGACACATTATAAAATATTCATCAGCACAGAATACTTTTAAGAGAAAGGTAACAGATTCATGACACAGAGCACCATGTTTCATAAGATCACTGATTTTAAAATGTTTCTACCTGCCAAATGATGCCAAATTAATAATTCAGCTAGCTCTAAAATGCCATAATCAATACAAGAGCTTTTAACTCAACTGAAGAACAATACTTTAAAAGACAATTGCCTTATAAAATAGACTATTCTTGTTTCAAACCAGACACATAAAAAAGCAAGCTTTTCCAAAGAAAGGGCAGTATTTACTAGCAGACAGGAAAATGTAACATACAGCAAAAGCAATTACTATCAGGAGTGAAGTAAGCTGTCTATAAAGCTGGAATGAGCTGGAAACAAAATAGCTGAAAGCAATGACTCAAAAATTAAAGGGCACATGAATTACCTGGGGAATGTAACATGCAGATTCTGATTCAGCAGGTAGTAGGCCTAAGTATGTTTCTAATAAGCGATCAAGTGATCCTGATGCTGCTTGTCCATGGACCCCACTTTGAAGCACGTCCTAAAAGTATACTATTTCTAAAGTTCCTACATCTATGATGCTGTTGGGAGAATTATACTACATGGGTCAAATAATACTCAAATTCTTTTCTTTAAAAAATTACATTTAGTAGGAGAAGCAATGGTAAATTCTCCAAAGACAAATCAAACAGACAAAACACCCATAAAGCAGGAATTGCCACTATAAAATTAATCTTCAAAATGATTAGCCATTTCATCCAACTAATTTTTTAATTAATATTTGAGAATGAGAAGAGATGATTTGAATCTTAAGAACTTGAGGGTCTCCTTGGCAATGATTTCATGAATATGATACCAAAAGCACAGGCAACAAAACCAAAAATAAATAAGTGGGGCTAATCAAACCAAAAAGCTTCTGCACAGCAAAGAAAACAATCAACAGAGTAAAACACAACCATGAAAATCTCCAAAATATATAAGGAACTCCTATAACTCTATAGTAAAAAAATAATAAAAACCCAATTAAAAATGGGCTGAGGACTGAAAAGACATTACTCCAAAGATGACATGCAAATGGCCAACAGATACATGAAAAAATAATCACTATTAATAATCATTGGAAAATGCAAATCAAAACCACAATGAGATGTCACCTAACACTTGTTGGGATGGTTATTATCAATAGAAATCAAAAGACAACATGTTAGTGAGGATGTACAGAAAAGGGGACCCTTACACACTGTTGGTGGGAATGAAAAATGGACCACTATGGAAAACAGTATGGAAATTCCCCCCAAAACACAGAACTACATATGATCCAGCAATACCTCTATGTATATTTATCCAACAGAATTGAAGTCAGGATCTAATACAGATATCAGCATTCATATGTTCACTGCAGCACTATTCACACTAGCAAGTTGCAGAAACAACCCAAATGTCCAAGGACAGATGAATGGATAAAGAAAATATACTATATACATACAAATGGATACTATACAGCCTTTAAAAAGAAGGAAATTATGCTCTAAAGATCTGCTGTACAACGCTGAACCTAGAGTCAACAATAATGTATTGTGCACTTAAAACTTTGTTAGAAGTAAATCTCATGTTAAGTATTCTTACCAAAACAAACAAAAACAAAAAAACCCCACAAAAGTCAAAGAAAGGTTGAAAACAAAAAACCCACAAAAGAACCTAAAGGTCTCTTTCTAAGGAGATGCCAATCTCCTCGGCTAAAAACTGGAGATGGCTAGCTAAAAGACCTGTCAATCTTTGAGGGAATAATGACAGTATAGCAAATGGATGGCAGCAAGGGTATGAAGTTAAGCAACACTATACCTAGCAATAGTCACTTCAAGGAATTTATCCTGAGGCAATGACAATACTGGAAATGTTTGTAGAAAATAGGTTATATCAGCCAAAAAGAGTAAACTAACAACGTGACCAAAGAAGGGAATTGGTTAAATAAATTATGGTATATTTATAAAATGAAATAATGTGTGGCCATAAAATATTGATACAAAGCTATAGTTAACAACATGGGAAAATGTTTAGAGATCACTGCTAAGTAAAAAAAAAAAAAAAGGCTAGAGAACAGTATGCATAAAATTTTTCCACTTAAATATATGCATATATAGGAATAGTAGATTAAGGGTAATTGTGGAAAGCTTTTTGCTTATCTAAATATTCCATTTTGCTCTAAAAGATTACTTTGTTTGATAAAAGCAAATAAAGAAATCAATATATTTTTCCTGAGCACAAATATATTTGTTTTACAGCTACATCCCTCAAATCTAGATCTTAACCTACTTAATCTCTTTGTATGTGATTCAGTTTCATCACCTATAAAAAGGAGAAAATAATATGATCAACTTTACAGAGTGGTTATAAGAATTAATATGAACTAATAGATGTAATGTGCTTCAAACAGAACCTGGCACATAGTAAGTGCTATATAAGAGATGGCTACGAGGTTTTTTAAATGATTAAACTGGTCTCTGGCTAATGCCGTGTCTGATATTATTGTTATAATTCTGCTTTGTCTTATGAGTTTATTAACTCTTGGACCTTTGGAGAAAACGAGCCAGAAGAAAAAGTCTAAATCAGAACAAGAATACCATGAAGTGGTCAAACAACAGCAGAACTTTCTACCTAGCTACCCAGTGATTTTAAACATGCAGTAAAAAAGCTCTTCATGAATTGCCGGTAGGAAGGTAAACTGGTTAAATCTTTCTGAGATACAATTTTGTGATACGTATCAAACCAAGATCTTACAATTCTGCTTCTAGGAATTTAGCTTAAGAATAGTAGTAGAGATATTTAGAACACAATGATTTATAATTTAAGGATCCAGTATACAATAACCAAAACTTGGAAACAATCTAAGTTTTCAACAATACAATATACCTCTAAAAACATTTAATATATTCATATATTGCAATTTTACTTAGAGAATATTTAGTGACATAGAATATGAAATTTTTAAAAACCAAATACAGAATTAGAGATAGAATAGGAATGCAATGTTTTTTGTTTGTTTTCTTTAAAGATTTCAATTTAAGATGCATAGGAGAATTTACAGGAAGTCAATATTTTAAAAGAAAAATAAAGATTTAATATTTAAAGAAAAATTCCCTGTCAGATATATTTCCTATATCTAGATATTCTGGGGACATAGTTTATATACCAAAAGAAAGGATATAAACAAAGTCAAGTATATTATTTGGGTCTTTATTCAGGAAGTATGCAGCAACTATAAAAATACACCTAAAAATCAAGATGTAAGATTTTCTTTCTTTTCTTTTTTTTGTTACTAGTAACGCATGTTGACCTTTCCTATTCCTTAAAAGTAATAACAGTTTATTAGTTTATTTTTCTCAAAAGTGGCATTTTAAAGCCTTCCAAGCATTTATTTCTTCACCAGATATGCTCAGTATTTATCAAGGTCCTGATAGGTGCCAGGTGAAAATATGAATGAGAAATAGTCAATACCTTCAAAGAGCTTAGAGTAAAATCCGTAATCATATAATACATGATTCTCTGTCATGGTTCTCCACACCAGGCATTTAAATATAGACAAGGGAGAAAATGCTAAGTGACAGTTTTATTTGCTTTTTATAAAACAAAAACAACTTTTTATGGCCACTCTACAATGACATAAATTAAGTTTACTTTCTAAACTTAAACTTCAAAACATAATATAGAGCAAATATATTTTTAAATAATTTGAATTCAAACAGCATACTTTATTATCTTAAATTAAAACTAATTCTTTTAATAATTTGATTTTTTTCATATATAGGAAGAACATATTTAGGTATATATCTCCCCTTAAGAGTCCCTCTCTTGTATAGAATCCCTCAGAAGTATTACAGGTTGAGTAATCCTTACCTGAAATGCTTAACACCAGAAGTTTTTCGATTTTTGATTTTTTTATTTTTTGATTTCAGAATGTTTGCATATACACAATGAGATATCTTAGAGATGGAACCTAAGTCTAAACAAAAAATTCATGTTTCATATATACCAGTCTGAATATAATTTTATGCATTTTTAAAAATGTTTAAGGTATTTTTATTTAATTTTTTAATTTTTTAAATTCAGGATATTAAATGGTAAAGTAACACCTCTTATATTATCCTGGATAGAGATTGAGCCCATCCTTTGAAGTGAGGTATCACAAGGGTGGAAAAACATGCACTACATGTACTTGACATCAAATTGGTAATTTTATGTATTTTTAATAATTTTGTACAGTGAAACAAGTTTTGATGATTGCATTTTGACTGTGACCTGTCACATGATCAGGTGTAGAATTTTCCACTTGTGGTAACATGTTGGTGCTCAAAACATTTCAGATTTTGGTGTTAGGGATGCTCAACGTCTACCTCATTGTTAAAGAAAGATATTAAAGGCAGATTACTTACTAATGCTTGCTCTCAAACAAAAACAAACATTTACTTAAAAAATAAAAATTCTTAGAGAAAAAATACTGAGATACTTTTCATTTAGAATTTATATTGTTTCACTCTTATTATATTCTATTGGTTATATTCTATTTGTGAGCTATTGTTACTAATGCTAACTTTTATTCAGTGTTTTTGTTAAGTGCCCACTCTGTTCTATTTTATATTTATTAGCTTATTCAATCATGGCCACCATATAAGGCAAGTAGTAGTAGTAGAACCATTTTCGCAAAGAAATTGAGACATAGAGATTTTAAATATATTTAGGTTAAATAATAGACAATAGGGCTATGATTAAAACCCACAGTCTGGGTCCAGAACCCATGCTTATCAGCATTAAAAGTTAGAACTAGAGGTCATCCTTTATAATCTGAAAGAGATAAATTAAGACCTAGATGGATTAAAATGTAAGAAAAAATGAAGCAAGCCTACAAGATCTAGCAAATAGCCTTAAAAGGGTAAATCTAAGAGTTATTGCTCTTAAAGAGAAGGTAGCAAGAGACATTGGAGTAGAAAATTTATTCAAAGAAATAATACCAAAAAACTTTCTGAACGTAGAGAAAGATATAAATATTCAGGTGGAAGAAAGTAATAGAATATCCAGCAGATTTATTCCAAACAAGACCACCTCAAGGCATGTAATAATAAAGTTCCCAAAGGTCATGGATAAATAAAAGGTCCTAAAGGGAAGCAAGTAAAAAGAAAAAAAGTAACATAAAAAGGAGCTCTAACACATCTGATAGCAAATTTCTCAGTGGAAACTTTACAGTCCAGGAACATAGGAAGTTTTTTAAAAATGTCAATAATGAGGCCTCTTCCAGATGAACTGAATAGGAACCTCTGGAATTGGGGCTTGAACATAGGTTTTATTTTAAAATTTCTCAGCAAAATCCATTTAAACCAAAAGGCAGTATAGTCTATCAGACAGCAAAGTGCTTTGGGTACAACCTGTTTTCCAAGGAATTTTCTTACAGGAAACAAAAGAAAACTGAGGATTATCTATCAACATTATAAGGGTCCCAATCCTTGTGATATATTGTCTACGATGATAGTCATAACTCTTCCCATGCCTGTATGAATGTTCCTTGTCAATGTGACTTTGTTGTTCCTCTCATCAAGAGGAAGAATCTCTTTCTCTACCCCACCAATCTGGGCTAGTCTTGTGATTTGCTTTGACCAACACTATGTGGTAGAAGCAATGTTTTGTGACTTCCAAGCCTAGTCCTTATGTGGTTTTCAGCTTCCACTCCAACCGTCTTAGAAGACAACGTTGCCGTGTAAAGAAGCCCAGTTGAATCCCAGATGATGTGGGTGAGACCAGCAGAAAGAATGAACAGCTAATGCTAGCCCAAATTGCTGACCAACAGAATTGGAAACAAACAAAATTGACATTGTCTCAAGCCAGTAAGTTGTGGGATAGTATATAGTAAGAGATAACTAATATAGTAGTCTTAATGGATATGATAAACATTAAAGACAAAGTAATAATTTCTTCCCTACTTTGCAAAAATAATTTTTATGTGCTCTAAATACTTGTCTATATATTTTAAAAAGACAAAGAAAGAAACCAAATGTATAATTGAGCAGACATCTTTCTGTTTATTAATAATTCAATATTTATTTAGATTACAACATGGAATGAAGGGTCAAAATATAAGAAAATACTCTGTATATCATGCAACAAATTATTATAAAAACAATTCTATATCATTTCACACACATTCTACATTTTAAAATGTATGGATTTCCCACTTTGTATTATGAAAAGGCTCATAAATCAGGAAGCTCACAAGTCTCAAAACTTTCAAAAGCCTAATACAAAGTATATATTTCAACTTAGCATCCCTAATCCAAAAGTCTGAAATCCAAAATGCTCCAAAATCTGAAAGTTTTTGACCACCTAACATCCACAAGTAGAAAATTCACTCCTGACCTCTTATGACAGGCTGCAGTCAAAATACAGTCAAAACTTCATTTCATGCACAAAATTATTAAAAAATTGTATGAAATTACCGTCAGACTATGTATATAAGGTGTTTGTGAAACATAAATGAAATCTGTGTTTAGACTTGGGTTCTATCCCCAAGATATCTCATTGTATATATGCAAATATTCCAAAATCCAAAAAAAAAAAAAAAAATCCAAAACACTTCTGATCCTAAGCATTTCGGATAAGGAATACTCAGTCTGTCTATGGATGGATCCATGAAATAACTCAAAACTATGCAAAGTTTCAGTATTTGCCTTTTCACAAAAATTCACTAAATGGTTCTTATATTAATCCATTCATTTAACAACTATTTATTGAGTTGTCTGTATGTAAAGCTTTGTGTTAGAGGTTATCCATGGATGACCCACAGACATCCGGTTTAGTAATTTTTCACTGACTTACAGGAAATATAGTAGAGGAAATAAGGCAAATTTGGGGGGTTACAAGTAAAGAAACAAAAATTTATGCTTAAATAGGTAATGGAAGACTTCAAGAAAAAGATCTTCTTTTAATTGCACCTTAAGCAAATCAAGATGATGTTCTGGGTTTGGGAGGACAATACAGGCAAGTGAAACCTCAAAAGAAAGCTAAGAGATGAAAAATGTTCACAGTACAGTAAGCAGTCCAACATGGCTGAAACATACAGTATATGTACAAAAATCATGGGTTACAACTGACACTAGATCAGCAAAGGCCTCAAATGGAAACTTAGATATTAATTTATTCAGTAGACACCTATAGTCAAAGTTTGGGAAAACAATAGTAAAAAGAACAAAGGTGAAGCTATAAGCACATTAATACAGATTGCAAAAAAAAGAAGAGACTAGTAAAGAAGGCCAAATGAGAAGAATCTTATCTATTAGTGTAATAAGCAGTCATCCTGGAAGTAACAAGAGAAAGAAAATTAGAAAAGTATGTATTAATATAAGAAGCAAAGGGAAATTATAAGGATAGTAAGTCATTCTATAGCTAGTGGTATGATGATATTGCATACAACTTCCCAGATGTGCCAGCATTCAGGAAAAAAAAATACTTTGTAAGTTAAAAGTTAAACCCTGGACATTTTTTTTTTCCTCTTTGTTGTTCAGGATCAAGATAACTTCATGTAAGAAAATTACCTAAGTGGCATGTCAAAAACACCAAGAATTGCCCAAAGGCTATTTCCCCAGATATGTCTTCTGCTTCTTGGGAGTTCTCACCATTGGCTACTATAATCTTCTTGGGAGACCATCATAGTGCTTCCTTATTGAATTTCCCTATGGCCCTTCGGTACTCTCCTGCAGCAATGAGTCCCTAGAGATGGACCACCTGTGCCTGGTGTTTGAATCTGTGGTCTTAACTTTTATGACACATAAGCTATGACTAATATCCAAACCACAGGACCTTTTAAAAATACTGATGCTTTAAATTGGCCCCTCTAGATTATTTCTGTATAGCAAACCATAGATTTCTATTGTCTCACTTGAGAATTTTTGCTAGAATATTCACACAGCCCTACAACTGCTAAAGTCTAACCAGCCGGTACTTTCTGCATAGTCTTGTTTGCCAATAATTTTTCATTTTTTAGGATTCTTGACTGTTTAATGTCTCAAAACTTATATTAATATAATAATGATAGGTACAAATGACTGGTACTTATATAAGACGCATTTGTTCAACATTTTGTAAACATTTCTTAATTCAGTCTTACCAACAACCTTATACGTAATATATTATAAACTTCATTTTTTGGATGAGGAAACTAAGGCCCAGAAAGGGTAAATAATTCATTTAAGAAATTACTTTGCCAGTGCTGTGTAGAATCTACCCACAAAGCCCGTGGTTTTAAACCAACTTAACTGTGCTGCTTCTCATTATCCATATAGGACTCCACAGCATAAATGAATCACGAGATAAAATGAAAAGCAGAGGATGGTGCATAATGGTTAAGAGCACAGCTACTTAAGCCTCATGGCCTAGGTTTGAATCCCAGCTCTGCCACTTACTAGCTGGGTGACCCTGGGCAAGATAACCTAACATCCATATGTAAAATGGCAATAATAAAGTAACTATCTCACAGGATTGCCATGAAGATTAGGTGAATAATATATCTAAAGGGACTGGAGCAGTACCTGGCATATAGTAAGCACTATGCAAATGTTTTTGTTTTCTACTGCTGTTATTGTTTACCATTACTGTTACTGCCATTCTTTGATTCCAAAGTAAAAACATTTACCTTTGAAGCCAATCCTTTGAATGTGGCAAACCATTTAAGAAAGCTTATTAATTTTTATTTATCAATATTAATCTTATTACTTTTAACAGATGTAGTCTAATAACAGCAAGGAGAAAATAATCTCCTAAACTTTAATTCCAGTTGACTTAGAACAAACATCTAAGAGTTACCAAGCCTGGTTGCACATTAGGATTAACCAGTGTGCTTTTAAAATTTGTCTGGGGCCTATCTCAGACTTATAACACTACCATCTCCAATGAAACTGTATAAAGCTCCCCTGGTGATTTTGATGTAGCTGGTCCACAGATGAGCATTTGAGAATCAATGCACTACACATTTCTTTAAGACATAAAGAAATCAATCCAAAGAGATTAAAATCTCCAACCTTTCCTTAAATATGTTCCTGAGGTCAAGTTCTATCAAAAGGCTAGTAATATAAACCTAGTCTATACCCTGAGACCCTTGTGAGGTTGAAGCCATCACATTCTCAATATTTATTACTAACAGGAAACTTCTGATACTCATTATGACAACGGTTGTCTAATAGGTGCCAATCAAGCAGTGGGTATAAAGATTTTTGATTTCTCAAGTATATAGTCCTGAACTTTGATAAAATCTTTTGAGAAAAAGCAAAATATCCTAACACAGAGACTAGTCACATAAAATAAAGGGACAACCTCCTACAATTACAAGTGTGCTGAGATGAGCACTTCTCTTTGGCTCATAAATATTCCTAGTGGCTGCAAATGCTTTTTGCTCTCTTGGATGACCCCAATAATGAACACATTCGTCTAATCTAGGCTAGATGATGTCACTGCATAAAATTTAGGGACTACACAGAATGCTTCAGAGCTTGCCAGTAGAGCAGAATTTTGCAATTCACTTCTGAGTAAGCAGAAAATCTTGAACATACCACAACATACACCATTCCCCAAACTATTACTGATTAGTTTAAAGGCTGAAGTTCTAGCTTTAGTATTTAGCATAATCATTTGGGACCTACATAACTAATGAACTCAAAGAGAGCTCAACTCTTATCAAACTTTGCAAATTTGTGGCATCTATATCTCATTAAATTTACACTACTTGAGAAAAAATTAAGATTGTCTTTCATATGGCATTTATTTTTTTAAAAAAATATTTTTTGAATAAACTGACTAAAACTGGACTTTTAGGTTACTTGGCTCATTAAAAAGTGCAAAAAACTCACACACACAAGCACCCAAATGAAAGCTATTGTCTTTATCATTAATACATATCTGGTCTGTAACTGTTTTTGTTTTGTTGTTTTTGTTTTTTATTGTTTTGGTTTTTCTTAGGGTGGGTACAGATGAGGTCTAGTGATGTTGCTCAGGATGGTGTTGAACTCCCAGCCTCAAGTGATTCTCCCACCTTGGCCTACCAAGGTGGAATCACAAGCATGAGACCCCACACCCAGCCAGTGTGACTGTTATTTTTATGGACTAAAATGGACCCTAGTTGTCTAAAGCTCTTGACATTGCCTAATGCAACTTGGGAGTTATTTATGTACCAAGAAGATGTGGCTTATCATCTAATCTTTCTTTACCTAGAGCCCTGGATCCAGGCAACACTGCAAGATAGGTCAATATTAACTTCAGTACCATACCTTTTACCTAAGCAGCCCTTGCTCTTGTGAGGTTTTCTCTGTTCAGAGTCCTCTAAACCTTTCAAACAATGCCTTGTGCCTCTTACCTTTCATGATATGGCTCCTCCATCCAAACTTAATTGCCTTTTATCCTACTTAAGCAAGATTCAATAGACTAATCCAATCATTTCTGCCAAATTATGATACTTACAGTAGATACATAATTAATGAATTATTTCTCCTATAACACATACTCATTTTCAGAACCCTAAGAAAAACTAGAGAAATGAATAATGTAGAAATTCCAGGGAAGGTCAAAGAAAACATTCATTCTTCTAGAAGCTATCAAGACCTACAAGTAGCTGCCTCTTCTCTTTCAAGTCTGGCCTCACTCAAAGATTCCACCAAAACCATCTGTGGTGAGTAGAATAATGCTTACCTCCCTCCTCCACACATGTCCACATGCTAATCCCTACAACTTGTGAATATATTATGTTAAATGGAAGTAGGGAATTAAGATTGCAGATGGAATTAAGGTTGCTAAGCAGCTGACCTTAAAATAAAGAGATTATCATGGATTAATTGGGAGAGGGGGCCCAATGTAATCACAGGTCCTGAAATGAGATAGAAAGCAGAAGCAGAGAGATGGCATTATGACAGAGACTCAACCAGTTATTGCTGGCTTTGAGGAAAGTAGTTATGAGCCAAGATACAGTCAGACTTTAGAATCTAGAAAAGGCAAGAAAACAGGCTCCCCTGGAGCCTCCAAAAGGGAATGCACTCCTGCCAAGACCTTGATTTTAGCCCTGCGAGATCCATTTCAGACTTCTGACCTCCAGAACTATATTTCTGTGTTTTAAGCAATTAAATTTGTGGTAATTTGTTACAGCAGAAATAGGAAACAAGTGCACAAGGTAAGTATATATAAGGACCTAGTGCCTTTACTTCCTTAAAATACATGCTTTGTATTAATATTTATCCCACTGGATTATGCTGCTGCTTTATAGAAGTTGCCTCATTTGTATTTGCTAGTGATTAGACAACCTAAACAGATTATCAATTGTTGTGGCTGAAGATAAAACAGAAAAAGGAAAATACAGTAGCCAGAGACAATTTAGGGTACAATGTGAAAATATCTTTGAATGTTTAATTGGACAAAAAAAGCATAATTAATGAAAAGAAGTCATTGGTTTGGCCTTGTTCCAATCACTTTTATTTAAGAATGAGGGAAGGATAATCTATCAAATGTAAGTTAAGAAAGCTCAGCTAAACATCAGTGTGTATGAATGGCTCACTGAAATCTACTGGCATACATTATTTCACTCCTTTCTGTCAGTACCCGACTCCTTACTGAAGCACAACACTTGCCATTGATATTTTATCCTTAATTTAGGGAACATGTCTATTTTCAGAAAATTGCATATGCCACCTAAAAGTTAAAACCAGAATAGATGACATATCTACAGACCCTTAAAAATAAGTTATCCTAAACACTAACCCAGAGTAGCACTTTTATTCCCCCTGAACAAACATATAATAAATACCCCTGAAAAAGCAATTTAGCAAAAAGCATTGGCAGATTCTTAGCTGATGGCAGCAAGAGAAAGCCCTACTATGATTCTGTAAACCCTTTCTCACAAAGCACGAAATCTCTTACTTTTTTGATCTGTCAAGAAACTAAAAGTATACCATTCCATATTCTACCCAGTGTATGAAATTATTTGATGCAAAAAAATTATTTTGATTGTTTTGCTCCAAGAGGAAATTTGGTGCCCTCTGGTGTTGGAAAACAAGATGATTCATTTCACCTTTACAGTCTAGCATTTTAGAGAGGGTCATAAAAGCACAGAATTTGAGAGCTGAATATCATACCCCAGTGCAGCACAGATATGTAATTACTTTCTAGTGGAAAGTTTTGGTCATGAATTATTAAATATTCAATTTTTATTCTGATGGAATAGAAAAGCATTATTAAAAAATTGAGCCTCTCATATAAAACAATACTTGCCTATATGATCTGTTGGAGATTTTCCCTCTAAAGTTTTACAAGGAGAACAAAGATGAATGATCTGAGATTTTGCAGCAAAGTAATGAATAAAAAGAGCATGACATTATTAGGGTAGTATGATTTACAACCAATTCTTCAATGTTTTATAAAATATTGGAGACATATAAAATGGAACAAAACAGAACATCTGTGATAATACCATCCAGCTTAAGAAATAAAACATAACTAATAGAGTTGGAGGCCTCTATATAGCACTCCAGATCATATTCCTCTTCCCTTTCATAGGTAACCACTCTCTTAAGTTTGGCATTTAAATGAATTTTAAATATATTTTTCAGTTTTCTGTACTTTCTCTAACACTGTTATACTGTTTATAAAATCAAAAATTAAAATACTTTTTGTAAAAGAAATATCAGATGATAATTACAGTTGATATACTGAGCCAAGCAGAGGATTCCAGGCACCTTCCCAGTTTGGGGGCACATGGAAGCTGATATTTTGAGGTCTCCACATGGGAGAAGAAGAGGTAGCACTTGCCTCTCAGCATGAGACAAGTTTAAGGAGGTTTGACCAGAACAACGAGGCACTGCCAACAAGTGACTGTGGTTTTAAAAATGGGACAATGAGGTAGAAAAACAGGTAGGCAGTGTTTATCTTGGATAATGTGGTAAATAAAGCCAAGAGTGGAGGTTTAGAATAAAAACCAGGCAGTCTTCACTGCACAAGGACAAAAGAGCTGAAGGCATTGCGTAGTTCTATTAATCAAACACAGCTAGTGCTAAGCTCAGACCTATATGGTAAGTTTTCTGTATGTATCACTCTGGGACTAGCTCACTGATAATTCTGATTTTTCCCTTCCCCAAACAAGTCGGCCTTACACAAAACTTTAGTGTCTTAGTCTATTTGTGCTGCTATAACATGGGACTGGGTAATTTATAGAGAACAAAAATGTATTTTCTCACAGTTTTGGAGGCTTGAAGCCTAAGATCAAGTTGCCAGCATTTGGTCTGGTGTGGGCGATCTTGCTGTGTCCTCACATGGCAGAAGGTGGAAGGGCAAGAGAGCAAGCTAGCCAAATGGTGCGTGAAGCCTGTTTTATAAGGGCTTTAATCTCATAAATGAGGAAGAAGCACTCCTGGCCTAATCACCTTTTAAAGGCCCCATCTCTGAATACTATCACATAGACAATACCAGAATTTTGGAGGGGACACTTTCAAACCATAGTACTTACAAAACAGAACATGTATCTCTTCTGTTCTCCTACCTCCCAATTGCCTTTCTCCTGCCCCCCACTCCACCCTGGCCACCAGCACCTGAGGAGGTCAGGGCTCCTTTCTAGCTGTCCAAAGCCTACTCTCCTGAGAACTTCCCTATGCTCAGTGACCTAAGAGCTCATGTAAATCAGGTAATACAAGTAAAACACCTCCTACTATACCTAGAACACAGTGAAGCTCATTAAATGTTAACTGCTGCTTGTCATCTCTCCCTCTTTGCCCCTAATTAAAACTCTCTTTCTCTCAATATCAGGCTAAGAAAAGCTATCTGAATATACTAAATGTTTCTTGGACATAGATATTTATACGATCTTTTACTAAGTGGAAGGAGCTATATTAGGTGTTGGAAAGTACAGGATCAAAATACCTCGGTCCCCCTAAGTATGGCTCCTTATCTAATTCCTTCTCTGCCTGGCAACCATTGAGGTGAGCTGCCTTTCCCTCTGTAACATCCATCAGAACTAATTCTCTCTGCTCTTTTTAATAAATGCTTTGTGAAGGACTTTATCAACTCAAGTCTAAACCTCTCCTAATTCCTTTCTGTTGATCTCTTCTTCCTTCTAATAGTTCTCAACAGCCCTGGACACACAATGGAGTCACTTGACAATTTAAAAAGATACACACACACACACACACACACACACACACTCTGCCCAGCCTAGGCCAACTGAAGCATAATCTGAGAGGGCCCAGAGCACTGGGATATTTTAAAATTCCTAAGGGGACTTGTAAGCCAGGGTTAAGAATGACTGCTTACTTTTACCCATAAATCATTTATCATGCCTACAGCATCAGATACATCATTTATTTGTTCAATTCATGTACTGAGTAACAATTTACTGAGCACAGTGGGCCAAGTGTAGTGTCACTCTGAACTCCTCAGCAGCTACACAGCATCCTCAGAGTCAAATAAAAGTTTCTGACCACTGCATCATAATTCTTTATCAGCTGATCATTTCCCCCTTCTCTATCATCAATTTTCCCACTTCTGCACAGTCTTTCCACCTTCTCCCAATCAAACTTGCTCCTTTGTGACTGCTCTAGAATTTGGAGCTGCATTTCAAAGTCTTGGCCAAAACAATCCCATATTAAATAACCTGTTGGCCAAAATTTTCTGTGATATTGGATTTTTGCAAATACCCAAGAAAATGGTGACTGAAATTGATATGTGTCTTCCCCATCCACTCAAAGGTCTCTGAGAGGAGGGGAGATATTTCATTCATTGTTGTGTCCTCAATACTTAGCACTGTTTCTGGCAAAGAGTAAACTACTAAATGATCATAAGTTAAATGAAGAAAACTGTATTGAAAATAAAAGCATATGATAGTAAAATATTTTCTGAATTATCAAAGAAAGATAAAATTGGGAAGATTTTCATTCTTGAAAGACTATAGACTAATGGTTAAGAGCAGAAACATTGGAAGTTAGATGGATTATCAGATACTAGGTTTGCGGGCCTAGGGAAATTATTTAACCTCTTGAGCCTCAGTTTCTCCATCTATAAAATGGAGACAGTAATAGAAATTATCTCATAAAATTGTGTCAGGATTATATGAAATAAAGCACTCAGAAAGTTAAGGTGAGGTAGGTAGGATAATGACTCTCCAAAGATGTCCACATCCTAATCCTATCCTAGAACCTGTGCATATGTTACTATACATGGCAAATGGGACTTTGCAGCTTTGATTAAGTTAAGGACCTTGAGATGGGGAGAGCATTTTGGATTATTCAGGTGAACCCAATGTAATCACAAGGGCCCCCTAAAAGGGTCAGAGAGAAGATGTGGTGAAAGACAACAGGGGTTGGAGTGATGCCACTGCTGGAAGGGTGCCACAAGCCAAGAAAAGAGGGCAGACTTTAGAAGCTAGTAAAAGCAAGGAACATATTTTTCCCTAGAGCCTCCAGAAGAAATGCAACCCAGCCAACACCTTGATTTTAGTCCCACAAGGCCCATTTTTAGACTTATGACCTCCAGAACTATAAGATAATAAAAGCTGTTATTTTAAGCAACTATGTTTGTGGTACTTTGTTACAGCAGCAATAGAAAACTATTTAATATAAGGTATATAGAAGTGTAACAATTATTATTATTATTTTTCCTCCCTGTTACAAAACATTCTTGAGTTAACATCAACAATGATAAGTCACCTTGCTGGTATATATTCTTATAATGTGATGAGAATGGCATTTTATCTCTGTGGTCTTCCTCCCCAAAATCCATGTGCAGAGAAGAGTTAATATAGGAGGCCTGTCTTCACTTACAAGGCTGGCCCTTGGCTGGCATCAGGAGCTTGAATTTTTGGAGGGCTCCTAACATTCTAATTGACAAAAGTGGTTCACTGTGCCTAAACTTTTCGTACAATGTGGTTTATGCCAAAACCAGCACTTTTCTTCTGGGAGTCTGGAATTTTGGTATATGTCAGGAAGAGGGAGCCTACATGACCATCCTAAAAACCTTAGGCACTAAGTCTATAATGAGCTTCCCTGGCATTTCACCTTTGTAGTCAGAACTTATTGCTGGGGAATTAAACAATTCTATGTAACCTCAAAGGGAAAAGACTCTTAGAAGCTTGTACCTGATTTCCTCCACGCACCTTTTCCTTTTGCTGATGATGGTTTGTATCCTTTTGCTGTAACAAAACATAGCTGGGAGTATGACTATATGCTAATTTCTATGAATCCTCTTAGTGAAGCATCAAACATGGGGATGGTTTGGGGAACCCATGACACAACCCATAACTCTAGTTTAATCAGGGGGAAAACATCAGACAAATCCCAGTTGAGGGACATTTTACAAGACACCTAACCAGTAACCACAAAACTGTCAAGGTCACCCCAAACAAGGAAAGTCTTGAGAAACTGTCACAGCCAAGAGGAACCTAATAAAACATGACAACTAAATGTAATGTGGTATCCCAGATAAGCTACTGGAACAAAAAAGTGAACATTAGGTAAAAACTAAGGAAATCTAAATAAAGTATAAACTAGAATAATAATGTATCAATATTGGTTCATTAATTGTGACAAATGTACCATATTAAAGTAAGAAAATAATAGTAGGAAAGACTGGGTGTGGGGCATATGGGAACTCTCTGTACTACTTTCACACCTTTTCTATACATCTAAAACTATCCTAAAGTAAAAAATATTTATTTTTAAAAATTCCTGAATAATAATCATTGGAAATTCAGAAGGGGGAGGGAGTGTGGGAGGGAGTTGAGGAATGAGAAATTACTTAATGTATACAATGTACACTACTCAGGTGATAGTTACACTAAAAGTCCAGATTTCACCACTACACAATATATCTATGTAACAAAATTGCACTTTTACCCCCTTTAAATGTATAAAATAAAAAGATAAAAACAAAAAATAAGCCAAAATATTTCTGAGCACCTATTAATATTAAGGTAAAGGCATTATCAATTCTATATAATTTTGCTCAACACCTACTCATTTATCTATATTTTAAAATTAAGGTAGCAGGAAGGCAAAATTAAGATATTTAATCACGTTTATTTAAACTGACTGCATATTTTATATAATCTTACTAAATGGTGACTTCCTGCAAGGTAGAGGGAAATTAGGAGTATTAACTAATAGAGCAAGCCCTAGATATTTTTGCATTTATAAATGAAGAGTGGCAAACTTATACTGAAATATTAATCTGACCCAAGTAGAGTAAGCAATAAACACTGATGATCATGATGTTCTTTCAATCTATTATCTTCTTTCCTAAATGACCATGTCATGATTAAGTTTCTGTGTTTAATAAAACCATTAAAAATCTGTATTCTCTAATTAAAATATTCACACTAGTGAAACTTTTCATTTCAATAAGCCATTAATTTTCTGCTTCAGGAAGAGGGGAATGAATGGCGAATTCTTTAATATTTGAATTACTATTCGAATTCTGAAGCACAAACAACCAAATATGTATCTCAAGTATGATTTGTACAAGATTTGAAGATGATGAATCAAGTGATAAAAGATTAAATGGACTTTGTTAAAAACTGAAGATTTCAAAATAATCCTCATGTACAAATCCATAAAAATGAAACTTAGTGCCTTGGCAGAAGATAAATCTTTTCTAGATAAACCTGTATGTACAGGCCTTTAATATAATTTATTGGCCTGTATTCTCCACAGTGCCTAAATCACACTCTTTTAATAATACAAAACACCTCAACTCATTTAGCTCACTGAAAATAATATAATAGAATTATTGTAAATGATTCAGTGATTTGTTACAAACAATAATATATGGTCAATTATTTTAAATTTTCATGCACAACACTCCACAGAAACCTAAGGCAAACTCTTTTCACAATTTTTTCCTGTAGCCTTTTTTAAAGAGACTTTTTCTTTTATTCATATTAAATAGGTTCAAGGTTAAGAAATGCAAACACAGCAAATTGAAACACTGCTTAAATAGAATTATTTAGAAATATTATACAATTATACTAGTGGTATCTTTATTTTGCCCAGGATTAAATTTTTTTATTAATTTCTTCAAAATGCTGATATTTTAACCTTTTCATGATTATACTAACACCTTCAACAAACTAAGTGGACCAAATGAAGTCTCAGTAAAAATTAGAAAAAGTTTGAACTGAATTAAAATAAAAATACAACACAATAAAATTTATAGTATATATGTAATGCACTAATTAAAGGGAAATTTATGGCATTAAATGCTTAGATGAGAAAAAAAAAGATTTCACATATAAATTTCTATCATAAAAAATTAGGAGAGAAAAATAAACTGAAAGCAAAGGAAGTAAATAATGAAGATACAAGCAGATATCAATGACTATACAAACAGTAAAACAATAGAGAAAAACAAGTGAAACCAAAAGGTGTTTCTTTGAAAAGATCCATAAAATTTATAAACTTCTATTAACTAAAATAAAAAGAGAGAGAAGACATAAAGTGCCATTATCAGGATTGAAATGAGGATATCATTACAGACCCAACAGACATTAAAAGACTAATAAATAATGAATATTATGAACAATGCTACACACGTAATTTTTACAACTTCCTTGAAAACCACAAATTGCCAAAACTTACCTCATGTAAAATAGATAACCTAAATTGTCCCATAATTATTAAAGAAATTGCATCCATAGTTAAATGCCTCCCAACAAAGAAATCTCCAGGCCCAGGTAGTTTCACTGCCAAATATTTAAGTAAAAATAATATTAATTCTCCATAATATTTTTCAGAAAATAGAAGAGGAAAGAACTCATTTTATAAGGCCAACAATACCGTAGTACCCAAACCAGACAAATACAGTACAAAAATAGAGACCATTTCAGACCAATATCCTTCACAGACAGAGGCAAAAAAAAAAAAAAAATCTTTAAAAAGTATTATCAAATAGTATCCAGCAATACATAGAAAGAATAATACAAAACCTTAATAAAAAGAAAGACACCATATTCATGGATTTGAGAAGTCAACATAAAGATTTTAATTCTCTCCAAGTTAATCCACAGAATACAATTCCAGCCAAAATCCCAAAAATATATTTCTATAACTATAACCAGGCTGATTTTAAATTTCATATAAAAAGTCAAAGGAATTAAAATAGCTAAAACAATTTTGAAATAAAAACCAATAAAATCAGAGGATTTTTTGACTTGCTATAAATCTATAATAAACAAGAAAAAGTGCTACTAACAAGAGGACAGACATAAAGATGAATTGAACAAAATAGAGTTCACACATATACAGTGAGTTGATTTTTGACAAATTTGCAAAAGCATTTCAATGTAGAAAGGACAGTGTTAACAATAATTGGTGCTAGAAAAATTGAGCATCTGTATGCAAAATGATGGACCTTGACTTAAATCTCACACCTTATCTTGAAAAATTAATTCAAAATTAATCATAATTCTCAATGTAAAACTAAAACTTATAAAACTTTTAGAAAAAAAACCAGGAGAATATCTTCATAACCTAGGATGAGGCAGGGTTCTTACATATGCCACCTAAAGCACAATCCATTAAAAAAATTTGAGAAATTAGACTAATCAAAATTAAACATGCTTGCTCTGCAGGAAAAAATGTTAAGAGAATAAAACAACAAGCTACAGACTGAGAAAACTACTTAAAAATTACATATTCAATGAAGGACTTGTATCCAAAATGTATAAAGAACTCTCAAAACTCAACTGGAAGAAAATAACCCAATTAAAGAGTGAACAAAAGATTTGAATAGACACTTCACTAGAGATTATATACAAATGGAAAAAAAGCCCATGAAAAATGTTCAACATCATTAGGGAAATGCAAATTAAAATGATAATGTGATACTGCTACATATTTATTTGAATGACTAAAATAAAAAATATTGAGAATACCAGGTGCTTGCTTTCAAGGATGCACAGCAAATGGAACTCTCATACATTGCTGTTTAGAATGCAAAATGGTACAGCCAGTCTAGAAAACAATTCGACAGTTTCTCATATAGTTAAATATGCACTTACCATTTGATTCAGCAATCCCATTCCTTGGTATTTACCCTAGAGAAATAAAAATATAGGTTCACACAAAGATACATATATGAACATTTTAACAGTTCTATTCATAATTGCCAAAACCTGAAACAATCCACCTGTTGTTCAAAAGTGCTAAATGGATAGACTGTGGTTCATTCACACAATGGGATAATATTGAGTAATAAAAAAGAACAAACTATAGATATATGCAACAACTTAGATGAAACTCATAGGCAATTTTCGTGGGTAAAAGAGGCCCATCTCAAAAGGTTACATACTATATGAGTCTATTTTTAATAATATTAATTTTTTATAACATTAACAAAAATATAAAACTAAAGTAGTGGAGAATAGATCAATGGTTTTTAGGGATCAAGGATGGGATAAAGGTGTGATTATAAACGTATATAGCACAAGGGAGTTTTGGGAGTGACAAAACTGTTCTGTATCCCCATAGTGGTGGTCATGACATAAACCTATATACATTTAAATCAGAGATCTGTATGCCAAGGATAAATCAATTTTATTGCACGATAATTTAAAAAAATAAAAATAAAACGCAAAACAATTATGCTGGATTAAAAAACCAGTAGGTCTGCTGGTTAAATGCAGCTGAGTGCTAACTTTCTCCAAAATAGATGCTCAATTAACATTTGCTGAACAAAAACACTGAAAACTGGCTGTACTTTCTGCTTTAATAGCAATCTCATCTACATCCCTAAGATTCAAAAATTTAAATAACTTTTTGTAGTACTATTAACACTTTCTATCATGGTATATATTAATATCATTGAAAGATGTCTGGCTTATACAAAAATGCATTAAAAATACTGAGTGAAAATCAGAAATCCAGATTTCTCAACCAATTATTTTAAATCTTTTAATTATCATTAAAAATTGTGACTTTTACTTAACAGTTTATGTACTATATGTTTATCTACCTCATTAAAAAAGGCAGGATCTGTATTGAAGTCATTACCCAAAGGCACAGTATCTCAAACAAGCATTTGACAAATGTTTACAGAATTAATCTTTAGTAAACAAGGAATGAGTCACATAACTATACCATTAATTTATTTCAGACATTAACTCATTCTAGGATTTGTCTTTTTGCTTGAATTAGCAAGACAGACTTTTAAAAATTATGATTATTCTTTCTGGCTCCATGATATGTAACCATGATATGTACTCACATCACTAACTCACAAAATTTCTAAGCTGCTCTATCTACTCCTAAATTTTCTTTGCTAAAGAGACATTAGGCATTTGTTTGCCTGTAGCTCTTGTGCAACCAATCAAACCTATTAGGATCCATATCATTCCCTACACTGACCTGTGACAACAAGTTTGACTAAGAATTATTAATTCTGCTCAATTGGCTAGCAGATTGGTTAAATCACATATGTGAATGAATGAAAATAACTTCATCTATACAAAAGTAAAATGCCCTTAACCTTGCACTTACTTTAAACTATATATTAAATATAATAAAATATTCCCATGCTGGAAAATGATTACCAATATAGCTGAGGTTTTCCAAACCACCTAGCCCAAGAATTAAACATGTTTTTAAAATCATGAAGATGTTATCTATATATATTTATAGTACAGAAGTATAAATTTCACACTTTTAAATTTCAATTTGCTAGAGAATTAATTATTTTAGAGCCCTTCACATTGCATTAATCATTTTAAGGTATTATTTCTAAATATTCATTTAATATATGATCACCTCCAATTTATCTAGGTATAAGTCAAATTCTCAATAAAAATTCTGAATTTTACAGCTTCAATGTTAAACCATGAAATATATTGATGCTAAAATATATTCACTTTCTATATTCTAGAATATATATTTTGATGTCACATTACACCATCACTTGCAAATAAACCAAACTGGAATGTCCTTGTCAGCAATCAGTCAAAAATATAATGAGCAATTACCTATAATTATAATTATATTATGTGAAAGATGAAAAAATACCTAATCTGACTGAAGCAGTCAATGCAGTGATTTTATTTTATTGAGTCTACAACTAGGATCATAAGCCATGTGTTCACTTAAGTTTTTAAAAGAGTAACTATTATATGAATTTAAATAACTTTTTGTAGTACTATTAACACTTTCTATCATGGTATATATTAATATCATTGAAAGATGTCTGGCTTATACAAAAATGCATTAAAAATACTGAGTGAAAATCAGAAATCCAGATTTCTCAACCAATTATTTTAAATCTTTTAATTATCATTAAAAATTGTGACTTTTACTTAACAGTTTATGTACTATATGTTTATCTACCTCATTAAAAAAGGCAGGATCTGTATTGAAGTCATTACCCAAAGGCACAGTATCTCAAACAAGCATTTGACAAATGTTTACAGAATTAATCTTTAGTAAACAAGGAATATCATTGAAATGACAATCATCAATTGTCTCATCCATTGGTTTAACTGGTTTCCATAGCACCTAACATTTATTGT
>VBSM01002608.1:13033439-13127544 GCA_008086735.1 Cheirogaleus medius | reverse complement strand
CAGCAAGGGTAAACTGCCCTTTAGATAGTTTTCACAATTTAGCACAGTTAATCTATATTTCTATATTTTAGCTCTAAGGATACTGTTAATCAACACACTGATTAACAAAGACTACTATCTATAAAGAATAAGCAACTAATAAAGGCAATTTGCAAAAAAGATTTACTCAGAAATTATACAAGTCCTCAAACTTCCAAATTTTCACAATTGTCTCATCCATTGGTTTAACTGGTTTCCATAGCACCTAACATTTATTGTTCAGTCTCTTCACACATCCCACCCTGGAGCACATATTCATGGGTACTGAGGTAGTTCAAGTCATAGAGAAGCACACTCTCCTACAAAATTACAGCAAGGGTAAACTGCCCTTTAGATAGTTTTCACAATTTAGCACAGTTAATCTGGATCATGTGGGCACATAATTAAGTAAGTTCCTTAAAAATATTCATTTAAGCTAAATGTGATAAAAAGTGAATACATTGGCACCTGATTGAATTTAGAGAAATATTTTTCCAACTTAACCTAAAATAAAATCACTGCAAAACAATTCTAACATGTAATAAATTTAAAATATATGTGACAAACAATCCAGTCTCAATATGATAAGATTAATATTCCTCTAAATATATTAGACTTGGGAAAAACTACATAAAGGCTTTTTCTAAACATGGATGAAGCATAGAGACAGGATTATACATGTCAATTGTAATAGGGCTGCATGAATACTAAGTGTATTTAAAAAGAGCATTTCAAAAATTATTAAAACCACGTCTTTGTAATACAGGTATTGAAAGTTAGCTCCACTCCCCAAATCCCAATATTTATAAAACAGAATTTTAAGTAAACTCTTTTTTTTAAAGAAATACCTGCTTCTGTAGCCATCTTTCATGCCTTCGTTGTTTCTTTCTTAGATTCTTCAATTTGCTCCTTTCTTTCCTATTGAGCCTCTGATTAATGGTGCCCAATGAAAAACTGGCCGAGTGCAGGAAGTCCAGAGGGGAGAGGTGTTCTTCTTCCTCCGAGGCCTCCAGCATGCTCCTGCCAGCTGAGGGCAGGTCCATCAGGAAAGCGAGGTTGTTAGTACTAGCATGGTCAGAGTATACTGAAGAAGCTTCTAAACCACACTGAAATTCTCCTCCTCTTTGTGTCTGGGTCTCGTGGGGGGCCACTGAAAATCTTTGCAGCAGCATATGAGGATCAAAAGTGGATGGATTCTGAAAGGAACATCTATTTTTACTAGATTGTAAAGGCAAGCCTGAAAGGTCAATAGGCTGTGTTTCATTTAGCCTGGAATAGGCAGTAGTCTTACTATGGATTTCATATAAGGTGGGTAATAAAGTCAATTTTTCACTGATGTTCAGATCCAAACTATGTGATTTTCTATGAAAAGCTCTTGTAGTGCATCTGCCAGTCACAAGCTGTGGAACAAAAAGCTGGTACTTTGGTTCTGGTTCTTTGAAGAGCAGTTTTTCATTCTTCATCTCAAAATATGTTGATCGCACCTCTAGACAGAGTGCTTCTGTTAATCTTCCAGGGTCATTATTATTTTGGGCCATGTTTAAAAGCCTGTGATTTCTGTTTTTGGAGCCACCACCTGTCAGCAGAGTTTTCTTGTCACAACCTGACTGAACTCTAGGATGTGACAAGTATTTCAGTGATGGTCTCATTAGTCTGCCTGCCTGTGTTGGCTGATAATCGGTCCGGCTCTTGGAGAGATGTACAGCTGCAAGCTGGCCACAGGAACATTTTGGAGTGCTGACAAAATTAAAGCCCCCTAAACGGGCCCCACAGAAAGGGCAATTCAGTTTTCCAACTGTCCACTGGGCCTACAGGTAATAAAGGAAAATAAAGACAATGCTTTCATTGTGAAGTAACCAAAGAGAATGTGAGTTAAAAAAAAAAAGCCGACCACATGAAAGTTTTTATGCCACAGAAAAGGCTAGCTTCCTGTATTCCGATTAGTGGACAGAACAGCAAATGGAAACAAGCCTTCCGATAAATAGAGATAAGCAGCACCAAAGTTCTAGAATGATAACACATTGCAAATCATGTCCATCCAAATAAAACTCCTAAGAATTACAAAAGAGAGTCTCTTAAACAATAGGTTGAATATGGATACAGTGTGAACTAATGAAAAGAAAAATACACTATGTAACCAGGAAGCAAATTAGCGTAGGGAGCTTAATTTGCAAGTAAAATCTCACAGAGAAGTGTCTGTTTTGATACACTTCTTGCATACCAAGCACTGTGGGAGGGAACTTTACTCAACCAAAAGAATAAAGCTCTTCCTGGCTTTTTACACGAGCCAAAAGATATTGATTGCACACAACAGATAGTGTATTTTCTATACTGAGATTGAAAATTAATAGTGAAGTGGCTTCAAATTACCTTTTCAACAGAGATAGTGATACATCTGCAGTGTGCTAATACATTTTGTAAAGTTCAGGACACTTAGAAACCATGCCCTGGCATTTTCCCAGGAAATTGTTGCAATGTGAGAATGGGTGCAAGGGATATCTATCAAATGTTAATTTTTTTAACAAAAAAGCTACTCAGTGGAGAGATGTAATTATATTTTTCTAAAATCATATTACTTATACTTTTCTAAGACAAGTGTTTTGAACTATGAGAAATAACTATGCTATATTATTAAGGTGAGGTCTTGCTGTTATAATATTTCATTAAGAGTTCTTGAAAGCATAGTATTTTCATTTTGATTATACCAATAAGAGTCACTGATTACTCAGTTTCTGTGTGTGTATATACGTATATGTGTATGACTATTAATGATACATATGGGATATTTCATTTACTCAACAGGTACTAATCTAGGTGCGGAGGGCACAGTAATGAACAACATATAAAAATTTCTGACTTCATGAAGCTTATATTCCAGTGAAGTGGAGAGTTAGGCAATTAACAAGATAAGTAAGCTATTGTGTGTATATGTATAATAATATATATTTACTTATGTCATATATATGCTTATGTATATTTATGACTAATGTAAATTATGGATAGTATGAATGTATCTATAAAGGATAAATAGCTATATAAGACAGAAAGGAGAAAAGTAGTGCAAAGAGGTGGGGTCAACTAATAGGTTAGCTAAGCAATGCATCCAAGAAGAATAGCTCTAAAACGAGGACAAAAACATTCCTAAGGTTGTATTAATAAATTCCCAATTTTACTCAGAAACTAAGAAACTTACTTTTTGTATTAAGTAGTTTATCCATTCTGGAAGGGCTTCTATATTCATGTGCCACACATGACAAATATTTTGAGCATCATCTGGATCACATTTATCCTGTTAAATAAAAGTCAATGATATCTATAATTACCAGTTCAGAATTTATTTCACCAATTTCATATTTAAAACTCAAAAATACAAATTCACTGTTAGGTAGAAAGCAAACATGCACTGCCCTCCTTTCCTCACTTCCACAATCAAAAACAAACCCACAAAGAAAAAAAAATGTTTTTTAGGGAATAGCTACCTGTGACTTAAAACAAAACAGAACTCTATTTCACCGAGCCTATCAAATGAAATTTAAAATTTAGCAGTGAGTTACTGAATGGACAAATACAGTACTGCCTTCTTCTTCTTCAAATAGTGCCATTCATGGCAGCTTTCCCCAGCCTTCAATCTCTGATTCTATCTAAATTATACTAATGGCAGAATAATGAAGTTGCTATATTCTCTATAAAGATGCTAGATTAACATGCAGAAAGATGGAGGAGAAGAATGATGGGGTTCAGGACACATTACCTCAAAATATGCCACCTTGGCATACTGAAAAACAGCAGATGCAGGAAGGTCTTTTCTCTACCCCTGCCCCCGCCCCTTGCCCTTTTCCCCGGAAGTAGGTCAAAAACCTCTATGAAGGACTTTCTGAACTCCCCTAAAGTAAGTCATAACAGACCTACTGTGAGAAGTGCCCTCCCCTATACCAAGAATAAAGGTATCTTCAAAACTGTAGTTGAAGCTGGCCCTCTAAATAAGTCTACCAATCCATCTGATAAACTGGGCAGGAGGGGGTATACTTCAGTGCAGGTCTGTACATGGATAAACGTATGACAGACTAATAGATCTTTTGAAATGTAAATCTTCAATTTTAGCATGAGAAGAGAAACTTTAAGTTACAATCTGTCTCCACTGGTTCAGCAGCAAGAAAACTGCAGGAAAACAAGCAAACATCCTTAGATTCTTTTTCTTAAACCCACAATGTAATACAAATATTAATAGATGTTATCAGATTTGCCTCCTACAGGGAGACATTCTGGCATTATTCAGTCATTGGTAAGCCTAGGACTTCAAACTTTAATTATACTAAGAAATCTGAGGATGCCAATTTCTACAGAGTTTGAGACAGAACAGCAATGCTGTGGTAAGTGCAAGGTTTTCTTTTGATTAGCAGTAATTAATATAATCTAGATAAAGATCAAGAGCTCTGTAAAAGGCCACCTTAGAAGACAATGTCCCAAAGTGTGGTCCCTACAGCAACAGTATCAGAGGTACTTAAAGTTTGTAGTAGAGGGTCATTTAGAGTGCAATTACTCTAATTACACTCTAAATGAGCCTCTACTGTGACTCTCATATACATTAAAGTTAAGAATCTAGACATTTTTTTTTAGAATCTGATTTTGTACACTTCAGTCATCTGCCTTTTCCAACACTTTAAGTTCTTATAGTGAATAATTTGCAATAACAAATTGGTCATTACTGCCTTTACTAACTCATATATAAATTAGGATGACTTGGGGAAAAGCACTAAAGTGAAGACTAACTACAATCTACTCTATCAAGAAGTCTATGGCCAGCATGGTAGCTCACACCTGTAATTCTAGCACTCTGGGAAGACAAGGAGGAAGGATCCCTTGAGCTCAGGAGTTCAAGACCAGTCTGAGCAAGAGCAAGACCCTCTCTCTACTAAAAATAGAAAAAGTAGCTAGGGTCATGGCGTGCCTGTAAGTCCCAGCTAAACAGGAGGCTGAAGCAGGAGAATTGCTTGAGCCAGCAGTTAGAGGTTGCAGTGAGCTATGATGATACCGTTGCACTCTACCCAGGGTGGCAGAGTGAGACTCTGGCAGGAAAGGAAAGGAGAGAGAGAAAGAAAGAAAAAAGAAAAGTCTGAGAAAGATATCTTTTAATATGGAATACACTGGCAAAAGATGGAAAGAATCTGTAGCCATTTAATTTAGAAATATATATATGTTTAAATGATTCTAAATGCCTTATGTTGCTCCAGATTTTACATACTCCTATATTTCATGTTAATATTTTTAGTATTATCATGTTTACAAATATATACTTCCAGGGAAAAAATATTTTCCAAATCGTTTTATTTTCTACATATCCAAAGAATTAAAATATGATTTCATTTTGTTTATGCTCATGACACATGACCCTGGTTTTCATCCTGGAAATAATCTTTTATCTCCTGAAAATCTCTAATCCAAACAGTAGAAGGACTTTTTGTTTTAATTCTCAGGTCTAAATCCTGGTAGTTGGTAACTTCCGTGGGACATGCATTTAAGTGTTCTTTGTACCCTCAGATCGTGAGATAGTGCCTGAAATATAATAGTTATATAATAAATTCTGGGTGATTGAAAGATGCTTATTTTGTATAAAATTTTATATGTTTCACTGTAGTCTTTATACTTTATCTTCCTTAGCCCCTTTAATTTTTGAAGTATTTTCTTCTAAATATTGACCACCAAAAATGTGCCCTGATAAGTGTGCTTGTTTTTACTTTCTGCATTTTTAGAAAATTTTCATTTAAAAATCTGAATTCTCAACAGTTTGGACCTGTATGAGCCAAGACCCATTGTGAAAAGTTTAAGTGACTAAACAAATCTATTTTTTTTTTTTTTTTTTTTTTTTTTAGAGACAGGGTCTCGCTCTTGGTCAGGCTGGTTTCGAACTCCTGACCTTGAGCTATCCACCCGCCTCGGCCTCCCAGAGTGCTAGGATTACAGGCGTGAGCCACCGCGCCCGGCCCTAAACAAATCTATTTTTAAAGAACATTAGAAAGTTATTGGAAGTGACTCAATAAAAATAGAGTATATCTTTAACTAAATACTGTGCTTCAGAAACAAAATAAAGGTCTGGAAAAGTTTAGGAAAAATAGAATTAATCTTTTGAAACATTGATATCATATATATCAGCTCCTTCCTTTAGGAGCTAATGATTATGCAGATTAGTATAACTCCAATTAATTCTTAAAAAGGCTCTTATAGAAAATACAAACTGGAATTGACAAATTCATCTTTTCATTATCAGATCTAGAACTTTTTCTGACTTTTTAAGATTCTGTGTATAAAGGAAGGAAGGAAAAAATGTCTACATTGGTAGAAAGAATAAGAGATTATTAATGTCAAGGTAAGTTAACAGCAATCAACCTATCAACATTTATTGACTGATTACTATATATACAGCGTTGACCACAGAAAGCAAGAAAAGAGACATGCTTGTTAATATGCCAGGGACTGTGGTGGGTACCTTACATTTATTATTTCACTATCCACATTTCATTATTTCATGTAATCATATAAATTGATCATGATATTTAATCACATAACACTAATCACAACACTATCCACTATAAATTCTTAAAATGCTTTATAAATATGCCTATGATAATAAACACTGGAGTTATAGTTGCAGGTAGGTGAAAGAAGTTTTATAACATACTTTCTCTTCTTATTTTTACTAAGTAACAAACATTTATATTGTGCTTACTAGGCCTTAGGCACTATTTGAAGAATTTTTACTATCTTATAGATATGGAAACTGAAACAAGAGAAATTAAGTAACTTTACGTAACTTGTCAAGGTCACACAGTAAGTAGCAAGGCAAGGATTTCCATCCAGGCAGTCTTGCTTCAAAATTCAGGCCCTTGGCCAATAACCTTCCATTGTTACTTCATATACCCAATAAATACTATAGTTTTTAAGGCAATAAACATTCTTACATCTCTAGCATGAGTATGTTTTAAGGCATGACATTGCTATTCTTCCCTAAGCTTACAAAAAAGCAAAACTAAAACTGAGGCAATAACTATTAAATTAACCAAAAATAATACACTCATATGGGGAGAGGTAGGTTTAGAAAAAAAAAATCCCACAGCTGATTCTGCAATTTGACCCCTCATCCCAACCTTCTTCATATGATAACTATTAATATGAAGCAAGCACAAATTTTTCTTTAAATAGTTAAAAGTTAAAGCATACTTTCATGCCAATAAAAAAAAAAGAAAATAAATTACAGTGATTTATGGGGGGGGGGGTTGAGCATAAAAGCCTGGGTTGATTGTACAGTATTCTGTTTCCTTTTCTGAAAACACAGATATAGACCTCAAGCAAAAAAAAAGACAACCAGGATAAATGAGAATGCCAGCTACTTCATCTATTTCACCTACATTTACATACACAAAGGCTTAGAAAAATAAATATATGTGTGATATTTATTTCCAATATAATTTTACAGGTAAAAAAGCACATATCAACTATTATATTTAAGTTTCTAAGTCTTAGTTGCTTAATTAAAAAATATCACATACATATGATAAAACAAGTTTTAATGGATATATTTTAAGATAAATGATGAAACTGGAAGCAACCTGATTTGAAGAATTCAAAGCCCTTAAAGTATTGGCAAAACAGGTTATCTCCCTGGGAAAAATTAAACTAAAAATTAGAAACAATTGTTTTAGTAGGATAAAAAAACTTTACTATTACTAGTTTTTCATATCTCAAATTTATCACATGGGGGAAGGAGAAAGAAAAAGAGGAAAAAGTAATATCCAATTTCACATAATGGTATCAGAAAAAGGTTGACAAAATGTAAATGAAATAATTTTTCAAGCAGCAGAGGGAGCTAATGTATTGCTATTTTGCTTCTTATTGAAGAAGGGTAGGAAATGTTTTCATCATCATTTAAAATTACAAACTTAATGGATTATTTTTTCATATTATCTTTAATATTTTTGATTAAGTAGAACAGGTTAAGTGTAAAAAGTTGATAAACAATTTAATATTATTATATAATATTTTGAAAGATGTTTAATGCTTGGCATTTCCAACGTAAGCAATACAATTCTCTTAGCTAATTCTTTAAAAGTGAGCCAACTATATTATTTAATTACTGCAGATATAAACACCACAGGGAAAAGATTATGTAATAAAAACATCATTTAGATTAACATTATTAATGAAATGTTTAAAGTGTTACAAATGTAAACAAACCAAAATTTAACCTGGTTTTTCTATTCATACTTTGAGAAGGCACTTCAGTGGTAAAAACTTTTCTAAATTAAATTAAAAAGCTTCTGCACAGTCAAAGATACTATCATTAGAGCAAATAGACAACCTACAGAATGGGAGAAAATATTTGCTCTCTACACCTCCGATAAAGGTCTGATAACAAGAATCTATCTAGAGCTCAAAAGAAGTAACAAGAAAAAATCAAACAACCCCATCAAGAAATGGGCAATGGAAATGAACAGAAACTTTTCCAAAGAAGACAGAATAATGGCCAGCAAACATATAAAAAAATGCTCAACATCTCTAATCATTAGAGAAATGCAAATCAAAACCACAATGAGATACCACCTAAACCCAGTGAGAATGGCCTGTATCAAGAAATCCCAAAACAACAAATGATGGCGAGGATGTGGAGAGACAGGAACACTCTTACACTGCTGGTAGGACTGCGAATTAGCGCAACCTTTGTGGAAAAGAATTTGGAGATAGCTCAAAGAGCTAAAAATAGAAATACCATTCGACCCGGCAATAGCATTATTAGGCATCTACCCAAAAGAGCATAAGACACTCTATTATTAAGACATCTGCACCCGAATGTTTATGGCAGCAATTCACTATTGCAAGGACACTTGGAAACAACCCAAATGTCTGTCAATTCATGAGTGGATTATTAAAATTTGGTATATGTTTACAATGGAATATTACTCAATTCTAAGAAACAACAGTGAGCTAGCACCACTTATATTATCCTGGATTGAGCTTAAGCCCGTTATCCAAAATGAAGTGACACAAGATCAGAATAATGGGCTCCACATATATTCGCCATCAAATCGGTATTGACTGATTAACACTATAGTGCTCAAAGGGTGGTGGTGTTCACCAGGGATTCGGGGGTTGGAAGGAGTCCCACATCTGAGGGATGTGGTGAACATTGTGGAGGGGAAGGGCATGCCTCTAACCCTTGCTAGGGAGAGGCAAAGATATAAAATGCAACCAAAATGTTAAGAAAAAAAGAAAAACAAACATTTGTCGGGTGTGGGGCAGGTGGGAGGGGGGAGGAGGAGATGGGTATATACATACATAGTGAGTGTGATGCACACCGTCTGGGGGATGGACACGCTTGAAGCTCTGACTCGAGGGGGTAGGGAAGACAAGGGCAATGTATGTAACCTTAACATTTGTAACCCCATAATATGCTGAAATAAAAAAAAATTTCTAAATCAAAAGGTCACAATGAATAGAAAAAAATGGAAAGCCTCACTTAAGAGCAAACAAGCTCCCTGCATCAATTCTTACTGCTTTTCTAAATTCACGATTCACACTGTAACCACAGTAATCTTTTTAAAATTCACAGACCATGTCACTCCCTTTCGTTGACTTTCCGGCTCCTAGTATAAAGATCAAAGTTTTTAATTTGACTATGCAACCATAAATGATCTGATCAATACCTATTTTAACCCCAAATCTTGCCAAACTCCCTCTTGATCTCCGAACTCCAATCACAGCAATCTCTTTTAGTTCTGTGAATCCATCACAAGGCCTTTAAACATGGCGGTTCTGAAGCTTGAAATGTTCTTCCTCCCACACTGCCCTCAATTATCCATCGTATCTCCACACAAGTCAGTTCCTCAGGAAAGTCTTCTCCTTATAGCTAGGTCCAGCATCCTATCTATATCCTAACTCTTAAGGCTCTTTATATTTTTCTTTTTTGCTACTTATACAGCTAATTATTTATATTTATATAATTGTCCAATATCTAATATTTACATGATTGGTCACTATTATAAATATTAAATTCTTAATTTAATATCAAACTATCAATATTATATAAAAATAATATAATGCATTTATAATTTTGTTATATTAATAATTATAATTAATTATAGTAATGTTAAATTATAAATCCTGAAAACTTCACAAGGACCAACCATCTCTCTTCTGCACATCTTTGCATTTCCAGTGTCTATTATAGGACCTGTAGTGTCTTAGTCTGCTTGTGGTGTCTTAGTCTGCTTGCGCTGCCAAAGCAAAATGCCATAGACTCTGAATGACTTAAACGATAGAAATTTATTTTCTCACAGTTCTAGAGGCTGAAAGTCCAAGATCAGGGTGCCAGCATGACTGGGTTCTGATAAGGGCACTCTTCCTAGCTTGCAGATGGCCACCTTCTCACTGTCTTCACATGCTCTCTCTCACCCCTCCCTCTCTTCTCATAGGACCACATTCCTATGGATTAGGGCCCCATCCTTATGACTTCATTTAACTTTAATTAACTCGTAATGACCCTATCTCCAGATTATCTCCAGATACAGTCACATTCTGCCTTCGAAATATGCATTTGGGAGGCACACAATTCAGCCCATACCATAGCATTTGGTAAGACTATGTATGGAATAAATATATGCTGATAGTAAGAAAAGGGAACTCAAAATATTAAAAATGTAATAATCAGAAATATCATTTATTTCAATATTATAGCTATTAAAGGAAAGATACTACCAGAATAATGAAGCCAGAGAGAAAACAAGCAAATTATCTAACCAAAAAAGGTGAAGGAGGAGGTATACATTAGTATTAATTAATTCAATGATCAATGCAACATTCATCAATCCTATTTGTGGTAGTGATGGCATGATGTTATAAGATGAAACACTTAACAGCCAGGTGATGGAAAAAAATTCAACAATAACCCAATAATTAAAGTACTTTATAGTAAGTGTTAGATCATTCCTCAGTTTTCAATTTCCTCAACCCACTAGAATTTGGTACCTGTCCCTACAACTCTCACAACTACAATGAATGCTGACCAATGATCTCTTTGCTAAAACCAATGCGCACTTTTAACTCTCATTCAGGGTCTTTACATATGGCTATACAATATGTATTCCAACTCAGCACAAATCTACGAGCACCTTTCACAGACTAGCACCCTGGAGAACTGTACAGTGCACAACATGCACACTGAAGGCAGTGTCTGGTGGTCTTCTATTGTAGCTATCCCTAAACATTCAACACTATTAACGTCCAAATGACACATCTAAAACTGTAATAAAATTAAGGACACCACTCCCCACAACAGATTGCACAAATGGAAACTATTTCTATTATTTTATTTTTACATTTTTAGGGTTTTTGTTATTTTGCTTTTGGTTCTTGCCCATATCTCATGTATCTCAGGCCTGAAGGCAAGGTAGAGGTCCCCTTTTCTCCCTGTGGATATCGCAGAGTGTCCCAAAACTCCATTCTAAATTTCCCGTTCTCATGCCTTCCTGCGTGCCAGTGGCTGGAAACTAAAGCTCGAATGTCCTAGATTCCCTTACAGCTCAAGTTTTACACCAACTTAGCTTCAACCAAGCTGATGTACCTGCTCAATATTACAAAAGCAGAAGTGATGACTGTATTCATGCTATTTCGTATAGCATGCTTGCTTTTGGAGGTATTTGGTTATTCTGCAGCAAAGATCACAGCAATTCTAGTTTCCAGTTCCTAGTTTTATAAGGGCTGAGAGACTGTGTGAGAATTTCATTTCCTAACAATGGTTAGTGGTCCTGGAGCCAATGGTTATGGATGTTGTTTTCCTAGCTTCCTGATACTCTATGTTGTTTTGACGGCCATTTCATGTCAGCATGTGGAAGACAGGAGATAAACCTCAGTGCTTGCCTGGGTGGAAAGAACCTAAAGAGGAACTTAGGTTAAAACCTCAGTATAAAGGTAAATGAGAAATAAACCTGGTGCTAAGAAAGACACACAAGGAAACTTGCCTATCACAACTTTGGGATTCAACAGAAGAAATGGAAAAAAATCTTCCCCTCACATTGTAGAAGAATTTCTAAGAAAAAGTACAAAACATGAAGAAAAGAACTAATAATTATTATGACTTCTGTTCATCAAAAGATACCACAAATGTGAAATATAAGTTATATAAACTGGGAAAAGATATTTGCAATACAACAAGCAATAAAGGTTTACTATTTAGAACACTCCAATACTCCTCCAAAAATCAAAATGAAACAACCTAACAGAAACATGGGCCAGAAAAAGACATTTCACAGAAAACACAAATGGCCTTTGAGAATGAGATGTTAAATGTTGGTGAAATGTGGAATCACAGCAATGCTCAACAACTGCTTGTAAGACTGTCATTTGAAAACAGCTTAGCATTGCCCAATAAAGTTGAACATGCACATACCCCAGGATGCTGCAACTCCACTTCCAGTAATATCCTCTCTCCCATATGTGTGAATATATGTACAAGAAAGCTCATGGCAGCACTATTTATAAGAGCAAAATGACTAGATACAACTCAAATGTCTATCAATAGTAGAATGAATTACAAAGTGTGATTTATTAATATACCTGATTATACAAAAGTAAAAATAAACTAAAACTATACTTAAACATTGTGATATTGAATAAAAGCAGTAAATCCCAGAACAACACCTACCTACAGTGTGATTTCACTTACTGAAAGTTCAGAAAAAGGACACTTACTTCATATATATATATATTATATATATATATAAACTATATAGTTACTTTAATAGGTAATACATTTAGATAATCTTATAGGTGATAAATTTAGCATCCTTTTAGGTTCCAATAATTTGTTTTATGGTCTCCTTTAATTAAAAGATCCTTTCATGTTCATTTTTAAATATTTTTATGAAGCTTATAAATTTATAAAATATAAAACATGTTTTTATAAAGAGGATTAAAGAAAAGCAAATACCAATATATTCACTACCCAGATTAAGAAATACAACATTAACGTTACTAATTTTAGAAGCCTCCCTCAGAGTCACTCCATCTGCCTAGACTTAACCATAATATTGAATTATTCCTTTGTCTTGTTTTTAATAGTTTTTACTATATATTTTATTTTACATATTTAGTGTATATATGTAATTTTATACATAATTTATATAAGGTTATATATACTTTTAATATAAATTATATTTAAAATGATATTCATACACTTATATAAACATATTTTCATTTCACAGTTTCAATGGCTTACATATTTCTTATATATACATTAATACACATATATTTTATTTTATATATAAATCTATAGAGATAGAAATTAGATTGGTGGTTGCCTGGGGAAGGGAGCAGGACAAATGGGAATGAGGAAACTTTATGGGGTAAGGGAAATGTTTCAAAACTGTATCGTAGTGGTAGTTGCACAACTAAAAAATCATTAAATTGTATTCTTACAATGAGTGACTTTTATGGTCTACAAATTATACTTAAAAAGCTGTAAAAAGAAAAAATATATAAATATATCTGTTCACACATTACCTCTTCCAGGCAGCCTTCTGTGACCAGCCCAGGCAGAAGTTTGTTTCATTCCTCTCTTACAGTATTCATCAAATCAAGCTACACTCACTGGCATGTTTTCAAATTAGAGCTCCCAGAGGGCTGGAATATGTGTTTTTGATTCTATATCACTCTTTACTATCCATCCCAATACATCGTAGAGCAGTACTTCAACTGTTCTGGTTCATTAAGTATTTGTTTAATGAATGAATAGTGGGAGTTCTCCAGGTAGATAAAAGGATCAGCCACTCTACTAAGAAGATGTGAAATTGCATGATATCTTCAGGGAGGACCAAAGGCAGCAAAGTATGGAGGTTAAGAGCCCTGGCTCTGTAGCCTCACTGCCCAGTCCAGTCACAGCTGCACTGCTGAGTGGCAGCGTGAACTTGGGCAAAGTACTTATTTTGCTGTCTCAGTTTCCTTATCTATGAAATGCAGATGATAGATTACCTTCTTCAAGGAGTTACCATAAAGAATAAATAACATAAATAAAGCATTTAAAACAGCGCCTAACCAAGCACATAACATCAACATCATTAGTCACCAAGGAAATACAAATGAAAACTATAGTGATATACCACTATACATCTATCAGAATAGCTAAAAGTACAAAGACTGAAAACATAAGTGTTGGCAAAGATGTACAGCAATTGAAATTCTCATGCTTTGCTACAGGAAGTGAATATTTACCTTGGAAAACTACTAGCAGTTCCTAACAATATTAAACTACACTAAGTGTGGTGACTCATGCCTGTAATCCTAGCACGTTGGAAGGCCAAGGCAGGAGGATCACTTGAGCCCAGGAGCTCGAAACCAGCCTGGGCAACAGTGAGACCCCCATTTCTATAAAAAATAAGAACAAAAACTAGCTGCGCATGGTGGTGCAGACCTGTAGTCCTAGCTACTCAGGAGGCTGAGGCAGGAGGATCACTTGAGCCCAAAGGTTCGAGGCTGCAATGAGATACAATGACACCACTGCACTCTAGCCTAGGCAACAGAGATCCTGTCTCAAATAAATAAATAAATAAACAAATTCAACTATACCTACCCTATGATCCAAAATATTCACTCCCATGTATATATCAAAAAAAAAATAATAAAACATAAGCACAGAAAGACTTTCACAAAAATTTTGATAGCAGTTTTATTCATAACTTAAGACTGGAATGAGTACAAATATCCATCAGCAGAAAAAAATCAACAAGTTGTGATATATTCATAAATGGCACAATACTCAACGATAAAAGGAACAAACTGCTGATACATGCAAAACATAAATGAATCTCTAAATCTTTTTGCTGAGGAAAATAAGTCAGGCACAAAAGAGTGCTATATTATTCCATTTGAAAGAATGTGAAAAACATTCAAAACTAGGCTTTGGTGATAGACATCAGTACAGTGGTTGCCTTTTGAGAGGGAGAACACTGCCTGGAAAAAGGCAAGACAGAAATTTCTGGGGCAATGCAAATGTATGTCTTGATTTGATTCACAGCAGATAGAATTTATCAAGTTGAACACTTAATATTTTTTTTACTCTATGTATATTATATCTAATAAAATACTCTTAGCAAGAAAAGTTTGGGGATTTTTTCCCAATTAAAATGTTATATCAAGTGATTAAAAAGTGTCTGGCATGTGATAAATATCCATTCAAAACTATCTACCACTATCAATCCAGGTTGGCTAATTTGTTAGAGTGGAGAGGGAATAATCATGATTAAATATGGCAAAAAAAAAAAAAAAAAGTATGGCTGTGGCAAAAAAATAAATAAATAAAGGTTGAGTGTCTCTCTCAAAGAAGGGGAAGATTGGGATCTTAGGGGTTTTTGTTGTTTTAAAAACATTTATTTTTATTAGGATGAGCAAACATTTTAAAATATTATTCAGGTTTTCCTATGGGTTACTTTTATATTATATGTGAACTTTCTCTTCTCTCCTAGGCCCATATTGAATATTTAAAAATTATATATATATAACAGCTTTTCCAATTCTAGCTAGGATCCTGAATTGTGCAGTGATCATTAAGGTACACTCATGAGAGGGGTAAAATATAATGACTACTATCTTCAATTTATGTCTATTATATTACACTTAGAAATTTAAGGTCATGTTAACATTAGCAGCTAAAGGTATAATTAATTATAACTGTGGAAGGTGGATGTGTTTTGAATACCACCTTGGAATGTTTTCAATGAGTCAGGTAAAATGAGGTAAAAGCTTAATCAGGCATAGAGCAGGAAGTATGCACATGTATGGGTGTACCCACAGCATTCCTATACTAGGAAATTGTTTCAAGACTGGAGTTAGCAATACTCACCTTAATCACTTGATTTTCAAGATATTCCATGAAACAACCAGAACTTGCTATACATTTTCTACATTTCCAACAACGAAGAATACTTATTTCCTCTTGATTATGATTTTTAATTATCGATTCTTTACTTCTTTTCATCTGTGGGAAAATTAATGCATTTTTAAAAGATTAAACTGTCAGATAAACTTGCTCTTCTAAATCCTTTGCAAAGAATTAGCTACAAGTGGAGCATAAAGAAGAGAACTATCATTTATTGAGGTACCTACTTGTTACCAGGTCTTAGGCTAGGGGCTCTCCATAAACTACATCTGGGATTGAGAATTCCATTTAATTATGGTGATGATGCATTATGCTAGTGACTACAAGCTTATTATTATTATTTTTTTTTTGCAGAACATTTTATGTCTATTGCTTTCCATTTGTTTCTCACTAAAAATGGTAAAAACAACTGCTGAATAGTCAGTTACTACACTGATTTCAAAGAGTTATGACAAAGAACTATAAATATGCTTGTAAGTATGATGTCTTGAATAGCTGAAGCATTGAATTTTAAATATAATATGATTTATCGAGTTGTAGTTAATTCTGTAAAATTTGGAAATGTTTACTTTAAAATTGATGGCAAAAATCTTTTACCATGAATGCAATAATTTCTCCTTTATATTGTACTCATTGGAACAGTTAACTATACTACATCTCGTGATGTAGGTACTGAACAAGAATAGCCCCACTGATTTTTTAGTCTATTTTTATACCTGAGTTTTTATGTCAATACTTTGATTTAGACAAATTTGGGGTAATAGTTTCATACTAATATGTAAGAATTCCAAAATAGTGTATTTAATAACTTGCCTGGTAATTGTCCATTATTTTTCATTGATTCAATACCTACTGAAAGCTAAATATGTACCAGACAATGAATGAGTCAAACTCTAGGACCATGAAGATGAGTAAAACTTATTTTCTTAGAGATGCTATAGATGAATAATTTTCTACCCTAGCACATTAGAATCACTTGGGAAACTTAAAAAACAGTGATGCCTAGGCCCCCCTCCTAGACATTTTGACTTATTCTGAGAAGGGGATGGGAGTAGGAACGAGTACTTTAAAAAAATTCCCCAGGGAATAGTGTGGTCAGGGTAAAGATGGAGATGTGTGTACACACAAAATAATTAACAACTAAAATGCAGCAGCTACACAACTGTAAGAGAGGGAACATAGACCATAACCAAGTTAAAAGCAAGGATTTAAGGAACTCTGGCTGGGAAAGAGGAGCAAGTCCCTCTTCCAGCCAATCTAGCTCAAACTTTAAAAGCAGTTAGCCTGAGGTTCTGTCTCCTCTGACCCATCTTTGGAACCCATCTTAGCCCATCTTAGGCCACTCTATTCAAACTACAACCTCAATGATCATCAAAAATCTCTTAATTTACAAATGCCTTGCCCTCATCTTTCTTCATTGTTGAATAACTACCCCCGACCTTATTTAACTTCTTTAGTACTTCTTGTATTTCTCTCTATCCTTCTTAGCCTCTTTTATCCCCATCTCCCTTTTAACCAGTGGTTCTCAGCCAGGAGTAGGGACTGCAGGGGGGAGTCATATCAGAATCAAGTACAGAGAAACTCCATTATCTTCCTGTGTCAACTAATCCCGACACACCTGCCTCCTAAATGAGATTCTTCCATGCTCTCCTGGGAGTGCAACTATGTAGTAGAAAAACCCCTGTAGGAGATTCTAGAAAATCTTCAATGAAACCACTGAAAACTATACTCTTTCTGTGTGACAACTCTTTTTTATATATCAATGATTTTTAAATCTATATATCTAGTTTTAAACTTATTCTACAGCTCTAGACCAATTATTTTCAACTTCTAGATGCCAAATGAACATCTCTGTATGAATTTCCTTCAGGGCCTTTGCACTGGCTGTTCACTTTGTATAGATCCGTGCTATCCTTTTAATATATGGTAGCCACCAGCCAGATATAGTTGTTGAACACTTGAAATGTGGCTAATCTGAACTGAGATGTGCACTAAGTTATAAAATACACACTGGATTTTGAAGACTTAGTAGAAAAAGAGAATGCAAAATGACTCAATTTTTATATGAATTAATATTGAAATATTTTTAATATGCTGAGAGAAGTAAAATAGATAAAATTAGTTTCACCTTTTTTCTTACTTTTTAAATGTGGCTTAAAGATACAGCTTGCATTATATTTCTATTGAACAGCACTTATCTAGCTAGACCTCCTCGCCCCACTCAGGTCTTTGCATGGTTGGCTGTTTTCTCATCATTCAGATCTCAGCTTAATGTCACCTCTTCAAAGATATGGTATAAGGAGCACCTTGGGAGTTTATTTAAATGCAGGTCACAGGGCCACAATCCAAGAGATTCTAATTTGATTTTCCTAGAGTAGGACCCTGAAATCAGCATATCTAGCATACACGTTAGGTGATTCTGTTACAGGTCATCTGATGACTATTCTTCGAAAGACATCGACCTATAGAATACAGTCTAAGCTCCTTACTACATCATGAAAGGCCTTTTAGGTACCACATGGAATCCTTGTGACAGAACTTTTCTGTATGATTGTAGTAGTAGTCACATGAATCTATAGTGATAAAATTGCATAGAACTAAATACACAAACACATAAATGAGTCCATGTAACTAGTAAAATCTGAATAAAGTAGATGGACTGAAGGATGTACAGGGTTCTCTTGGTATATCTACAATTCAACATTCACCTTTCAATCGACAATTATTCAAAACGTTAAAAATAACTTTAAACACATACAATAGAAACTACAAATTATAAAGAGTTGTAATATTACTTTGAGAGGCTGAGGCAAAAGGATCACTTGAAGCCAGGAGTTCAAGACCAGCCTGGACAACATGATGAGACCCCGTCTCTACAAAAAAAGAGGTCTTCCCTACTCCCAACTAGGTTCATGGAATAATCTGAAATCCTTTCTTATAATTTCAACAACATTCATAGCATCTTTAACAGGGATAGATTCCATCTCAAGAAACCATTTTATTTGCTCATAAGAAGCAGCTCCAAATCCATTCAAGTTTTATCATGAGTTTGCAGCAATTCAGGCATTTCAGGCTCCACTTCTAATTCTAGTTCTCTTGCTATTAATATTACCACCACATCTGCAGTTGCTTCCTCCACTGAAATCTTGAACCCCACAAAGTCATCCATGGTGGATGGAATCAACTTCTTTCAAACTCCTGTTAATGTTGATATTTTAACCTCCTCCCGTGCATCACAAATGTTTTTAATAGCATCTAGAATAGTGAATCTTTTCCAGAAGTTTTTCCAGTTTACTTTCCTCAGATCCATCAGAGGAATCACTATCTATGGAAGCTATAGCCTTATGAAATATATTTCTTAAACAGTAAGACTTGAAAGTCGGAATTACTCCTTGCTCCATGGCTGCAGAATGAATGTTTTGTTAGCAGACACGAAAACAACATTAATCTTCCTGTACATCACCATCAAAGCTCTTGGGTAACTAGGTGCATTGTCAATGAGCAGTAATATGTTAAAAAGAATTCCTTTTTCTGAGTAGTAGGTCTCAACAGAGGGCTTAAAATATTCAGTAATTCATGCCTTTGTAAACAGATGAGCTGTCACAGGTTTTGTTTTTCCACTTACAGAGCACAGGCAGAGTAGATTTAGCATAACTCTTAAGGGCCCTCAGATTTTTGGAATGGTAAATGAGCACTGGCTTCCACTTAAAGTCACCGGCTACATTATCTCCTAACAAGAGAGTCTGCTTGTCCACTGAAGCTTGAAGTCATTGACTTCTCCTGTCTAGATATGAAAGTTCTAGATGGCATCTTGTTCCAATAGAAGGCTATTTCTTCTACATTGAAAATACATTGTTTAGCTACTTTCATCGATTATCTTAGCTATATATCCTGCATAGCTTGCACATTAGCACTTGCTGCTTCACCTTGCACTTTTATGTTATAGAGACAATGTCTTTTCTTAAACTTCATGAACCAAACTCTGCTAGCTTCACACTTTTCTTCTGCAGCTTCTTCAACTCCCTCAGCCTTCATAGAATTGAAGACATTTAGGGCCTTGCTCTGGATTAGGCTTTGGCTTAAGGGAATGTTATGGCTGCTTTAGTCTTCTATCCAGACTGCTAAAACCTTCTCCATATCCACAATAAGGCTGTTTCACTTTCTTATCATTTGTGTGCTTTTAATTTCCTTCAAGAACTTTTCCTTGCATTTACAACTTGGCTGTTTGGTGCAGGAGGCCTAGCTTTCTGTCTGTCTCAGCTTTCATCATGCCTTCCTCACTTAGCTTATTTTTAGTTTTTGAGTTAAAGTGAGATATGTGTGACTCTTCCTTTCACTTGAACACTTAGAGGCCACTGTGGGGTTATTAATTCACTTAAATTATTGTCTCAGGGAATACGAGAGCCCAAGGAGAGGAAGAGAGATGAGGCTGGTTGATAGAGCAGTCAGAACACACACAACATTTATCAATTAAGTTTGCCATCTCATATGGGCACAGTTCATGGTGCCCCAAAACAATGACAACAGTAAGTCCAAAGATCACTGATCACAGATCACCAAAACGGATATAATGGAAAAGTGTGAAATATTGCAACAATTACCAAAATATGACAGAGAAACATGAAGTGAGCACATTTTTTGGAAAAATAGACTTGTTTGATGCAGGGTTTCCTCAAATCTCCAATTTGTAAAAAGCAAAATGTGTGAAGTACAATAAAACAATGTGTGTCTGTACCGTTTTGTGCTTTTTCACCTTCAAATTTGCTGGTCTGTCTTCCTGTGATATCATTTCCCTATCCTTTAACTTTATATTAAGAAATAGTTCTCATCCTTTAAGGTTGATCAAATTTCCTTTTCCAGATGCTCTCCAGGAAAATATAATCGGTCTCTCCTTTGTGTTCCCATAGCACTTTTCACACACCTGAACAGTAGCACTAGTCATGTTGTATTACACTTCTCTCTGTGTATGTGTGTCTTACAGATTTAACTGTGAACTCCTAGAAAGCACCATACTCTATGCAACTCTGTTCTTACAATCAAAACTGATACCTGGCACCAAAAAAGGCCCTCCACAAATGTTTGTTGAAATCAAATGAACAGGATATGACAGAGAACTCAGCTCATAGCCTTTCTCCAGTACTAAGTGCTAAGTACATCTGGTCAACTAGTAAAACAAACCAAATAGAAGTCCTTTTGCAACAATCATGAGGAGCCTACTGGGGACAAATATAACTGTGTTTATATGTATCTGAGCTTGAAAAGAGACCTGCAGGCTACCCAACAGTGATCTATTTATAGGACAACTGAGGTGGCATCTGCCAGAAAATTTATGCTAAAAGAAGGGGTCAAACCTGGCAAATCAATCTATTAACAAAATGGCAATCTTTTTGAAGAGATTTGAATACAGCATGTTTGTTGGCTGCTAACTCAACTCAACACCTTAGACACTAGTATGGGTTTTAGGAAGAGAGAGAACTGCATAAGTAAACTGAAAACCCTATTTTCTGAACTCTGTAATACAGGGGCTCTAAACAACTTGGGGTAGCATACACCACATGGCTTTAATACTCCCGGGACTTTAGGGAGCAACTAGTGAACTACTGATGCAAACAGAGAAGGCGCAAAGGCAAGGTGATCTTGGGAAACAGTACAACAAAACACGGAAATGAACTTATTGCTGAGTACATTTGAGATGCCCCACATACTCAGAAATACCAGGAGGGACTCTGCAGGGGATTAAGTTCTGAACCAACAGGTCAGGATGGTAAACAGTAAGATTCTGATATTAATATTCATATGACTGCAATAGAACGTACACTGATAACACTTAAGAAATTCAGGAATATTAGTCTTCTGTTTTCCTCTCAAATCCTGTTTCTCATCTCTTATTCCAGTTCTAATTAGATCAGACACATGTGCTTTCTAAGATAGAGTACTCCCCCAGATCCCAGTTTTATTTCTACTTATGTCACAGTCTGCGTCACTTGACCTTCTTATCTCCTGTCCCCACTTGGTCTCTTTGACCAAACTATCTGCCAATATTTGCTTGACTTTCTTAATATTACCTGCTCATAGATTTTCTCCTGCTGCACCTCACTACCTATCCTGATACTTCTGTTGCTTTTTGGCATTTCCTGAATGCGCTGGGCATTTGGGAAATAATGTTTTGTTGAGTTATGTATATCTCTCAAATACTGAAACATTTCATTATACAATATGCAAAAAAAATCACATTCATTAATATCACCACCAGCCTCAGCAAAAAAAGTTCTTTATTGGGCATCAGTCAAGGTCATAGTGGTGGATACAAGTTTTCCAACATTTCAGTTTTTGTTTAAAGTTCAAATTTTATCACTTGGAACAAATACTACCAAATATCCATGTCTGAATAACCATAGTCTGTCAATCATTCAAGTAAAAATGATGTCCCATGAAAAGGTGCCTTGTTCAGCTCTCAACTAAAACAACTGAACAAGGGCTTTTCCTTAAGACTACCATCAGCCTTTAGTAGACTACAAAATGCTTTATGCATTCCTCCCATTTATTCACAAAGAATATTAAAAAGACATGTATTTAAAAGTAAAGATTTAATAAAATCAAAAGTATTTACTGCTTCAACAGTTTTTTTAACTACATGTGTGTGGCGGTAAAGAATAAAATGACTCCTAGTGCAATTTGTTGCCACCGTCTTGATTTGGCTAAGAGACCAACAGTTTTACCTAGCATTGCTTTTGCATTATTAGTGCAAATGCCAACACAATAAGAAAGGCAAATAACATCTTAGTATCACCAAAAAAATAGTTTTGACATGATTCCCTGAAAGGAACTTAGAGACAGCAGGGGCATGGATCACATTTTGAGAACTATGACTTTATGCAAAACAGCTGTCCCAAAAATGTCTATGAAAATATTATTTCCCAATAACATCCTTTAAAATATTTAGGAAGGATAGATGAGTCTCTATGGAGAAACATATTTAGAAAAGATTAGGCTGAAATTTTCTATAACACCAAGTACTGGAATTATAACCTTCATAATGAAGTTCCATTCCTTTGTCTACCTTTTGCTATTTGCTACTCTTCATGGTAAAATACCAGCATTTGGCACAAATGTAATTTCACACTCCTGGGTATCCAATCTTTGCTGACCTTTGTTATTCATAAATTTAAAGTCAAGATGAAGTGGACAAAATTATAATTATTAAAATTAACCTAAAATTAGAAAACTAAAACAATTTTTAGAATTCAAACACAACTCCCTTATCTTCTCAAAAACAATAAAAAAAAAATGAAAGGGGATACAGGCACAAATGCTCTAACTGGCAAATTTTACCAATCTTTTAAGAAATGTACAATATGTATGACTTAAATAAGTGTAGTCCATAAAATAGAAAAGGAAGAACAGCTCCCCAAATAATTCTATAAGACAAATATAACTTTAACATATTAAGAGATAAGGAAATATTAAGCTAAATGAGAAAATCATAGACCAATCTATTTATGAACAAAGATGCTAAAATACTAAATTTTGGCCAACAGAATCCATCAATTAATTATAAGAATAATGGATTTTCACCAAGTAAGTCTATTTTCAGGAATTCAGGGGAAAAAAATCTATTCAATATATTCAACAAATTAAAAGATTAAAAGAAAAAATACATGCTAATCTTAGAAGTTACAAAAATAAAACTTTTTCTGGAATTTAACACTTAGTCATGATTAAAAAACAAAAACACTACTCTAACAATAAAAGGAAATGTCCTTATCCTAATAAAGAGGGAGTCTATAGAAAGTTTTAGCAATTATAATACTTGATGATGAAATGTTAAAAGTATTCCATGAAAATCAGGAAGAACACAATGATGCCTATTATAATATTTGCCCTATTATTCACATTTGTACCAGCACTCCTAGCTAATATAATAGAAGAAGAAAAGTAAATAAGAAGTATAGGTGGCACTTGCTGGGAGGAACACACTGCAGTGTTATTTTTGGGTCATGTAACTAGCTCTTGTTCCTCTGGAGAGCCTAAACTACTCAAAGTGATCTACAGATTCAATGCAATCTCTATTAAAATACCAACATCATTTTTCACAGATCTAGAAAAAATAATTCTACACTTCGTATGGAACCAGAGAAGACCCTGTATAGCAAAAGCAATCTTAGCAAAAAGAACAAGTTGGGAAGCATCAATTTACCAGACTACAAACTATACTACAAGGCTACAGTAACTAAAACAGCATGGGAATGGCATAAGAACATAGACATAGACCAATGGAACAGAAATGAGAACCCAGATATAAAACCATCCTCATATAGCCATCTAATCTTTGACAAAGCAGACAAAAACATATACTGGGGAAAAGAATCCTTATTCAATAAATGGTGTTGGGAAAACTGGATAGCCACATGTAGAAGACTGAAACAAGATCCATACCTTTCACCTCTCACAAAAATCAACTCACGCTGGGTAACAGACTTAAACCTAAGGTGTGCAACGATAAGAATTCTAAAAGAAAATGTTGGAAAAACTCTTCTAGACATTGGCCTAGGCAAAGAATTTATGAAGAAGACCCCAAAGGCAATCACAGAAACAACAAAAATAAATAAATGGGACCTGATAAAATTAAAAAGCTTCTGCATAGCCAAGGAAACTACCATGACAGCAAACAGACAACCTACAGAATGGGAGAAAACATTTGCATGTTATACATCTGATAAAAGGCTGCTAACTAGAATCTATACAAAATTCAGGAAAATCATCCAGAAAAAAATCAAACAACCATATCAAAAAGTGGGCAAAGGACATGAATAGAAACTTTTCAAAAGATAGACTATTGGCCAACAAACGTATGAAAAAATGCTCAACATCTCTAATCACCAGGTAAATGGAAATCAAAACCATCATGAGATATCACTTATCTCCAGTGAGAATGGCCTTTATCAAAAACTTCCAAAACAATAAATGTTGGCATGGATGCGGAGAGACAGGAACACTCATACACTGCTGGTGAGACTGCAAACTAGTACAACCTCTGTGGAAAGTAATATAAAGATACCTCAAAGAGCTACAAGTAGAACTACCACTTGATCCAGCAATCCCATTACTGGGCATCTACCCAAAAGAACAAAAGACATTCTATAAAAAAGACATCTGCACTAGAATGTTTATAGCAGCACAATTCACAATTGCAAAGATGTGGAAACAACTCAAGTGCCCATCAATACATGAGTGGATTAATAAAATGTGGTATACATATACCATGGAGTTCTACTCAGCCACAAAAAACAATGGTGATCTAGCACCTCCTGTATTATCCTAGATAGAGGTGGAGCCCATTTTACTAAGTATCACAAGAATGGAAAAACAAGCACCACATGTACTCACCATAGAATTGGTATTAACTGATCAACACTTAAGTGCACATATAGTAATAACATTCATCAAGTGTTGGGCAGATGGGAGGGGGGTGGAGGGAATGGGTATATACACACCTAATGTGTGGGGTGTCCACTGTCTGGGGGATGGACATGCTTGAAGCTCTGACTTGGGTGGGGCAAAGGCAATATATGTAACCTAAATATATGTACCCCTGTAATATGCCGAAATATAAAAAATTTTAAAAACATAAAAAGAAGTATAGGATTGGAAAGGGTTAATCAATGAAAAAGAAACTAAGTGCCTGTTAAAACATGGCATTATTTTTCTATTTTAGGCTACAGATGTTTCCATCCTGTTAGAACTACAGCAGTTCCTTAAATATCATTTTGTTCAATGTCATTTAGTTATAACATGAGGAAAAAAAAAATTGATTCCCAGCCAGGGCCACTGTCTGTGTACAGTCTACACATTCTCATGTCTGTGTGGGCTTTCTCTGGGTATTACCCTGTTTCCCTGAAAATAAGACAGGGTCTTATATTTATTTTTCCTCAAGAAGACACCCTAGGGCATATTTTCAGGGGATGTGTTATTATTTTAAGTACGGCACAACAATCTACATTTATTCAAATATAGTTAAGTTATCTTCTTCTGGAACATCATCATAACTCTCCAAACCCCAAATTCCATCCTGAATTTCTTGCTACTCTATTTCCTTTAAACCATTGGCCCCAATCTCTCAAGTCGAGCAATAGAGCTCTCATGGGGCAGATGAGAAGGGCTGCTGTCTTCTTTTGCTTCGCCACGAAATGCATGGGTTGTGCAGATATGCTGCGTAGCCACGCCCATCACTAGGTCTTATTTTCAGGGATAGGGCTTATATTGCGCAAATGCTTAGAAATCCCGCTAGGGCTTATTTTATCGGTAGGTCTTATTTTCGGGGAAACACGGTACGGTTTCCTCCTGCATTCCAAAGGTGTGCACATTAAGTGAACTGTTGTATCTAAATTGTACCAGCTGGACTGAGTGTGGATGTGTGTGAATGTGCCCTGTGATGGCATCCTGTCCAGAGTTGGTTCCTGCCTTGCACCTTGACCTGCTGGGATTAAGCTCCAGCCACCTGAGACCCTGAACTGGAATAACTGAGTATATAATTATCTTACTCATTTTTATTAATCTTTATTAAATGTGTGTATAGTTCACATTTATTTCAATGTTTAATATTAGAAGTGTTTTTGTCTTTAGATGTTTGATGATGTTTTGTGACCAGAAATAGGCCATAGGCAATTAACTCTTGTTTATATCAATTAGCCTATGGTAAAATTTGTTTCATTATATGTGGTTTTGCTTAAAGTTGGTTTCCAAGAACCTATCAACAACATTAAGGAGGTACTTACTTACATAAATCACACTGAATAGCAAGTTTGTTCCTTGATGCTAAAGAGCTGAGGAGAACACAAGTATGAATAAATAATACTTAACATTATATTACACACACACATCCCCTTTGATGTGGTATTTCTTCATTCCCTAACTACATAGGAGGTGGTTAATGACCATTTGCTCACTATGATGATTTTATCTCAACTATATCACTTTCATATACTTGGTATATAAAACTTCCCTATGGTAGTAAATATGCTCAGTTTAAAGTGTTTAAATTCAACTTTTGGACTTATATTCAATAGTTTCAGTATAACCAATTGGCCAAAAGACACCCTACCCCTGATATGTACATTTCTCACTAGATTACATGAATAAAATCATGGAAACCACTGTCCTATAGGTTTGTCCTTATTTGAAGGGAAAATTGTGCTATTCAAAGAAATCTGGGATACAATGGTAAATTAAATAGGCTAATGTGATACTTGATAAGCTTTTGTGGTACTAGAAATATAGTAACTTCTAATATACTATTAGTTTCTTGCTCTGGGTACTGGTTATATAGGTATGCTCACTTTGTGAAAATTCATCAAGCTGTACATTTGTAATATTTCCATTTTTCTGTATGTATATTTCAATATAGAAATTGCTTTAAAAACTTGTCACTTCACCAAGTGTGTCTCTCTCTTCCTCTCCCTCTTTCCTTCTCTCTCATCAAAATATCCTCAGGCTGGCCTCTATCTGAGAACAGTGGATAAAGAATGCTCAATATAGAACAATGTCTATAGTGTCAACTCTTATATTTGGCCCTGGTTAAGAAGCCTAAAAGATCAATGTTTCATGACAGGTGGAAAGCAAGTACTTCCAATGAGACAAGGGAGCACATATGTATTTTTCCTCCCCCTGTCCATATGGGGATTACTTATCAATCACGAAGGAAAAACTGGAGAATGGGAAAGTGTTGGAATGTGTCCAGGCTGCTCTCACAGTATAAAAGTTATATATAAAAAAGGTCAGTTTCCATGTGGATAGAACAGTGTCAGCCCCTTTCAAAACCAAAGAATTGATTAAATGCTAAAGAAGACTTTCATAATCCAAATCCTGAACAACTGGGAATGGGCCAACATAGAAAAATCTAACGTAAAGTTGAAGACCTCTCATGTACAGATAACTTCGTGATTTGCTTTTCTTTATATTGACTGACATATTAATCTTTTCTTAAAAGCTTTAAGGGATAATTGATATACAAAAATTGAACATATTTAATGTATACATTTTGATGAATTTGGACATAGGTATATACCTATGATACTGTCATCACAATCAGGATACTAAGTATATCCATCACTTCCAAAATTTCCTTGTGTCCTTTTGTGGAATTTTTTTTTTTTTATTAAGAACACTTAAAATAAGATCTATCCTTTTAACACATTTTAAAGTGCAAAATACTATATTATGAACTATAGGTACTATGTTGTATAGCTAAGCTCTAGAACTTACTTGTCCTGCATAACTAAAACTGTATACTCATTAAGCAACAATTCCCCATTTCCTCCTCCCATCGCCGAGTAGTCACAGTTCTATGCTCTGCTTCTATGAGCTTGACTATTTTAGATACCTAACATAAGTGAAATAATGCAATACCTGCCCTTCTGTGACTGGCTTATTTTACTTAGCATAATGTTCTCTAGGTTCATCCATGTTGTTGCAAATGGTAGGATTTCTTTCTTAAAAACTGCTGAATAAATTCCATTATATGTACATGCCACATTTTCTTCATTCATGTGTTGTTGGACAGTTTTTTTTCCTTATCTTGGCTACTGTTAATAATGCTGCAGTGAACATGAGGATGTAGATATATCTCTTTGAGATCCTGATTTCAATTCTTCTATATATACATATATATCAAACATGAGATTGCTGGACCATATGGCAGTTTAAATTGTTTGAAGAACCTCCACACTATTTTTTTTTATTTCAGCATATTATGGGGATACAAACGTTAAGGTTACATACATTGCCCTTGTCTCCCCTCCCCCGAGTCAGAGCTTCAAGCGTGTCCATCCCCTAGACAGTGTGCATCACACTATGTATGTATATACCCACCTCCTCCTCCCCCTCCCACCTGCCCCACACCCGACAAATGTTTGTTTTTCTTTTTTTCTTAACATTTTGGTTACATTTTATATCTTTGCCTCTCCCTAGCAAGGGTTAGAGGGTTAGTATGCCCTTCCCCTCTACAATGTTCACCACATCCCTCAGAATTTTTAATAGTAACTGCACCATTATATAAATATATTCCTACAAACAGTAGAGTTTCAATTTCTCCACATCCTTACCAACACTTTTCATCTTTTCTTTTTTTTTGATAATAGTCATCCTAACACGTGTGAGGTAATATCTCATTGTAATTTTGATCTGCATTTCCCGGATGATCAGTGATATTGAGAACCCTTTAAAATACCTGGTGGCCATTTGTATGTCTTCTTTGGAAAAATGTCTATTCAAGTATTTTACCCATGTTTCAACTGGAGGTTTTTTTTTGGGGGGGGGGCTTGGTTTGCTAAGGAGAAATATGGTCAGACATATACAATCAAATGATCTTCAAACAAGGGTGTTAAGAACACACAATGGAGAAAGGACAGTTTCATCAACAAATGGTGCTGAGAAAACTGTATAGCCACAAGCAGAAGAATTAAATTTATACACAAAGTCAACTCAAAATGGATGACATACTTAGGACTTGAAACTATAAAACTCGTGGAAGAAAATAGGGAAAAAGTTTCTTGACATTGGTCTTGGCAAGGATTTCATGGATTTGACACCAAAATCACAGGTAACAATACCAAAAATAGACAAGTGAAACAATATTAAACTAAAAAGCTCTGCCATAGCAAAGAAACAATTAACAGAGTGAAAAGGCAACTTATAATATGTGATGGGAGAAAACATCTGCAAACCATCTAAATGATAAGTGTTCAATATAAAAAATATATAAGAATCTCTTAAAACTCAACAGCAAAAAAAAAAATATATTAAATAACTGTTAGGTTTACTTAGAATGGGATCCCGAAAAGTATGCAGGGGACGTAATACTTAGGTAGTGATCCTAATGCTTATGAAACAAAAGCTGCAGGAGTCTGGAGAGTCCAGAGGTTGTAAATCTGACAGACAGCTATGGCATTCCTATCCCCCTTGATAAGGACGAAGCTACTCCTTCCCCTATGTCTGCAAGTGTTGCTCAATCCCCCCAGAGAAACCATTTATAAAACTCAAGGCTTTCCCCTCCCTTGTGGTGGATGTTCATTTGGCCTCCACCTATCTGGACCCAGATGCTCAAAATAAACAGCATTTTGCTACACCTCAGGCTTCCTGTGTCTCCCTCTTGGCTCCGGACCTAACAATAACCCAATTAATCTTTAAAATCAGAGAAGAGAAAAAATATTTTTATATTTCATGCAGAGAATGTTAAGTATTCTAAATTTTCCATCAGAATAGTAAAGAAAGACAATTTCAAATTATGCTTTCTAGCAGTTTCATCATCTTTTTATATTAATACTTAATTATTTGTGGGGAGGAAAAGAAGGGTAAATAGGCAAAACAGGAGAATTTTAGAGCAGTGAAACTATATGGTATGACACTGTAATGGTAAAGACATGACATTATACATTTGTCAAAACCCATAGAATTACACAACACAGAGTGGATCCTAACGTAAATTACAGACTCTGGCTAATAATAACACGTCAATACAATATTCATTCATCAATTGTAATAAGTATACCACACCAATACAAGATCTTGTTAACAGGAGCAGTTGTGTAGGAGGAAAGGGAATGTTCTGCACTTTCTACACATAAATAAAAATGGGAGCTGTCTGTACTTTTTGCTCAATTTTTCAGTAAACCTGAAACTCCTCTAAAAATAATGTCTATTAATTTAAAAAAGCTAATTATTTTGATATCTAATAATAGCATCACCTACTCAAAGTTATTAGTATTCATTAAGACGGAAGTTTACTTCTGTCTTGGTTATTTAGATCCTTCCTTTGAAATTTTATATTAACATTGGTTTTCTAAATGTAAGAAAATTTCTGCCTTGTCAGTATGGTACCAGTACTAGTCTGTTTGGGCTATAACAACAGAATACCACAGACCGGGTAGCTTAAACAACAGAAATTAATTCTCTCACAGTAGTGAGGGCTAGAAGGCCAAGACTAAGATACCCCCAGGGTTGTTTTCCAGTGAGGCCTCTCGTTCTGGCTTGCAGAGATCCAGGTTGTCAGTGTCCTCACATGGCCTTTCCTCTGTGCATGCATACTGCTGGCATCTCTTCCTCTTCTTATAAGAACAAGAGTCCTATTGGATTAGAGCCCCACTCTTTTGACCTCTTTTAACCTTAACCACTTCCTTATCTCCAAACAGTCACATTGGGGGTTAGTACTTCAAAGTATAGATTGGTGGAGGGGGGAATACAATTCAATCGATAACATTCTTCCCTCTGGCCCCTAAAAGTCATGTCCTTTTTACATACAAAAAACAGGTACCTCATCCCAAAAGCCCCCTAAAGTCTTAACCCATTCCAGTAAGAACTCCAAGTCCAAAGTCTCATCCAAATATCATTTATATCAGGTATGGTTGAGACTTGAGGTATGATTAATCCTGAGGCAAAATTGTTCTCCAGCTCTGAAACTGTGAAACCACACACTTTACATGCTTCTAAAATACAATGGTGGGACATGCATAGGATAGCCATTCCCATTCCAAAAGGCAGAAATCAGAATGAAGAAAGGGATGATAGGTCTCAAGAAAATCCTAGCAAGGCAAATTACATTAGATCTTAAGGCACACGAATAATCCTCTTTGGTTTGATGTTGTGCCCTACGGGCACACTGCAATGTCACTTTGTATTCTGGCCCTCTGGGATGGAAGCCTACTGCCGTGGCTCTAGGTGACAGCCTGGCCCTACAAGGGAGCCTGGCCTTCTGAAACTGAGGAGGAGACAGCTTTGTGCTCTGGGCCTGTGGAGGCAGCAGCAATCCTGCTGATCTGTGAATAACCCTGAGAGTCAGTCTTCCTTCCCTTTTCTTGAAGAATAAGGCATGTTAACAGCCAGATAGGTCTATTGTCCTATTCTATAGAATCACAGAAGTCCAAAAACCTTTCTTTATTTTATCCCATCTGGCCCCTTTGATACAAAGTGGCAGTGTCTCTGCTGGTATAATCCTATCACTATTCTTAGCTTCTGCCAAGACGGCTGATTAAACTATGGGTAATCTCTTTATGGAAAGATTGTCTGGCCACCCATTGGGTGTTCTCTCCAGAACATGCTCTTACAATAAGGACATACTGAGAATTTCCCAAATCTCAGTTCCTGGTTCTTTTTTGCTTAACAATTCCTTCTACAATAAATCTCTCTCTTCTCAAATTTTATTATAAGCAGTAAGGAGAAACCAAGCTATACTTTCAAGACTTTGCTTAGAAATCTCCTTTGCTAAATATCCATGTTCATCACTCACAAGTTCTACCTTTTGCAAAACATTAGAATACATTCCAGCCAAGTTTTTGCTACTTCATAACAAGGACTGCCTTTTTTCCAGTTTCCTATAACATTTCTCGTTTCCATCTGAGACCTCACCAGAATCATCTTTAACATCTGCATTCTCACCAATGATTCCTTTAAGGCAATCTAGGCCTTTTCTAAAACATACATCAGAACTCTTCCAGCCTCTACACATTACCTAATTCTAAAGCCACTCCACATTTTTAGGTATTTGTTACAGTAGAACTCTATTTCACAGTACCAAAATCTGCATTATTCTCCTCCGGCTTCCATAACACAGTACTGAGTAGTTTAAATAACAGAAATTTATTTTCTCACAGTTCTGCAGGCTAGAAGTCCAAGATTAAGATACCGGTAGGGTTTCTTTCTAGTAAGGCCTCTCCTTCCTGGCCTGCAGATGGCCACCTTCTTGCTGAGTCCTCAAATGGCCTTTCCTCTGTGAGTGCATACTTCTGGTATCTCTTCCTAGTCTTATAAAGACACTAGCACTATCGGATTAGGGCCCCACCCTTACGACCTCATTTAACCTTAATAATTTCCTTAAAGGCTTTATCTCCAAAAACAGTCACATTGGGAGTTAGGGCTTTAACATACTGGTTTGGTGGAAGAGGGCACAATTCAGTCTATAACAGTACCTACAGAACCCATGCCAGTCCTGTGTTCTGTAGGTACTTGACATTATTAGAATGCACATGTTTTATTATGCATTTTTTTGTTATACTTCATGCACAGAATAAAGTCATGGTACAAAAGAGAAAAATACTGAATTCATAATTTCTCAAAAGGTAAAAATCTTATTAGTGAACCAGAGAGAAAAATAAAAAAGTTAAATGACCAAAGAATTTGAAGATGTCTTACCAATTATCAGTATAGTTCTTAAAAATTATGACAAGATAAAAAGCCAAGTAAGTTAAAATTGGTAAATGTATGTAATATATATCAAATTAGAAAATAAAATCCTTAAACGATTTAGCCAGTTCAAACCATCTCAGAGCAAATAATATTTCTAAATTTTGGTCTTTTCTTTTTAAGCTGTCCCTACCCTCTGGGAATTTATTTATTTATTTTTAATTTTTTATTTATTTATTTTGAGAAAGAGTCTTGCTCTGTTGCCCAGGCTAGAGTGCAGTGGAGTCATCATAGCTCACTTCCTCAAACTCCTGGGCTCAAGCAGTCCTCCCACCTCAGCCTTCCAAAGTGCTAGGATTACAGGCACAAACCACCATATCTGGCCCGCTCTGGGGATTCAAATTAAAATATGTATAAACATTTTTTGCTTACAAGAACCATGATGTATTTGTTTTTGTGACCATCAGATTACAGCATAAGCAATCACCTACAAGTTGCACACTGAAGTGCTCAGTACATTAATGTCTCCATAAAATGAGAAGGAATATTCCTTTCGTAGATGTAAAGAAATAGCATATCCTTAATGTAAGAGAAATCTCATTCTCACACAGGACACAGTAACCCCAGAAGTAATCCACAGCTGCTCTGCAGAAGTTGGTTTGGGAATCAGTGACTGTTCACATGAACAGAACGTCATACATAATAACTGTTGGGAATGAGCTACACAGACGTTAAATATTTAGTAAAATTGATAATTTGTCAGCTTCCTCTGCTGATGTTGAATCTTCTTGATGTCTGTTGTGAGCACAGAAGAACTAGAATAAAAGGTGCCCAAATCCACACAGGCCACAGCAAAAAAGTACCAAAAACACTGCAATCAATGATCACTGTGGAATACTGCAAAAATGTGAATGATTGAGTTTTCGACAAAGCAATAGACAATCACTAAATCTGTGAAACATTTAAAAATGCATCAGGACACAAAAAGTAATCCTATGATAAGTAGAAATTAAAACAGCTTCTTACAGTTGTGACTAGATTCAATGAATATTTTAAGCACATATATTATTTAGTGAAAGCTTGCTTGTAATCTATGATCCCTTTTATATTAGCTTTCAATCTTTGTCAAGGATATGAGATACTTTGTACAAGTAGGAGACTGGATCAGGCTATTTCTAAACTGTTGATTTTATAATTTTAGGCTTGATAGCTATAATGACTAAAATAGCATTTGAGCTTCTAATTTATTAACTCTAAAACTTTTTAAATCTTGAATTACATAGAAGGACCTCAATCTTCTTCAATTATTGTTGATGCTATATATTTCTGTGTTTGAACACGATAAAGTTAATTTAACTTCAACAGTTTAAATGGTTCTACATACACTTTGGTATTCACATTCATAAACATTTTTTTTAGAAAGCACCCAACTTTTGCTGATTAAAAAAAAATATTCAATTGCCCAAACTAACTTTCTCTAGCTAGCTACCTACTCACCTCTACTTCTCTTCTATTAATACCTGCTGAGTTCCTAGGCATGATGCAATGCATATCCAACCTTTATGAGAAAAGTAATATGAATTTGACACTACAGTAGCTACCAGATACTTCCTTCCTACTCTGTCCCATAGGTTTTTAAGCCACACACTTCAACTGAAGTTGAACACAACCTCTTTATTCTTGTAAATTTCCTTCTCTTCCTTTTTCTTTCTCTCATAAACATATCTCAGGAACTTAGTCTTGAATGCCCACTACACTATTTTCATCCTAGTGGCACCTTTAAGAATTTTAAAATATTACTAAAAAAATGAAGACATGTATTCTGATTAGTTTTGCCCATTTTAACTGCTACACCTCTTTCCTAAAAGAAGGAATGAATTTTAAAGATGAATGAAAGCAATAATGAGTAAGACTCATAAACTCACTCACTTCTCACACACTACTTTCTTACAGGGAAAATATAAGAAAAGGTAGAAATTACATGCAGAATTAAGAGAGTTGTACAGAATGTTGAAATATACTTTTCAAAATGGTCTGTGTATATTTGTATTTGTATAACTCTTAGAAATCACTATGAGTCCATGAGTTTTTGTTACAAAGAATAGGTTGAGTCTTCTTTGGAGATTCTTAAGCAATCTAGAGCATTACACATCTAAATATAATTTTAATAAAGGTGCCAATAATATTTTTGATTGGACCAAGAAGATACAGTAGAGAGAGTAAAATCAGGTGATTTTTCGGTTAATTTTAAGTTGTGTTTTGAGGCTACAAATATTCATTCAATAAATATTTGTGGAGCATCTATTGTTTTGTCAGAGAACACAAAGAGTAACAAAGATGTGCTGTGAAAGCATATGCGAGAGTAAGAGGGGTTCTAAGCCAGTTGGGGGATAGGGCAGAGTAGGCAAAAATCGTCAGGGCCCTCAAAGTGAAACATCTAAGACAAGACTTGAGCCTGAGGTCAAATGGAGCCTTCTTTCCCCAGCTGCTTTTTGGGCTGACTTCTTAGAAGGGGAAATAGGGCTAAAACGCATTTACTTTACGTGAAATATATTAGTATGATATGAAGCATAGTTTTAACCAAAAGTTGATAATAAGCATTTCTCCAATTTTCCATTTAAGCCTGAATTACTAAAGAGTCTTTTACATATATATACACACACATACACACATACATATGTGTGCACACACATGCATGCACACAGAAAGGAAAGGAGCTGGCAACAATAAAAATTTGGGTCAAAATGATTATTTATTTGGGTCAAAATGATTACCTGTGTAAATGGTTCTCATTTAGTGCGCATCTGAAATATCTGGAAGTTTTTTTTTTTAAAAGAACAGATGATCAGCTCTCATCCTAAACCTGCTTTAATCAGAATGTCTGCACTGAGGACCACATATACCAACACTGAAAACCACTAATCTATTAAAGTGACACAAAGAAAAAAATGAGCAAACCTGATTTAGACAAATCACATAGTTGGAATGGTGAAGGGACAGTTTTGCTAATGGTCATATGGACAGTTCTATGTATTCCACCTGTGCATTATAAAAGCAATAGATAAAATATGAAAAAATAAATCATACTCCTCCAGCTAATAACACAACAAAAAAGGGATAGTGGTTGCATTTCATATGAAATGCATCAATCATATGCATTTCTTGGATGTTAATAACTACATTAGACTAGAAATGCACAGGTGTGCCTTTTAGGAAATAAAGGCAGCACAAAAAAGCTTATATAACTGCAAATGAAACATTCTCTTGATGATATGATTACAGTGCTGGCTATTCTTTGTTTCCCCCTCCAGTTCTACTCTTCACCTTCTCTATCTTGCTCTCTTACCCAGGAGGTTGACTTTTGGACTGCAACAACAGGGGTCCCTGGCCTGGTTTCCAACACAGTTAGCCAGTGGGAAGCACTGGCAGGAAATCAAAGGGCCAACATTACCCTGATACCAAAACCAGACAAGGACAAAATAAACAAAAAAGGAAAATGACAGACCAATATCCCTGATGAACATAGATGCAAAAATCCTCAACAAAATACTAGCAAACCAAATTCAACAGCATACTAAAAAGATCATTCACCATGATCAAATGGAATTCATCCCAGAAATTCAAGGATGGTTTAACATACACAAATCAAAAACATGATACACCATATTAACGGAATCAAGGACAAAAAAACATATGATCATTTCAATGGACACATAAAATGCATTTGATAAAATTCAATATCCTTTCATGATAAAAATTAGGTATAGAAGAAACACAATAAAGGCCATATATGACAAATCCACAGCCAACATAATACTGAATGGGAAAAAGCTGAAAGCTTTTCCTCTAAGATCAAGACAAGAATTGTCCACTTTCACCACTCTTATTCAACATAGCATTGGAAGTTCTAGCCAGAACAATTAGGTGAAAGAAAAAATTACAAGACATCCAAATTGAAAAGGACAAAGTCAAGTTGTCCCTGTTTGCAGAAGATATGATCTCATATCTAGAAAACCCTAAAGACTCAAAAAAAAAAAAATCTGTTAGAACTAATAATTAAATTCAGCAAAGTTGCAGGATACAAAATCAATATACAAAAATCAGTAGCACTTCTATATGCCAATAGCAAGCTATCTGAAAAAGAAATAAAATAAGCAACACTATTTTCAATAGCTATAAAAAAAGATACCTAGGAATAAATTTAACTAAGGATCTCCACAATAAAAACCACAAGACATTGATGAAATTGAAGAGGACATACAAAAAATTGAAAGATAATCCCTGTTCACGGATTAGAAGAATATTGTTAAAATGTCCAAACTACTCAAATCAATCTATAGATTCAATGCAATCACTATCAAAATACCAATGAAATTGTTTGAAGAAAAAGAAAAAACAATCCTAAAATTCATATGAAACCACAAAATAACCCAGAATAACCAAAGCAATCTTGAGCGAAAGGAACAAAGCTGAAAGTGGTATACTATCTGACTTCAAAATATACTACAAAGCTATAATAACTGAAGAAGCATGGCAGTGGCAGAAAAACAGATAGACCAATGGAACAGAATAGAGAACACAGAAATAAATCTACACACTTAGAGCCAACAGATTTTCAATAAAAGTGTCAAGAACATACACTGGGGAAAGGACAATCTCTTCAATAAATGGTGCTGGAAAAACTGGATATCCACATGTAGAAGAATGAAACTAGATCCCTATATTTCCCCATATAAATAAAGTCAACTCGAAATGGATTAAAGAATTAAATGTAAGACCCCAAACTATGAAACTGCTAGAACAAAACATGGAGGAAATGCTTTATGACATTGGGCTAGACAAGGATTTTTTGGATAAGACCTCAAAAACATAGACAACAAAAACAAAAACAGACAAATGCAATTATATCTAACTAAAAAGCATCTGCACAGCAAAGGAAACAATCAACAGAGTGAAGAAACCACCCACAGAAAGGGAGAAAATATTTGCAAACTATGCTTCTGACAAACGGTTAATATCCAGAATACATAAGAAGCTCAAGCAACTCAATAGCAAATAATAATAATACATTCAAAAATAGGCAAAAGACCTGAATAGACATTTCTCAAAAGAAGACATACAAATGGCGAACAATTATATGAAAAATTGCTCAACATCACTAATCATTTAGGAAACACAAATCAGAACCACAATGAGATATCAGGTCACCTCAATTAGAATGGTTATTATCAAAAAGGTAGAAAATATCAAATGCTGGAGTGGATGTGGAGAAAGGGGAACTCTTATACACTGTTGGCAGGAATACAAATTAGGACAGTCATTATGTAAAAGAGTATGGAGGTTCCTCAAAAAATTAAAAATAGAACTACCATATACATGATTCAGCAATCCTACTATTGAGCACATAGCCAAAGGAAATGAAATCAGTATGCCTAAGAGATATCTGCATTCCCATGTTCATTGCAGCATTATTCACAATAGCCAAAATACAGAATCAACCTATGTCTCTCAACAGATGAGTAAATAAAATGTGATATATATACACAATGGGATATTATTTAGCCATAAAAATAATGAAATCCTGTAATTTGTGACAACATGGATAAATATGGAGGACATTATGGGTAAGTGAAATAAGCCAGGCACAGAAAGACAAAATCTTCATGATCTCACTCATATGTAGAATCTAAAAAAGTTGACCTCACAGAAGTAGAGAGTAGAATAGTAGTTACCATTATCTGGGGTTAAGGGAAGGGGGTAGGGGGAGAGATTGGTCAAGAGGTAAAAAGTTAGGAGGGAAAAGTTTTGGTGATCTATTGCACAGTAAGGTAACTATAATTAACAATATTGTATTGTATATTTGAAAATAGCTAGAATAAAGGATTTTGAATGTTTTCATCATAAAGAAATGATAAATTTTTGAGTCGAATATGTTAAATGCCCTGATTTAATCATTACACAATGTATACATGTATCAAAATATCACTGTACCCTATAAATATATAAAATTAGTATGTGTCAAAAATGTGTAAATTAAAAATAAAATTTTTAAAAATCACAGTGAAATAAAAGAGCTATTTAAAAAGAATATGGCCTTAAAGAAATATGCAAAATGATTCACACTAAAATGTTAACAGGTGGTTATCTTTGACTGGGAATTCAAATGATGAAAACTTTGTAAACAACAACGACAACAACAACAAAAAACCCTGTTAATTGTTTAATGTTTACTGTACCAAGGATACTTGTTTCCGGTTAATATGATTCTATTTTTTGTATACTTTATTGTATACTAGAGATATAAACTTAACAAGAGAGGATGGCAATTTGTTCAGGATCTAAGAGTCACTGCCAGAATAGTTATTCCTCATTTCCCAGTGGTTCCAAACTCTACTACTCTTGTCTCAGGTTCTCCCAGATTCTAAAGAGTTTACAGTGGTAGACTTATGTTCAGCCTTCTTTAGCATGCCAACTAATCCTGACAGTCAATATTTGTTTGCTTCCACTTGGAAATCAACAATGAATCTGGACAGTCATGTCTCAGGGGTTCACTGAAGCCCATTCCTATTTCTCTCAAGTGCTGCATCAAGACTTGAGCATCCTTGAGTTTCCTAGAGGTTCAACTCTCCTGCAATATGTGGATGACCTCTTCGTTCATTCACTGAGGAGGCATTCCCAACAGTATTCCAACAGTATTCTATTTATTACAATAGGTAACAGACAAAGGACATAAGGTCTCCCAAGACAAATTACAGTTATCATCAGATACTGTTCACTATTTAGGACATGATCTAAATGCTGCAGGTGTCCACCACTGTCCCCTAATGCAGTTAGGCTTATTCAAGAGTTTCCTAGGCCCTAAGAGGCAACTTCATGGGTTATTAGAGTTAGTTGGATTATGTCAACTACGTGTCCCTAATTTTTGACTCTTATCATCCTCACTTTATAAACTCCACTAAAATCTTACTTCCTGAACTCCTTCCTTGGGAAGAAAAACATGAGACAGCCTTTGCAGAACGAAAAAGGGCAGTACTACCAGCCCCCCCACTTAGGATCGACCAATTATTCAAAACTATTCCGCCTTTTTGTACATGAAAGCAGACCTCAGGTAATGCTTGCACAGGAACATGGTGATAAGCTTAGGCTCCTCACTTATTACAATGCTCAATGAGATTCAGTCACCCAGGCATACCAAATTGCCCTCAAACTGTATCTGTAGCTGCAAAACTGGAGCTCTGCAGATCTGGCCTTAGGTAATGATGTTTGCCTCCTCACACTACATGCACACACTACATGCAGTACAAAGTCTTTTCAATTCTGAGCTCACCCAACATCTTTCTGTAAGAAGACTAACTTCTCATGAAATCCTTTTACTCTCTCATCTCCTAATCTTCATCTGAAATGCTGTAACATTCTCAAATTTGCTGCTTTCTTGCCCTTATCTGACAAAGGTGAACTAGATATGACTGTAAAACGGTAACATCCCAATTAGTTACATTTCACCTAATCTGCAGGACATTCCTTTATGAAATACTGATTTGATCATTATTATGGATGGGTTTTATGCTGAAAATCAGGCAGGAAATTTCTGTGCTACATATGCAGTCACCATCTAATATGAGTTCATTGAAAGCAGCAAATTGCCCCACTTCAAGTCTGCTCAACAGGTAGAACTTTATGCTCTTATCTATGCCTGCCTTTTATCTAAAAATAAGTCTGTCCACATTTATACTGACAATCATTGTGCCTTTGGGGTGGTTCATGATTTTGGAATGCTTGGAAAGCAAAGACATTTCCTCACTTCTGCAGGCATATCAATAAAAAATGGCCCACAAGTTGATGAGTTCCTTGCTGGATACCGCTGCCCAAAGAGATTACTGTCATAAAAATGGAGGCTCATAAAAAGAGAACCAAGCCTGAATATCAGGGAAGTAGTCTAGCTGACTTTCATGCCAAAATGTTACTCAACTCCGTGAGGTCTGTTATCTAAATCCAACAGCTAGAAACAGTAAGGAATGTTGCGTGATTTTTGCTTCCTTACACCCAGATTCTGTTGCCGATGGACAACAAAATTCCCCCAAAGGTTAAAAAGAATACTGGAAATCAGAAGAATGCTATTTTAATTTCCTTTCCAAGTTGTGGGAAAGCCAAGACAGCCACTTGGTGTTCCCAGACTTTAAGGAAACTGTTATGATTCTTACATTCCCTTACCCACAATGGTATTCGTTAGCTAGTACAATCAACAAGTGTTGGTGAGGAAATTAATAAAGTTAGAAAAGCTATTTAGAATCGATATTTAACCTCCCAAACTCATAAGCCAAGAAAGTCTCTTTATAGTCTAATGAAATTCCCTGCCCCCTCCCCCAGCCTATCCATCAGGCCCATCTGAACATCTACAATTAGACTTCATCCAACCAAGTATGGATTATTACTATGTACTTGTCATAGTATGTTCTTTGGATGGATGGAGGCCTTCCCATGCCCAAAGGCTAATGTCCTCACTGTAGCAAAAAAATGCCACAAGTAGTAATTCTAACTTAAGGTATTCTGGATGACATTTCAAGTAACTGACTCATTTTACCAGACAGGTTATTCAAGTACTACATAAATTTTTACAAACAGTCTGGCATTATCATTGTCCTTACCACTCTCAGTCCGCTAGTAAGGTGGAAAGAACTAATGGGATACTCAAGCTCAGAATTTCCAAATTATCCGAAACTACTGGCCTTCCTTGGCATAAAATTTGCCTCTGGCTCTCATGACTCTTTGGAGCATCCCTAGCAGAAAACATAATTTCCTTATGAAATTATTACTGGTCAACCTATGCCTCTGAGTATTATTACACCAAATGCAGACTCTCGATTGATCCAGCTGAAATGACATGTATTATAAATTCTTAATGTACTATGTTAAAAGTTATCATCAATAGGTCAAAGAAGCGATTCAAGACACCAACCAAAAAGTCTTGCTGGACATAGCCTGGAATCTGGCAATTGGGAGTCCAGGAAACACCATCAAAGAAAGACTGCCCCTGAGCCCCACTCAAAAGGACCCTACCAAGTGTCCCTGACTACAGACATAGCAGCTAAACTCAAATTACAAGAACAACTCCTGAATACAAGAATACATTCTGATTCCAGGTGGTCCTCTTCTCAAATCAGAGACCTTAAAAATCAGATTAATCAGGATGAGAAGCTGACAACTTCACACTGTGTATGCCTTTTCCCAAGATATAAGAACAAGATTCTCTATCATAATGAGATTCTCACCCCTCTTAATTTTCCTTACTTATATCTACCTCTTCCACTTAGCAGGATAATGCTATAACTAGTATTTTATAATCAGTAGTTTCTGCAGGTAACTTCATGGAAGTGTTGGATCTGTCATGCCAAACTCAAGACTTCACGTAACTTAAGAGATCCTTTAGTCTACCCAAAGGCTAATTTAGCAACATTCCTAACACAATTGTTTTTTCAAATTGTACTAGTCGTCCCTTTTATAGAGTCAGACTTCTAGACCCACTTGTTCTCACTCTGTTTCAATTTAACCCTGTCATGGAATACAAGAACCAGGTCTAAATGAGTACATCATGAGACAGGATTATACCAAAAGCCCATATGCAGTTTCTTACAAACTGACTTATGTGCCAGGGTATCATAGTGCTTTTAACCTGTAAAAGCTCCACATTAGACCCTTGGCTAGGACTGCTAGCCAAATCCACCATTTCAAGCAATATAACAATGAACAACAGAACTGGAAAGAGGGCCTTATGTGCATCCAAAGAGTACATGCTTTATTTATGGAGGATTTGTGGCCAATGTTATGTATGGGCAAGCTCATGCCTTGACAGGTAGAGAATGAACAGCCAGTGTGGGTTAGGAATTTTAATGGCGCTCTTGTAACTCCATAATCAGTCAGAAGTAGAACACTAGTCCTTTCCTTTTAACCTCTTAACCTTTAACATCATAGGTTAAAGAGAACTTTGCCAAGGGGCATTACCCCTTCTGGATGAACATAATTTGTTAGGTCTCTTTCCTTGTGGCTTGGAGTAAAGATAAATGAAGCAATGATTAGAAATGTATCCCTCCCAATAGCCTCTACAGCAGACTCTACTGCAAATGCTATAGCTGCACAACAGATTTCTTTGAATTCTCTTGCAAAAGTTATACTAGATAATTAAATTGTTCTAGATTATCTACTGGCCATACAAGGAAGAGCCTGTGTAGCTGCTAACACTTCTTGTTGCACATGAATAAATAGGTCAGGTATCGTAGAGATTCAGTTGCAAAAAACTGAAGAACAGGCTACTTGCTTAAAATGAGTAAATCCTTTATCTGGCCCATTCTTTGATCTGTTCGATTTTAGTTGGTCTGGTTCATGGGGACCTTGATTAATGAGCATGTTCCAAACTCTTGCTATTATCCTCCTGACAGACATAAGAGTAGTCTTCCTAGTGTGCTGTATTCTCTCAAAAGTTTTAAATGACTGCATACCAGCCATCTGCTGAATGCCAAATACTCTCTCTCCAGCCAGAATGACAAAAGCTCAAAGAAACCCTATGAATGACCTGTTGAGACAGAAAACCCAGAATGATGGTAACTCAGAATAGTGCTAATGCCCTAAGTTTTGGTCATGTGCCTAAGTGATAGACCAAAGTGGGGGGATTTGTTAAATAAAATTTATAGGAGGCCACTGTTTAGACCAATCTCCTGTGTAAGGCCCCAACAGACCAAACCAAAATGGAGTCACTCATGCCACATAATCAAAATGAAATTTTAAAGAAGCAGGTAAAACCCAAACAGACTAGTTTTTCCTCAAAACAGGAGATTCACTGCAACCAATCTGAAGGGGCCCAGTCAGCCTGAGCTGACATAAGGACGTCCCCTCTACATTAACTCTTACAGAAAAGTAACCTAAAGTAATCAAATGTTAACCCATTCTCCCTTTAATTCTGTTTCCTTGTTTCCACCTTACAAAAATCAACTATTCTGCCATGCCCAGTGGAGCATGCATTCTGTTTTATAGAATGAGATGCTGTCCAATTCTAGACTTGCTAATAAAAGCCAATTATATATTTAAACTAAATTTAGTGAAATTTTGTCTTTTGACAGTTGTGTGATCAGGAAAGTCTGTTGCACACACAACTTGTTGGTAATTTTTTTTGAAAATAGCAATTTTATATTTTGATGAGGCTATTTTGCCCCAGGTGTATTACACTCAAAACATAAAACATGGAGCCAAATTTTATGATTTTAAACTATTACAAACATTTACACTTAAATTTAAGTGAAGTTCCAAATATACTCCCAACGTAATACTGCTCCAGTATGATATGTGATCTACTTAATCTAATCTGCTTAACATCTATGTGAAATATCTGATTCCCCAAAAAATCAATGTGATGAAAAGAGGTAACTGGTTATAATACAGATTATCAGTTTCAAAATGTTTAATAGCATGCAAATGTACACATAAGTATAACATTTAGCCTACAAGTAGGCACTGCCCCTTTCAGAGTAATCCTCTGAGAAGGTGGCAAATTCATTCTACTAATGTTTCCCACTATTTTAAACCATTTCTAAACTGCCATTTGAAATTGCCTTCACAGCCATCAGGATAATCCTTTAAATATCCTAAATGGTGGTAAAATCTTGAAGGTAAAACTGAGTTTTACAACCACTTAGAAATCATTCTCCTAAGTTTAGCAGATAAAATAAGTGTTAAAGCTGAGTAACAGTTTTTTTGATTAAAAAAAAAAACACTAAAATTTGGTATATGTATACAATGGAATATTATTCAATTATAACAAACGATAGTGATCTAGCACCTCTTATATTTTCCTGGATTCAGCTTTAGCCCATTATCTGAAGTGAGGTAACACAAGATCGGAAGAATAGGCTCCACTTGTACTCACCATCAAATCGATACTAACACTATGGTGCACACATGGTAGTAATATTCTCCAGAGATTAGGGAGTTGCGGGGTTTAACTCACAACTAAAGGACATGGTGAGCACCGTAGAGGGGAAGGGCATGTCTCTAACCCTCACTAGGGAGAGGCAAAGACATAAAATGTAACCAAAATGTTTGTACCCTCATAATACCCTGAAATAAAAAAACAAAAACAAAGACAAGTGTTTATAAAAGTGATAAAATGGTTTTTTAATTTGCTTATAAATTGACTAGAATTTTCAAAAGATTCAAAATAATTATAAATTACAGCGGCATTATTGGAATAAGTTCTTAGCCTCCTAAGGTGACTACATGGAATGACCAGTCTCTTTGAAAATATAAAGCAGGGGAAAGTGATAATTCTGTATCACACTCTGAAGTTACAAAGCATCTTTCTTCCATGGAATTCAAACTATTTTCCAGACATTAGTTCATTAATCCTCCAAATATCCCTATAAAAGAAAGGATAGGGCATTATTCTTTTCTCAGATGGCTGAGTGGAGATGTTATAAGGGAAAGAGAATTGTGTTTGTTCCATGGGGGAACAATTAAGTCTAGGCACATTGTTCCCTAAAATTTGTGCTACATAGTTAGCAAAATTTAAGTGAAATTTTTTTATCTTTATGCTCCTCGATTAAAAGAGGTTTTATATGAGTAAAAACTATTATTATTCAAGTAGGTACGTCATAAAATATTACAGAGATCTATTAAAAGTGATTATTAATTTATTAAACACTTGCCTAGAAGAATTCCTGCTTGATGTATGAGTTACTTATTAAAGAGGCTGGTATGTGGCCACAGATACACTCATAAAAGTCTTAATTATATTTTACCAAGAAAGAAAGCTTGTTGCTTTTTTAAAAATACTCTTCCTTATATTTTATAAGGAAAAAAAAACCCTTTACTTTGAAAAACCAATACATACAAACAAAAGAGAGGACGAAAAATAGGGCAATAAAAGAGCCACCGGCAAAACTGTTTAAGAGCAAACCCTAGGAAAACTGGTAAATTGTTGATGGCTCTGGGAAGATAGGAAAGCACAACATAATATGCACACAATTACAAGTTAATTTTCATTGAACTAATCCCAAATTTTCAGTTCTTTATGAGAAAAGAAAACTTTGCTGCTGCTCAATATTTAGGGATATCTAGCAGCTCGTTGGGCTGCCAGTGGCAGTATATTTACACAGAAGATGAAAGGTTTGACAGATGAAAGACAAGTGAATTTTATGCCGTACTATGACTCTAGCGAGCATAGTATTCAACAACTGAAATGATTCTGATCTTTTAAGTGTCACTTTTAGGAGTATTATTCCAAGAGTTTGAAAGGATTCAACTCTATAAGAAAGATTTTACTATTTAACGAGGAAGTGAAAATAGAGTGAGTATCAGACTGGCACTCTTTGCCTGCTAAATTTTGTTTGAGGCTGAAAGACTAACCGGACCAAGGACAACTCTCAGTCAGACAAGTTCTAATCACAGCTTCCACAAGGACTGCTTAGTTTGATAAAATCACTTTCCTTCCTGCGTGCCTCAGCTGACTAGTCTATAAAATGGGGGTAATTTAATAGTAACCTGCCCACATAATACTCCTTTGAAGTTAACTAATGAACGCTCTCACAGGTGCACTTAAAACTATTAGATGCTACAAGAATACTGAGCACTACCTCGAAAAGAACACAGTAATATACACATGTTACTGCCATAATGGCACGAATAGTAATTTCTCCCCCAAAGGACGCCCCTCCCCACTTCCACCCCGTACATTTCAGAGCTTACTTGTGACCTCCGCCTGGCCGCAAGTCTGCACACTCCGGACCCAAGGCTGCAACAAAAGCAACCGAAACGCCGATACTGAAATGGACCAGACAAAAGAATGTGCATCTACGCAGAGGGAAGCGGCCGTGGAAAGGGGTGTGTGCCGACTCTCCCCACAAGCGCTGGGATTAAACTGGACGCAGTTCCTCGCCTCGGCCTGGAGGGCGGTCGACACCGGACCCTCGCACCCCCCACCCCACCCCCACCACGCCCCCGGCGCCCGGCCGCCAGCGCTCGGGTTTCCAGCCCAGTGTAATTCCACCCTCTGGCAGGGCGCGCCCGGAGGCCGCCAAGGAGAGCCTCAGGTGCGAAAGTTAAACCGCCGCTGCGTCACCTGAGGCCGGGCGGGGGACAGCACGGCCACCCCGGCCAGCCCAGCCCCTCGGCGCGTCCTCGCTCGGGCCGGCGCGGGGGCCCGAGCCGCGGCGACCGGGCAGGGCAGGGCCAGGCCGAGGCCGGGCCCCCTCGGGAAGGCGCCGCCGCCGCACCCGCCAGGCTCCCAGCCGCCGGCCCTTACCTGTGCCCGCGTCCCGGAGCCGCCCGCTCCGCGCCCCCTCCCGGCGCTCCCGGTCGCCCGCAAGCCGGCCCTGAGGACTCGCGGCGGCTCCGGAGGCAGCGATGCGGGTTCGGCGAGACGGGAAGCGACAGGAGCCAAACCCCGCGGAAAGCGCTCGAGCTGCGCCGGCAGCCCCGACCCCGCGGCCTCCGACCGGGCGCCCGGGCGCTCGCTGCTGCCGCCGCCGCCGGCCCTGCTCTCGCCGCAGCCGCGCGTGGGCGGCGCCGGGCTCTGACCCCGCGCGGACCGGCAGGCAGCGCGAGCCAGGCAGGACCGTGGGAAAGTTTCTCTCTCTCGTTAGGTCCTTTCCAGAGCGACAGAAAGTGTCCGCACGGTCTCCCTGGCCCTCGCTCAGCCCTTTCTGGAGTTCCTAGCTCCAAGCCCAGTGCTGGGTCTGTTCCCTGCTAAAATCGGCAGGCGTCCCAGCCACCCATCTTCATGCCCAAGACTTCCTAAGGCGGCACCACTACCTACCTGGGTAGTTTTACCTTCTGTTAGCACGGTCTTCCTTGCTTACTTTCTTGTGCCTAAGGTTCCACCCATGTGCAACCGGGCTTAACTACTAAAGTGTGCTAGACGCTAGCTACTCTTGACAGATTACAGCTGGGAGGTGAGTTGATGACTGGAGGTAAATCAAAAGTGCTTATTCTGGGAGCGAGGAGGCCGGCCACTTGCAGTAAATGATGACTTGCCAGCGCGTCATAGATGATTGATTGAGAGACAATAAGATTTGGAATATGAAAAGCAAGTTTAATTGGCTTGAGAAAGGAGAAGGAAGCTAGGAAGGAACCTCAAAGGATTGTATACCGTGCTTTCTCTCCTACATAAATTTTGATTTGCCTTTAGTGGCTTATTTGCAGTCTTGTCTTAAGACTAGGGCTATATGCAATGAATTCCCACCTGAAAATTCAATGAAATGTATAACAGAATCAAAGACATCACAAGAAAACCTCTGGCTAATATACCTTATGGATAATAACACAAAAATCCTCAATAAAATACTAGCAAACCAAACCTAGCAATATAGAAAAAGGATAATACAACACGACCAAGAGGGATGTATCTCAAGAATGCAAGGTTGGTGTAACATACAAAACTAATCAATATAATTCACCATTTTAATAGACTAAAGAACAAAAACCACATACCCTCTCAATAGATGAAGAAAAAGCATTGGAAAAAATCCAACACCCTTTCTTGATTAAAAAACAAAACAAAACACTTAAGCTAGGAATAAGAGGGAACTTCCTCAACCTAATAAAGGGAATCTGTGAAAAATCCATAGTTAACATCATACTTAATTGGGAAAGAATGAACGTTTTCACCTAAAATCAGGAATAAGACAAGATGTCAATTGTTGCCACTTCTTTTCAACATTATACTGGAGTTTCTAGCCAGGGCAATTAGGCAAAGAAAGGTGGGCTATCTACCAGGTGGTAAAGCAAATAAAAGAAAGAGAATTATCAAAGAAAACCAGAGCAACAGTTCTCAAAACTGAAGGACAACAGCATACAAGCTCAGTAGATAAATATTATCTACACCAAAGTGTTTTATTGTGGAATTTCAAAGCACACGGGTTGGAGAGCTCTTAATAGCTTCCAAGGAGGAAAAAATAAGAGATTATTTATGAAGATTCAGAAATCAGAATGGCACTGGATTTCTCAACAGAAATATAAATAAAAGATAAATTCTATGGAAAATGATTTCCAATCCTGAAATTGATAAATTATGAGGTTAAAAAAATACATTTTCAAATATGCAAAGTTTTAAATATTTTTTTTTCACTCAGGAAGCAATTACAGGATGTGTTCTATAACACTGGCATGAGGCAGAGGGTCTGATAGAAGAGAGAGGTGAAGGTTACACCTAGGGCAAATGTGGTAGGCAGTATGGCAGGTAGGCCCAATCTAATCACGTGAGCCTTTAAAAGCAGAAAACTCTTTCCAGCTGGAGTCAGAAAGATGAGCCCTCAAGAAATGTCAGAGATATTTGAAACTTGACAGGGATTTGACCTTCCATTGCTGGAGAGAACCACATGGAAGACATAAGGGAGAATGTGTGCAGCTTTCTACAGGAAAAGATCAGCCTCCAGGCTGAATTTGTATTGCTTCATTTGTAAGGAAATAAACTTTTAGATGTACAAGGTTCATTATCAACAGGCCTGAAGAAACAAAGACAAATCAAAAGTCTTAATGCTTTCTGATTAAGAAATAAGTGGATAGCGTCCAATGGGGCAACAGGTTAAGGAGGATGAAGAAAGCTTTTAGATTTGCTACTAATTTGGGTACTATGGAATCTGGGGCCACAGTGGCCTGACTTGAATCTCCTCTCTGCCACTTACAAGTGTATAACCTTAGGACAAGTTTCTTAATCTCTCTGTGCCTCAGTTTCTTCATCTGTAAATAGGAGGTAATAGTAACATTATAGAGTTACTATGAAGTTTTAATAGCTTTATCAAAGTTAAGTGCTTAAAATGATATCTGGTATACAGGAAGCACTCCATAAATATCAGCTTTTATTGTTATTATTAATGAAAACCTTTAAGAAAACAGTTTCTCTAGAGTAGGGCATTAGGACTCATTTTAGTGAAATGTCAGAAACCCAACTCAAGTTGGCCCAAGGAAAATATTCAGTAATTTATAGGAATAAGCCTGTGAAAGCTTCAGGCATGTTTGGATCTAAGTGCTCACATGATGTCATCAGCAGTATATTTTCATCTTTGAGCCCTATATTTCTCTTTCTTGGCTTCTTTGTTAGGCAAAATCAGTCTATGTAGTGACAAGATCAGCCACTAGTAGCTCCAGGCTTAAATTCAACCAGTTTAGCAACCAAAATGCAAAAAGAATCTCTCTCTCCCAACAGTTCTAGCAAAGTTTGGAACCAAGTCCCAGTATACAGACTTGGCCCACATGCCTATTCTCACAGAGGGAGACAACTAGCAAGTTGGTCAATTGAGTGTCATTTGCTCACCCATAAAACAAGGGCGTGGGGTGGGAATTAGCCCCCCCCCACTCAGACCACATAGGTTGAAAGTGGGAGAGACATAATTACCCTAAGGAACACTAAAGTGCTATTATCAGAAAAAATGAAAATGGATATTTTGGCTGAAAAAAAATGAAAGATACTCATTATATGTGGTGAGTGTGTGGTTATTTGAGCACAAAATAAAAGATTACTAAACATCAGAGGGAGCCCAGCTGAGGCTTGAATGGTGGCAGAAATTTGCATATAGAATTTGATACATTCTTCAAAATGTTCAGCAGCCCAAGAGAAACAAAGAAAGTACAATGATGTGATTTACAAAAGATTCAGGATTGGGAAAGTGAGCGTGGCCAAAGGACTGGGCAAAAGAATGAAGATGTCATTAAAAGCACAATTGAAATGGTCCATGGGGCCCAGGTTGTGCAGGGATGCAATGAGGTCAGAAAGACAGTGACAAAATAATGCCTACATTGTATCTGGATGTCCTTGTAGTAGAAAAGTCATGATGCTTGTGCTAAAATGATTGAGGAAGTTAGGCAATGCTCCTGGAGATTTGTAGGTAACAGGATGGGAGAGGGAGAGAGAGACCTCAGGAAAAGGTATCTTATTTTTAGTTTTCACTGTCTTTCCTTGGTAAGTGTTAGACTAAGTGGACATATTCCAAATTTAAAGGAGGTCACATAACATCTGAAAAAGATGAAAAAAATCTGATTTTGTATTTGCAGTTAACCAATACATGCTAATTTTTATTTTACTATCACTGGAATGAAGGTAATTCCATTCAAACTACTCTAGTAAATCAGGAGTTTATTAATTAGCATCATATTGTTAATATATAAAACTTATATGTGATATAGTTATACATACTCATAATATAATCTATTTTATAATAAATGTATAATATAAAAATTAATATTAGTACTAGTAAAACTCAAGCCAGAATTTTTTTTTACCAGGTATTATCATTCCCCAAATCCTTAAAACTCATTATAGGAAAAATATTCTTTCAAAGAAGGAAAAGCATGAAAATACCAAAGAAGACTTGAGACTCATAATTTTCAGCCACGTGATCTTGGGCAAGTCACATAATAACTTTGACCCCAAGTTTTCTCAACTATAATAATGTTTTATCTTAAATGGTATGTTTTAATCAGTTGTGATTATGGACTGAGAACAGTATGTAAAAGTGTTTTGTAAACAATACAATCATTTAAGTATGTTATTTTCTACTAGCAACTTGCACAATGTAGATGTTTACTATAATAATCAATAGGTGGATTTAACATTAATTTACTAACCTAATTTTAAAGGATATACATTTTTAACACTAACTTTTCATTTAAGTAGTTTCTCCCAGATAATTGAAGTAACTCCCTAATCAATGAGAGTCTGCTGCCCCTTACCTCAGAGTTATCTTTTCTAAGTTAATTCAAAGCAATCTTGTACAACCAATTCATTTATCTACATTGAGAATTTTACTAGTATCAAAGAGTTCACATATCCCTTCCATTTTCAAATATTGTTATGGACTCTTCCAAATGCTGGTTGTTCAGTTTCAGAGTTTAAAAATAAAATTGGCTTGTGGAAGCAATTGTTATTTAACAGGGAATAAGAAAGAGGGAAAGGAGAGAAAACAAAAAAAACCCAGTGATTTATATGTCCTGTCTCTTCAAAGTAATCCAAGCAAACATAACCTCTTAAATATTGTGATATAGCCAGGTGTGGTGGCATGAATCTATAGTCCTAGCTACTCAGAAGGCTGAAGTGGGAAGATTGCTTGAGCCCAGGAGTTCAGGCTGTAATGAACTATGATTGCACCACTGCACTATGGCTGGGGTGATAGAGTGAGACCCTGTCTCTAAAAATAATAATATTAATAATATCATAATACTTCTCACCCTAACTCACTCTCTGACAGCAGCAAGATCTGAATCTGTCAGACAGCCTATTGATTTCCCTGCAAAAGGCTGAATTGATAGTGTGCCCTAATATTTAAAAGTTTATGGTCTTGTGCTCTATGAACATGAAATTTACAAATTTACCAAAATAGCATCATTAATGCTAGTGCATATTATTTCATATCTCTCTCTGTCCATATCCTTAATGTTTAGAGTGGCTGTCACTTCCGTGGTTTACTGAAGGGATCACGAGTTTGCAGTCTGAGAGTTTTATTTGCTAACTTTACTGTTAGCTACCTGGTAAGTAAAGAAGCACACGTTAGTGGTTCTTCAATAACAACAACAACAAAAAGTTGTGATTTTAGATTTGCTCTGAGAGAGTATTACTTCTATGACAAAGTTCTAGATACATTGCATCCATGAAATTAGATATTTTAATTATATATTTAATAGTTTTATCCTTTGGAACATGCACAATGGATCAGCATCAGTGCCATTCTGATGGAAGGGCTAAGCCTGTTTCCTACACTAAGCACCTGCTCTACTTTTGGACAAACCACTCAACCTGGCTAGAACCTCAATTTCCTTATCTATAAAATAACAGAATCATAGAATTTGACTGAAAGGCAACCTAGAAATCAGGCACACACAGAAGTTTAGCTCTACCTTATTCAGCCAGAATCTACAATCTTGAGACAGTATCCAGTTTGAACTTTAGCCTCAGTCTTTGGAGAGCCAAAAAGTTAAATGCTGACTAGAATGTCATTGATGATAATGTAGAGACATCTTTTTTAATTTTGGAAACCAATCATGTTACTATTTTGTTATATTTCTGTATTCAAGATTTAAGGAAAAAAATTCTCTCAAATGATTGTGTGAAGCAATGAATGCAATATAATTCCATTCAAAACCCTCTAGTGACAGTGAAGGAAATAAACAACACCCCAAAAAGGAGGAGAAACTTATTAAGTCTGCTTCAAGAAGCATTTTGTTCAGTCAGGGCCTAAAGCTTCAGTGTCCATGACTGTCAATGAAATTGCATCCATCACCAATCACAGATAAGGGTAAGCCATGTGGATATGTGAGGATATGGGCGTTCCAAGAGCAGCAAGTACAAAGGCACATTGCTGCAGACATAGTCTGCCAATGCAGAGTACAGAGTTTTCGTCTCCCTTGACCGTTGCATTATATGTCCATTATTGTAATCAAAGATCATAGTAGCTTTCTCGTGGCAGTCATACTCCTTGTTTACAATGGGCTTATCATCAACTTAAATCCAATTCATCAGATTCATTAAAGTTTGGGAGCAAACTACAGGATTTTACATTTATCCCTATTAACGTTTATATTTTTGTCATTAAATATTTATTAAAATCTGACACCTATGATGTGTCAGATATTGTGCCAGATTTTGGTAATTTAATGAGAAATAAAATAAGAATGGTTTCTAACCTCATGGAAATTTCAGCCTAGCGTAAGAGACAGTCAAATATTACACAGATAAAAGTAAAATTAAAATAATAAGTACTGCAAATGGAGGTATGGGATAGCATGGGAGAATACACTAGGAGGATTTGACTAAGTCTGGAGGCTCAGGAAGGCTTCTCTGAGTAAGTGATCTGAAGAGATGGATCTGAAGAAAAAAAATGGTCGGCAATTTGGTGAAATGGGAGATTAAACCCACTGTAGAGAAAGAAAAGAGCCTGTGCATAGGCCCTGGGGCTGGACCATGAATCATAAGTTCAAGAAACTAAAAAGAAGCCACTGGGACTGGTATATAGCTAGAGAGTGAGAGTGGAATATAAAGTGAGGCTGGCAAGGCAGAAAGGGGTTAGATCATGCAGGGCTTCACTGGCTGTGGCAAATATTTGATTCTGTATCCCCAAAGTAGTTAGAATCCATCAAAGAGTTCAAGTAACTGGGTGAATATGGTCAGATTTGTAGTTTAAAAATATCACTCTGGCAACAGTGTGGAAAATGAATAGGAAGAAGTTAAGAATAGACCCAAGAAGACCAATTAGGAGTTACTGCAGTAGTTTTAAGGAGAAATGTTGGGATCATGGCAGAAATTGAATAATTTTTATATTTTAGAGACCTTAAAATGGTACAATTGGCAGATAAGGGGAAATTAGTGACTGCAATGTCTATGCTGTTTTAGGTTTGTGTAACTGACTACATGGTAGTGGCATTCAGATTAAATAAGAAACACTGGAAGAGAAACATATTTTAGAAAGGGAGATCAAGTTTGGTGTTGGCTATATGAAACTTAAGCTTCCCATAAGATACCCAAGAAGAGAGGTAAAGTAGACAGATGGAAATGTGGCTCTGGCACTCAAAGGACAGGTCTCTATATAACTGTACTCTATATAGCTGATAGCCATCATATTGGTTTTGCTTTTTGATACAAACCTATCAATATTTTAAAAATATTGATTCTATTATTTGGAGTGCTAGCTATAGCTTTGCTCTCTGAAATTTCTTAACAGGCTTTCCATGTGTTTATCCAAATCAGTGACCAAATCAAGAGGTGGGTTTGGATTATAGGTGGATGCTGGTTATCATTTGAAATAGCACTTTCCATAGCTTTCCACTTTCCACTTTCCAATAGCATGACTGTTCTTTAGGTATTTTAGTTCATTTTCTGCTATGATAGCACAATACTATAGACTGGATAATTTATAAAGAAAATACGTTTATTTGGCTCTCATTGTTATGGAGGCTGGGAAGTCCAAGAGCATGGCTTTGGCATCTGGCAAGGGCCCTTGTGCTCCATCATAACAGGATGGAACGGCAAGTGAGCACACCGGACAGAGAGGAAATCAGACCAAACTTATCCTTTCCATCAGGAACCCATTCCTGTGAAAACCAACCCACTCCCATGATGATGACATTAATCCATTCATGAGGTCCTAGCCTTTACAACCTAATCACATCTTAAAGGTCTCAATACAATTGTTACAATGGGAATTAAATTTCAACATGAGTTTTGGAGGGTACATTCAAATCACAGCACTGGGCTATTAGCATACCTTTCACATTTTTGGTTGCCCTTTTTGTGTCTTCTTATTCTCTTTTTTCTTGGTGTATGTGTTTTTCCTATTTTTGGTGTGTACTTTTGATGTGACAGACCGGAAAGATGAAATAGCTAAAAAAATGTAGGAAAAAAATGAATAAATGAATGTTTAAAGTACCAAGTTCTTTAAATGTTTGCTTGCAAAGTGACTAAGCAAAGAATGATATGTGCCAACCACATGTGCTTATTGCTATTTGGCAAATCTAGGCCACTCCTGCTATTGAGTATTCCATGCCTGCTGTGGTACATAGCATTAAGTTAGCAGGAGTAGCCAGCTGCAATATCCCTGGTGTATGCAGAATATGACTCCATCTCTCCCTGTGTCCTACGCAATGTTCCAAATCTCAGTCCCTCATACTCAGAGCTGATTTTAAAGGCATCTTATGTATCTTTATATTACTCAGAATTCAGTTATCCTTCTTCTCAGTCAGCTATTACCTGTTTCCATGCGAAATATAACCACATCAAGAGTATTGCAATCTTGATAGTTTTTTGGACACTAGAATAATCACATTGCATCTCACATAGTATATCACTTCCAAACATCTCACTTCACTGTCCATTCCCAAGTCTCTGTTCCTAGCCACTAATCACTGGGTTTCTCTCTCTTCTCTCCCTCCCTCACAGGTCTCAGCTCAGCCTCACTGGTTTCTGTGCTCCTGGCTCACTCTCCCTCAGGTCTTTCAATCTCTCCTGTCTTTTGTTCTTCTGTAGAACAATTGGGTGTTTTTCTAGTTTCTACTTCTGAACTTTCATACCTTACATTCCTCACCAACAAAGGACCCTCAAGGTTAACAGGGCCTGTTCATCCAGGGCAGTGGGAGATGGCAAATTACAATAAATAATTTTTACTCTGAGATATTTATAGCATTTTCTCATTTCTCTAAATAGAAGGAAAATCAGTCCTTTTTCTCAGTATTTCAGTTCCACCCCAGGAAAAGGAATAGCATGTGAAAGGGCATAAAATTGGGTTTCCACAGAGGCTATTTCCTAAAACACTCGAAGATCAAGCAGCAGGTGGAGGGAGTGGGAAAAGAAAGCTGAAAGATAAGAGAAGCAGAAGGGAGGAATTACTTGGAGAAGTTATAAGTAGACATTTTCTGTCTTGAATATGCTTCATTACATAACCACTGAGTATTTGGAAAGGGTGAAAGGCAATCCAACAACTAAGTCGGGGTTATTAATTTGCAAGTAGAAAATAGTGTGATAAATGTATATTAATTTTAAGCAATACTCTAGGGCAATTGATTGGTGGTTGAAATAAATAAGGAATCCATATCCCAAAGGTGTTTAGCTAGTACATGAATCAGAATGACTAGCTTCATCATTGATTAACACCAAAGGGTTTGACAATTAGTCTCTGAATGTTAGAAATGATTCTTCATTCTTGTTGGCATTGGTGTTCAAAGCATTGATAAAAGAAAAACTTAAATATGTTTAAATTTTAAAGACTATATTTGAGCATTCAGCAATTCATGAATGGGGGCATCATCATCCATCAAGCAGCTAGCACTCCACTGGGATGGGCAAGGGGGGAAGCTTTTATAAAGTATTGCCAGAAGCAGGACAAAGAAAACAGTTTTGGTTAGTTATAGTGGAAAGTTCCTAGTTAGAGGTTAGTTGATGGCTCTGATCAGTACAGTTTCTAGGAATTTTTTACTGTTTACATTAGGCTTTGGTTTGTTCAAGTAGGAATTTAAAGTGCAAGAGCCGCCCAATCTAACGGCTTTCCAATTAGAATATTTTTAAAAATTTCCCCCCTTTTGGTCAGCCTCTCATTTATGAGAGATTGACTAAAATGGGGGCATAAGCACCACTCTGTCACCATCACGCCTGGGTTGTCTTTGTCTCAGTTTGGAACTCATCAGTCATGGTGTCAGGCTTGTTGGAGAAAGATTCCTTTTGTTGTACATCTCCCCTTTGTTGCTCTAATTGCAGTTATGTCTGTGAACATTTAAGACCCTTGTGAGAATATAATACACCAGGGAGATTTTTATATTGACTATCAAGAGGATAATACCAAGAGATGGGAGTATTCTTCTTAGACAAGGTTGCCAGGAACCAAACCAACTAATATTTCTATGGAAAGTGTCCCAAGTCCAGAGGGTAATTTAGTTGAGAAGATTTCCATATTTCAGCTCAAAGCATATTAGGAAAATATGCTTTCAGTTTGAAGGTCTCTGGTTATGGCATTAGACATTTTGGTGAACTCTCTGAATGTTGTAAACATTAGGCATGAGGGTTATATCCTTGGAGATTACATCAAGTTGTCTATTCCCACTTTGTAGGGTTTCAGTAACAGAACCATTGTTCTTAGTGGTTCTAAGTTGGAAAGTGTGAGAAAATCAGATTGGAGGAACCTAGAATAATTCAGGATCCAGTTCAATCTACAGGTAGAAAATAAAACTCAAACACAATGAACAAGGCTACACTCTAATAACAGGTGTACCAGAGTTTCTTCTGAAACATAATTTTTCTCTCTATAGTCATCCTGATTGCTACCAACGATCATAAGAGGAAGGCTAATTTGATTGTAAAAGATTAGTCTCACCAAACATGCCCTGACAATTTACATAAGTGCAGTAAGAATAGTGATTGACCATACAGGCTTTTTATTTTTTAAGTCTGCTTTGCTGTAACTTTTGATAAGAAATCTCAAATTAGACTTTTAAAAAGCCTTTCCAGGCAAGGAAGACAAGCCAAGGACTTGACATCAGACTGTGCCTATTTCCATGGAAATGAACTTAAGATAATCATTGTCTAGGTCTAACATTCTATGAGTCTATAATTATATTATGTGGAGTAAAGGTAGAATTTGGACTAGGTTATGGCTACTAAAGAGTAGAGAAGGCCAGAGTAGACAGGGGAAGCAATTCCTTTAACCAGTGCTGTTTGGCAGATAGTTTGGTCAGGGTCTAGTAAACTAGCCATTTGAAGTGAAGAGCAAGTGTGTAATGAGAAGCTGCAAAATTATTTTAAAATTAAATACTATTGATTGAGCAGTTTCTGTGGGCCAAAGATACAAAGAATGGTCAAGTCATTATTAGTTGCAGAAGTTTAGGTTTCTGCCTCTCAAACTGTAATGGACAAATCACGTAAGGATTTTTTTAAACTGCAGATACTTAGGCTGTATTTCTAAGAAGTTCCCAGGTGACACCTATACTGCTGATGTACGCACACAGTTTTAGTGGTAAGATGCAATAGAAACATAATGTAAGACATATGTGTAATTTTAAATTTGTTAGCAAATTTGTTGTTAAAAATGTAGAAAAATGGTGAAATTAATTTTATAATATACTTTGACTCAATATATCCAACATATTATCATTTCAACAGTCAATATGAAAATTATTAATGAGATATCTTATATACACGTTTTAAATTAAGTCTTCAAAATCTGTTGTGTATTTTATACTTATTGGACATCCCAATTCAGATGCTTAATTTGTATTGAAAATATATACATTTGTATTTCATAATATTTATAGTTCAAAGTATGTTCATGTGTGCAAGTTATTCCAAACATGCTTAAACATTTTCTAATAACTGAATAAAGCATGAGCTTTTAAATGTAAATAAAAATAAAAATTAAATTAAATTTAAAATTCAGTTCCTCAGTTGCATGTACTCGTCACATCTGCAATGTTCCAGAGCCACATGTGGCCAGTGGCCACCACATTACACAGGGTAGCTCTAAATTATGCAATAAAGATGAGAAGAATGCTGAGTGGAACATGAGGAAAAAGGAAACTGGGACATGGCTTGAAGAGACTAAAGCAGAGAGTTGAAAGAACTATGGTATAATTATTATTATTTTTTTTTAATTTAGGGAATGATGACTTCTTAGGGAGTAAAGGACAAAGTGAGCGAATAATGGAAAAAAGCCTCTGTCTTTTTCTGAGCAGCTGTGGCTAGAATTATTTTTCCTTCTTTTGATAATTCAAAAGCATTAATATTTCTCTTCAAGGGAAAGAAAATAATTAACAGATGATGAAAACTTGTCAGAACACTTTCCCAGATCCTGGAGGAAACACTGTCAGGCCACGTGTTGACAGGAAAGCAAGGAGCTGCAGCCAAAGCTGTTCCAGGCCTGGTCTAGTTTGGCTGTCAACAGTCTGAGATTACCTGCTGGGGCTGTTTCCTGTCTCCAAGGTTTGCTCACCGGCCTCAAGATGGCTGAATTTCACTACACCAGTTCTTTACTGGGCAACGGGTTACTCCATAAATGATGTTAAGTCTCATCTTCTCTGTAGGCTTTGTCTTCTCTATACGAGCTTCCATCTTCCCTTTCTACCTTGCCAGCCTCATTTTTTTAATTCTACTCTCAATCTCTGGCTGTATACCAGCCCCAGAGGTTTCTTTTTAGTTTCTTAAACTTATGATTCATGGTCTAGCCCCAGGACCTTTATGATTCATGGTCTAGCCCCAGGACCTTTACACAGGCTCTTTTCTTCCTATATAGTGCTGGTTTTCTTCTGCAGCAACCTGCACCTAAGCACTTGCCATCTTTGTTTTTGTTCAACAAAGGATAAGATGTGGAACATTTCAGTGATTAAAAGAAACACTTTCCTCAGGGACCACATGTTGGGACTAGCATAATTCCCCAGCTGTCTTCTTAGAGGTAGGTATATTTTGACTCCCAGACTCTGGATACAGTGATAAATAGACTTATCTGAAGGGAGTGTCTCTCTGTGAATACTACTAATAGGTTGCCTGACTTTGCTGGGATAATTTGCCAAATTCTCCGGCACCTGATTAAGTTCGCTGATGACCTACCTGCTCACTTTGTGAACCAGTAATGTGGGTCTTATTCTCCTGGACAAGCCTTGTTTTTCTTTCTCTCTTCCTGCCTTTCTCCATGCTTCTTGGTAAGGACACAGTCCTCACCAGCTCTCTGGCCTCACCGCCTTCAGCTTGGACTCCCTGGCCAAGTCTGTTCTGCTTAATCTTCTAGTAGTTGTCCCTCTGAATTGCTGACCCAGCAGATGGCCAGTTGCAGGGCTGATGAAGCTTTGCTGCCCCCTACTGGCCTGAATGTTTAGCAACTATTTGTTTAATGAATTCTGGAAATAGAATTGAATACATTTTCAGATGCTAGTGTGTAATGAAAAGCTGCATTAAAACAATTAAATACTATTTATTGAGCATATTCTGTGTTCCAGAAATACTAGGCACTGGCAATAAAGCAGTGAGTGAAATAGACAAACGTGTGTCCTCACTGAACAGTCAGGAAGAGACAGACAAGACATACATAAACAAGAGAACAGGTGGTAAACCAGAGATTACATGAGCAATAAAGCTGGGAATGGAGATGGAGAGTGGGCAGGCACTTATATTTTAGATAAGGCCAGGGAAGCTCTTCCTGAAACTAAAAGACATGAAGGAAGAGAACAATAAACACTGAGGTAAGAGGCTACTTGGTGTGTTTGAAGAACATCAAGGCAGCCAGTATGGCTGAAGCACTGGAGCAGAGGGACTGAGGAGGAGAGTAGGGCACAGGTCAAGGAGCTGAGCATGAAGGAGAGGTGAGGGCAGATCACACAGGATCTTGTGGGCAATTTTATACATACATAGGTATTCATGCACACATGCACGCATACATATATGGGTACGGTATATATATACACACACAGATGCACACATGGACACACATAGATACATGCACAGAGACACACAGACACATGGACATACACACAAATACAATGACACACACAGATACACAGAGACATGCACAGAGACATACAGAGACACACAGTGACATGCACACAAAAACATGCATAGAAACACACAGACATGCACAGAGACACACAGACACACAGAGACACATAGTGACATGCACACAGACATGCACAGAGACACACACACAGAATCATACACAGATACAGACACACACAGAGACACACAGAGGCATGCACAGAGACACACAGATGCACACACAGACACACACAGAGATACACAGACACACAGAGTCACATTCAGTGACATGCACACACAGACATGCACAGAGACAGGCACATAGACATGCACAGAGATACACTCAGACATACACAGTGACATCCACAGAGACACACAGACACACAGAGTGACACACATAGTTATATATATCTGAATCAGATTGGAAGCTGGGGAGTTTTGAAGAGAGGGGGGCTATGGTATGACATGTTTAAATAAATCACTCTGCAAATTGTGTGAATAATAGACTGTAGGAATAAAGGTAGAGAGAACAAGAGTTATTTAGAAACGTTTAATTTGAGATGCCTTATTGCAAATAAGGCATTCTTCTCTTATACCAAAGAGAAGATCGGAAGAGAAATCTAGGGTAGTGATAAAATATTTGGAGATATACTCTATAAATGGTATTTATAAGTATTGATAAGACTGAATGTGATCAAATTAAGAATATTAATTCAATGTGGCAGAAGTTATCACTTCCAATCTGAACATGGTTCTGACTTCAATGCAGCTTTGAGATTTAAATTTCCACTTTTGCCATGTGATATAGGATGACTGTATTCTACTATTTGAATTGTTGTAAACCTGTGGTTCATATAGCTCACTCTGTAATTATCTGTTTTTCATGTGGCCATGACTGTATCCTTTATGAATTAATTCTACCTCTGTCTTTTTCTGCTTAGTTCATCACAGTTAAAATAGCTGCTGGTAGCAAAAGGATTGTGAACAGCAGTGCAAATACTAGCAAGGTCATAGAGTGCTTTCTGCCTCTTCCCCATTTGCACATCCTCTTATTCAACTAACAAAGTTCTGCATATGCTTTAAGACTCAGTTGAAATGTCATCCCCTCTGAGAAGCCTTTCTTGATGTCTCTGGGCAGTGCCTACTGTTCCCTTTTCTCTATTTTCATCATGTCTTGTTTATACCTTTCTTTATAGCCCTTGCCATGTAACTAATTATTAGCTTTCATATCCTTTCTACATGGACTGTAATTCCCAAGGGGGAAGGGATTGTGCTTTGCTCATTTTTTATATACTTGGTGACAGAGTTACTGGCAAATAGTAAGTGCTTGATAAATATTAAATGAATAAATAAATACCATTTATGCTAAACTAGCAATGGGCTTTTCATTTGGGCCACTTTTATGTTGAACAAATTAAAATTATATAATTCCATAAGCTATTTAAGGTCTAGGCGCCTTCAAATAAAGCAGGAGAAGGCCTCTTTATTTCTCTCTGGGCTATATAAGTGGCTGCCTAGGTTTTTATTTTGTTTGACATTAATTTAGTTGGGCAAAGCAGATTCTATCTGAAGAGCTGTCGGACTTCATTCTTCACTGCTGCTCTTTGGCAAGTCTCACATCAAAGAGCTGTTTGGAAGTTTATTCATGTTGAAGCTTTCTGGCTCCTGGTACCCATTTGGAATGAGAATCTATCTGGAAGATTAACTGTGTGGTTCCCTGGTATTGGTTGAATCTTTTTGTCAAGAATTATTGCTGTGCTTTTCCTTGGCTTAACCCTAGACCTGTTTCTGGGTAAACAATGGCCCAGTAAATTTGGTCCTTTATGTCTTTTGTTCTAATCCAGTTTAAATTTTGTTGTCATTAGCTATTTATTTTGAAAGTCTTTATTTAGCTGTTAAATAATTTTCCATATAAGAAAGTGTTTTAAGGCTTTCCTATTCCAAGAAGTTCAGATTAAAAACAGCAGCCATTTAAACTTGTATTTAGGCAAACAATCTCTAGATTTCTTAATTTTGTTTCCTAATTTTCCTTGTGATTTCTTCTTTGATACATTTGTTGTTTAAGAGTGTGTTGTTTAATTTCCACAAATTTGTAAAAGTTTTAATTTTACTCTGTTACTGATTTCTAATTTCATCCTGTTGTGGCCAGGAAAGATACTTTGCATGATATCTATCTTTTTATAAGTCTGTTGAGACTTAATTTGTGTCCTAACATACAGTCAATCCTGGAAAATGTCTTATGCGCTCTTGAGAAGAATATGTATTCTGTTGTTAGGCAGAGTGTTCTGTATATATCTGTGAGATCTAGTTGATCTATTATGTTGTTCAATTTGTCTATTTCCTTACTTATCTTGTGTCTTGTTCTATCTACTATTGAGTGTGGGGTATTGAAGTCTTCAACTATTTACTACAGACTGTCTATTTTTCCCTTCAATTCTGTCAATTTTTGCTTCACATATTTATGATTTTCTACTAAGTACATAAATGTTAATAATTGTTATTTCTTCTTGCTATATTGAATCTTTTATTAATATATAATGTCCTTCTTGTCTCTTGTAATCTTTTTGATTTAAAGTTTATTTTGTCTTATATTGGTATAACACACTTCTTGGTTGCTCTTTGCATGGAATGACCTTTTCCACACTTTCACTTTTAACCTATTTGTGTCTTTAGATCTAAAGTAAGTCTTTTGTACACAGCATATAGTTGAATCATGGTTTTAAAATACATTCCTTCCTATCTCTGTCTTTTGATTGGAGAGTTTCATCCATTCACATTTAAGTAATTACCAGTAAGAAGAAACTTACTTCTGTCAGTTCGCAATTTGTTTTCCTGTCCCTCATTACCTGCATTACTGTCTTCTTTATTGCTTAGTTGATTTTTTGTAGTGAAACATTTACATTCATTTCTCATTTCCTTTTTTATATATTCTATAGCTATTTTCTTTGTAGTTGCCATGAGGATTATATTTAACATCCTAAAATTATAACACCCTGCTTTCAATTTATACCAGCTTAACTTCAATGATATATAAAAATTTTGCTCCTTTAACAGCTCTTTCCCCACCCCTTTCAGTTGTTGATGTCAAAAATTACATCTTTATACATATATGCCCACAAACTAATAACTCTTTTACATGTAATAGTCTCTTAAATTATGTAAAAATAAAACATGGAGTTATAAACAAAAGTTACAATAATACTATTTTTTAAATCTAGTAATTTTCTTTTAAAATGTATGGTCTCTTAAACTATGTAGAAAATATAAAGTGGAGTTACACACTATTGTTTTAACAATACTAGATTTTATAATTGCCAATGTATTTACCTCTATTGAGATAATTATTTCTTCATAAACCTTTGAGTTCTGTCTAGCATCCTTTCATTTCAACTGGCAGGACTCCCTCTAGTATTTCTTGCAGGGCAGGTATGGTGGTAACAAACTCCCTCAGATTTTGTTTATCTGGGAATGTCGATTTCTCCCTCACTTTTGAAAGACAGTTTTGCCAGATATAGTATTCTTGGTTAACAGTTTTTAAATTTTCCTTTTAGCACATTGATTATATCAGCCCACTGCCTTCTGGCTGCCAAAGTTTCTGATGAGAAATCTGCTAATAATCTTACTGAGGATTCTTTGTATATGATGAGTCACTTCTCTCTTGCTGATTTAAAAGTTCTATCTTTGTCCTTGGCTTTCAACAGTTTGATAATAATGTGTCTCAATGTGGGTGTCTTTGAGTTCACCTTACTTATAGTTCATTAAATGTCTTGTGTGTTTATATTCATGTCTTTCATAAAGTTTATGAAGTTTTTTGGCTATTATTCCTTCAAATACTCTCTCTGCCCCTTTCTCTCTTCTTCTGGAACTCCCACAACACATATGTTTGTCCACTTGATCGTGTTCCACATGTCCTTTAGGCTCTGTTTACTTTTTTCAACCTTTATTCTTCCTGTTCCTCAACTTGATTATTTACATTGTCCTGCCTTCAAGTTCACAGGATTCTTTCTTTTGCCTGCTCAAATCTACCTTTAAATACCTCAATGATTTTGAAATTTCATTTATTATAATTTTCAGATCCAGCATTTCTTTTTGGTTCCTTTTTCAGTTTTATATCTCTTTGCTGATCCTAAAATTTTGCTCATACACAATTTTATTTACTTTCTCCATTTCTTCCTTTAGCACTTTGAGCATTTTTAAGACAGTTGTTTTACAGCCTTTTTAAAATAGATCCACCATCAGGTCTTTTTCAGGGACAGTTTAATTATAAGCATGGAAAATTAAAGATTAAAAAGAGACCAAAATCTAACTTCTACAGATGAAAACTACAATGTGCAAAATAAAAAAATATACTGGATTGGATGACAATAGATTATTCATTGCAGGAAACTTCTACACTGAAGATTAAAAATCATTGCTAAGAGAATTTTAAGAAGACTTGAATAAATGGCTGTTCATGGGGTGTAAAGCTCAAAATTGTTAACACTCATTTAACTCAAATTAATTGATCTATAGTTTTAATGCAATCTCAATCAGGTTTTCTTTTTTAAGAAATTTACAAACAGATTCTAAAATTCACATGGAAATGCAAAGGTACTAGAACAGCCAAATAAACTTTGAAAAAAGTTGAATAAACTAGAGGATTAACACCACCTTATTTCAGGATTTAAAGTTACAGTAATCAAGAAGTGTGACATTACCATAGACACAGAGAAACAGATCAATGAAGTAGGATAGAGACTTCAAAAATAGACCCACACAAGAATGGACAAATAATTTTTAAACAAAGGTGCTAAGATGATTTAATGGAGAAAGAATAGTCTTTTCAACAGTGGCATTAGAACAATTGAAGAGCCATATATAAATAAATAAATTTTGATCCTTACCTTGGATCATATAAATATTGTGGTATTTAATTTTATGTGTCAACTTGACTGGGCTAAAAGTTGAGCAGATAGCTGATAAAACATTATTTCTGGGTGTGTCTGTGAGGGTATTTCTGGAAGAGATTGGCATGTGGATTGGTAGACTAAGTAAAGAAGATCACCCTCATTAATGTGAGTGAGCATCAGCCAATCTGTTGCAGTCCTGAATAGAACAAAAGTGCAAAGGAAGGGTAAATTTACTCATTTTTTTTTGAGCTGGGCATCAATCTCCTGCCTTTGAATATGGGTGCTTTTGGTTCTTGAGCCTTTTGACTAGGACCAGGACCTACACCATTACCCCCATCCTCAACCACCAGACCTTTGAACTAGGACTGTATTATAAAACTGACTTCCTGATTCATACTCTCTCTCTCTCTCTCTCTCTCTGTCTCTCTCTGTCTCTCTCTCTCTGTGTGTGTGTGTATTAGTTTTGTTTCTCTGGAACACCCTAACTAAGGCAGATTTGTACTCAAAAATTCTGAAACTTATAGTATAAAATATAAAAAACTTTATAACCTTGGGTTAGGCAAAGATTTCTTAGATATAACATGAAAAGTATGATTAATGTAAAGACACATTGATGAATAGAACTTAACCACAATTAAAAACTTCTGCTCTATTAAGAAAATAAAAAAGTATGTTAAACTCACTGTTAAGAGAACAAAAAGACAAGCCACAGACTAGGAAGAAATATTTGCAAATCTTATACCAATAAAGGACTTTTAACCAGAATATATAAAGAACTCTCAAAACTCAATAATAAGAAAATAAATACTCAATAAAAAATGGGCAAAATCTTTGAACATACTTCACCAAAGGAGATATACAAATGGCAAATAAACACATGAAAAGATGCTCAACATCATTAGTCATTGGGGAAAAGGAATTACAACCACTATACACCTATTCGAATGGCTAAAAGTGAAAAAATTGACCAGATTATCTGTGGTGAGGATGTGGAGAAACTGCAACTCTCATACACTGCCAGTTTGAATGTAAAATAATATAAACACTTGAGAAAACAAATTGACAATTTCATTAAAAGTTATACATATATGAGCCATATGGTTCAGCCATTCTACTCCTAGATATTCACTCAAGAAAAATGAAAACATACTAATACAAAGACTTGAAACAAATGTTCATGTCACCCTTATTTGTAATAGCTCCAAACTAGAAGCAACCTAATTATTTGTTTATCAACAGCTGAATGAACAAACAAACAGTGGTATATCCCTATACTGGACTATGGCTCTGTAATAAAAAGGAATGAACTAGTGAAACACCCAACAACATGGGTGAATCCCAAAATAATTATGCAGAGTGAAAGAATCCAGATATAAAAGAGTAAAACTATAGGATTCCATTCATATAAAATTCTAGCAAACTCGTACTAATATTTGTGACAGGAAAGCATATCAGCATTTGTCAGAATGGAGAAGGGTGTCAAGAGTAGTGGAAAGGAGAAATCACAACGGGGCATGAGGAATCTCCTGGGGGTGTTGGAATTGTCATGATAGTTTCATGGGTGCTTACATATGCCAAAACTTATCCAGTGGTATACTTTATATATGTGCAATTTATTTTATGCCAATATTATTTCAATAAAGTTGTTAAAAATATTTGTAGAGCTAAAGAGATAATGCAGATTCATTTCCTACACTGTTTCCTCTAACTTTAGGGACATACTAATAAAAGAGTTAGCAAAACAAGGTTCAGATTGGTTAAAGATTTTTTTAAACAAAATTCACTTACTCCACTCATTTAACAAACATTTATTGTTATCAATGTACTCAGGCATTGTACACAAATGAAACTTTGAAGAAATTTTCAGATAAATGCAACTGTTTATTATTTTATCCTATCTTTATATCATTTTTATAAACTCCCTTTAAAAGGTATCATTCATTTCCATATCAATTGAGTGGTCTGTAGAATATTCCCACAGTCTTTGGCTCATGTTTATTTCTTCTTTGTCATTACGAAAATATATTCTATTATTTCTCTACCTCTAAGTTTATTGATTTTCTTTCAAGTGTACATTATTTCAATACAATGCTTCTTAACCTCTTTTCTAAGATAGTAGAAGTGCTATTTAATACACGGTAGTGTAGTCAACATTCAATATTTTTTTATTGCCATTCTAGATACTTACTCTTAGTGTTTTCAAATTCCTAACAGATATTTATCTTCAGAATTTGAGAAAAAGATTTCACAATTCCCAGGAATTCCTGAAATCAAAGTTATTCTTGAGGTTTATCTAACATTCTTCCCACTGCATGCTCACTATTATAGATATCAAACATATGATTTAATGCATAAGGAGTATTGAGTTCATAGCATTTACAAAAAACCATAGCCAATTGTGAGTATTCATGCTTTCAGGAATATGCTAGTGAATATTAGTAAGTAGCAGTTGAACAATTAAAAGTTTGGATCTCCCAGAAAGGTTAACAGTTCTACACAGAACTACATGCCAAAACTACCAATTTAAGGACTTGTTTCCAAACTTGTCATTTCCTGGAACACCACTCATAGGATTTATATAATATATATATGTTTAAATATTATATCTATTAATATTTATTTACAATAATGACTTACCATTAGCAGCATACAGAATGATGAACATACACTTCTAACATGGCAACAGCTGCAAGCAAAATGATTAGATTGTGCTTCTTCCTTTGTGCTCCTGATTCATTTCTTGGTTATGTTAACATTAACTTTGGGCTCTGCATGTTAGCATTTCCTGCTCTTGCTTTAGACTTAACTGCAGTGGATTACTTCTAAACAGTACTATCTCTATGTTGACTTCTAAGGTTTAATTCTTGCAAGAGATTTTAATACTTTTTTAAATTTTCTCAATCTATATGTTTTTGAAATTTAAGAAATTCTAGGAATGATTCTCTGTATGGAAAAGCTGCTTTCCCCACTAGTTACTGGATATTCCAATGGTTTCCAGTTTTATAATGAAAAACTTTTTTCTCTTTCAATTTTCAATTTAATACTTTTTTGATCAGATCTACAAATTATTTGGCAAACATATTCTTTGAGTAGTCCTCTCTTTCTAACAACCCATTATAAAAGAACCTTAAACTGTTTTCCAGAAATTCAAATCCCATTCTTTAATATCACTCATGTATTCAGTGATTAACTTCTTCATAGATTTTTTTTTTCTTCTAAAATCCCTGGAAGGCTCGATTAAAGTCCATTAAGTGCCCCAAGTCTTGGGTTTCCTGCCCAAAGACTTAATGATCCCTAGAGAAGATTTCCAGCTCTTTTCTCTGAGAGTCATCTACCCCCCACAGGGATTGGAAGGAAGAATGAGACTTAGCATACTCTCAATGATTTCTCAGTAACTGTGAGCTTCATTGCCTTCATATGCCTTTTCTCAAAGAACTGTTGCAGATTAAAGCATGTGTATATGCTCATAGTTGTGTAAATATTACAAGGTATCAATGAATGGTCACTATTGTTTATTTATTGTTATTATTAACACTAATTTTTAATTTTATCTGGCTTTCTCAGAATTGTTATATTACTCCTGAGACTGAGTCCTAACTTCTATCTTGACACTTTTTATCTTTCCTGATAAGACAAAACAGAAAGGGGTTCCTCAAGTCCTCTTACCTTTAGTTCATACTTGCAGATATGTAATTAAGACGTAATGGGTGAGTGTTTCTGATAGGAAGACAAACAGCTCTATCTGTGCATCTGTTCTCAGAAACTGCTGCCGCTGCCCTCTGTGCTCCTCCCCCGCAGAGTGCCCACATCCTAGATTAAGAAAAAAGAAAAGAAAAGCTCTCTTTTGTCTGTCCTTGGCTCTGAGCAACACCCTTCTTATCTCATCTAGAGCTTTCTCTTCTTACTGCTCCTAATTTAACCCAAACATTTTGCTCTGTGGTAGCATCATTGGACTTATATCAGTTCTGAAGAGGGCCAAATTATTTGAATATATTCAGTCTGATTTATTAAAATTAAAATTTTCCAGCCTGAGCAAGAGTGAGACCCCATCTCTACTAAAAACAGAAAAAAATAGCCAGGCAAGGTGGCGCATGCCTGTAGTCCCAGCTACTCAGGAGGCTGAGGCAGGAGGATCACTTGAGCCCAGGAGTTTGAGGTTGCTGTGAGCTAGGCTGATGCTATGGCACTCTAGCCTGGGCAGCAGAGCGAGAATCTGTCTCAAAAAAAAAAAAAAAAATTAAAATTTTTATTTTGCAATTATATCTCAGTCATAATTAAATTACCATCTTGATACCAAAATAAAGCAAATTAAATAAGAATTTAAAAAAAATAGCAGCAAATTTATTTCAGATATATCTTGTTTTGAGAAAAGTTGTATTGAAAAGCTCTATAGTAACCCAGTTGTAGTCTCTAAGAGTTTCATAAAAATATCCACAATGAGTGAATTCAAACATGGTCCAGGACTATTTCCATAGGGAAAGATCTCATGATTACGATGTATTGATCCACAGGCAAGAGTCTTGGGGAATGCAGTTTCATTCATGAAGCTAGTTTATTGGCATACCTGTCCGCTAAAGTGGATAAAGCTATGTATGGAATGATCCAAAAAATATTGTATGTCTGACCAACCTATGTCAGAGGCACTTGTTTTGTCTTTTAATTAAGCCCTCTAAACACTATGGATATCTCTCTTCCCACCCTACAGATCTATCAAACAGTTCCCTGATTACCCTAAACGAGACTAACATGATCACTCTCCTATCTCTATCCATTAAAAGGACAAAATCCAGAATATAATATCCATAAGCAGCCAGGATCTTGGCTATGTGAACCCTGGATACACCATCCTTCTTGACTTCTGCAAGAAGAAGAGAAGAGAGAGGGAGGGGACAGAAGTAGAGAGACTAATGACAACAACAAAATAAAATAATGGTGCCTTACCTGTTTCCTTATCTTTTCCCTCCGTGTACATTTCACATAATATGATCAATCTCTCTGCTTGGACAGCTGCTGTCTACAATGTGATTTTGTTCTTGAAATTTCCATTCTTACTTCTTGTCTTCTAGTAGAAATGGCCAGAGTTGAATATAAGTGAAAACCACTGTAGCAATTGGCTTCTCAAGAGGCTTCATGCTCTGCAGGCCTCAAATGTAGGCTTCTCTCTCTTTCACAGTCTTGAAACACATTGAGTTTTTCCCATAAATTCCCTACTTTCCTCCTGTTGAAATTTTTTTTTTTTTTTTTTACCGAGTACTTTGCCTCATAAAATAAGCCACAAAACCACAGAATTCTAGAGCTTAAAGGACCTCAAGGATTAACTAGTAGAGTGGTCTCAAGGTTTCCCCTATCTTTGATGCAAATTGGCTCTTACCTCATTCTGATTTAATTGATTTGGGTGTGACCTTGCCATTGGGACTGTAAAAAGCTCCCAGGTGATAGTAATGTGAAGCAAAGTTTGAAAAATTCTGATATTGTACTAATCCTTACCTTTTCTTAGGACATATGCTAGTAGGTGCCCAAGCCAGGACTTGAAAGAGCGTCAGTTGTTATTTGTGCCAGTGTGTTTTTCATTGTTTATGTGTTGTGTTTCTTCTAAATGAAATAGCACCAAATGACAGTAAGTGTAAAAATCAGAGCAATTCTTGAGAATTTATTAAGGTATTAAATATACTAAAGGAATATTGAAGAATATAGGTTAAGATAGGCCATTCAAAAAGAAAAAACTTAGTAATAGTGCATTATTTTAGTATTATGGAACATGAATGACATTATCTGATTGCTATCAATAAAATACTGGTGAAATAAAAGCAAGTCTTTGGCAGACAAATGAATATGCAGTTCTTCATATTGAATCATTAAATAGTGGGTTGGAATGATTTGTCTTTTTGTAGGATGATTTATCTGTTAATATTATTTTATAAACTAGAGGGAAAATTATGTTCATAGAGGCACCCGAATAAAGTTTCTTCCATTCAGTTGATTAGGAAATAATTCTTTATAAATGCTTAGATATTTAGCATACCCAAAATAGTAATATGGAGGTCATAAGCAAGTAACACAAAAGCAATTTGAGATAACAGAACACCAAATAAAATGTAATAACCATAAAGGCATTTAAAGGCCCTTGGTCTCTGTGCTACCATTAATAATTGACTATGTGACCTCATCGTTGAACATGTCAAAGTAATGAATGTGTAGTTGGCCTTCATTGTCCTTGTGTTCACCATGCTCTGTCAACACCTCCTAGGTAGCCATCAATTCTCTTAGTGTTCTTCTCTCTGTTGTTTTTATTATTTTTATTAGCAGCATCAAGACACATTTTGCAGTTTTGATTTAAAGACAAAACTTTGGCTGTAAGTTGAGGCATCAAATCTACACGTGCATTGCTACTCACAGTCTTTATTAAAGTTGCTTGTATGTTAAGGGATGTGTAATTTTAAAAAGCATTCTGAATTTTTTTGAATGGCATTAGTTTCTAATATGTTCTTCCAGAAATACATCATATGTGTAAATCTTGGGTCAAGAAAATATAATGGTGATTTTATGCCACTAAATTTGGAGTGGTTTGTTACACTGCAACAGTAACTAGAATAGTAGTGGATGCATTGTTTTGTTTGTTGGGGAAATGATTCTCTCTTTTTGACTTTCCCCCCAGTATAACCAAGAAGCTACCAATCAAAGTATTTTCCCTTTGGAAATTTTAATCAACATAAGAGTGGGACACAGCCTAGGTTGGAGTAATGATAATATGATGTCCCTTTTGCTAATGTGATTGGCCCAAGTTATGGCACATGACCCAACTAGGGCCAGTCTGAGTCTGTTCCTGGAAGTTTCTAATTAGAGGTGGAGTGAAAAATTCTTTTGCCTTCTAGGTCCAGCAATTGGCCACACTACAGTTTGGAGAAAGCCTTCCTGCAGTAGGAGAAAATGAAACTGTGCAAAGAAGAGACCAAAGAAAAGAGGAAGAGAAAGGGAGGACTGACTGTGCTTGGACTTCTGGTTCCAGTCACCAAGTTCATCTGAGTTTCCCTGGGCCTGAAGCTCTTTCTTCATTTCTGGGCACTAACCTGGTATCCTTTCAATAAATTGTTCTGTTTTGTGTAATAAACTTTGAACTAGGATTCTGTCACTTGCAATGTGTGAGAACTTTCACAATGAGCTTGAATTTCACCCTCATCATCAGATATCCTCAAGAGTATATGATTTTGAAGAAAGAGGACATTTGTGGGCCAAAAGGAGAAAAACAAGGGCATATTGAGGGAAAGCATTTGAAAATAACAAAGAATTCTTGTTAAGTAAAGGGGTCAAATTAAAGGCAGGTACACATGACAAACAGAAGAGATCAATTAATTAACAATTCTTTTTTCACGGACAGGAGTAGATCCCTCCTGAAGTGAGTTTTTAGTCCCAGTTATAATGCCATATTTCTTGAGTCACTGCTGCTCATCCCTTGTCCCCAAACCATACCTCCAGCCCATTATTAATTTCTCCTAATTTAGGGTGGTGACAAAGTTAATATCACTTGTTTAGAATCTAGCTGTCAATTTAACATGAACAACACAGACGATTATTATGTAGAGGGTATTAACTAGACAGAAAATCAATACTCACAGGGAAAACATTGGATACTATTTAATCACCAATACCTAATCAGTAAGAAATAAAAATGTAACAAAGAAACAATCTAGTGGTCTTAAAGAACTACTTGAAAAAGAGAGAAATTTAAACAAAAAAAATCAGAATTGTATAGAACCTTATTAAAACATTTTTGATGTTTCTTTTGGGAAGAAAATGACCCCTTATGAATATTACATAGACTCTGGATGGATATTGTTTATGATTTGTATGGTACTTTAATATTTGTCTCACCATGGGAATCTTAGCTAATCAGATGTTATTTCTGGTAAAGAAGGATAGTTTGCGATATTTGGTAAAGGGAAAATAACACTTGGATTATGTTTCAGATAAAAACAATCATTTAGAAAGAGCCCTTAAAATATTAAGTTGTTAAATATTTAGAAGTTCAGGAATTTTAGCAAACCACCTAATTTTGTATTGATAAAATATTACTGGTAACTGTCCTTCATAGGTATGTGTGTTTAACGTGGTGATTCAGCCTCTTTTTGTTGGGATTCTTGGCTTAACTCTTACTCACTTCCCAGGAGTCTCTTAGGCTGTTCCTTTCCTATTTTTACCCAAATGTATACTAATGGAATAAAAAAGAATTTAATAGAAACCCTAGCAAAATATAACTAAGAAGATAAGTCATAGGATCATAAAAATTTAGAACTGGAGGGGTCTATGGAGCTCATTTGGTTCGATGACCTTATTTTACAGGTTCGGAAATGAGATTCAAGGAGATTAATTATTTTTCAGCCCAAAGTTATGTTTGCTGCTGAGAAAAAATAAAATGCTCCCAAACTATACATAAATGATTCTTAGCTTATTAATAGTTTTGGTGTTTCTGTGCCTCGGTTTTTCTTTCTTACTTTTTTAGAGTCATATCTGTTTGAATGGCTTTATATTTAATTTATTGAGTGACATGGTCTAGTGCAGCAATTCTCAAAGTTCAGTCCCTGGACCAACAGTATCAGTATTACCTGGACACATGTTAAAAATGCAAATTCTCGGGCCCCATTCCAGATGTAGTGAATTAGAAACTCTGGTGGGGGAGGGGCAGCAATCTCTGCTTTAATAAGCCACTTGGTTATTCTAATGTACTAGGTTTGTGGAATGACACATGGTCTGAGTGTTAGGAAAATAAGGTCTTAGCCCAAATTCTGTAACTGACTGGTGATTATGAGCAACTCACACCTTAAAGCAAATCTAATATTCTTTTTTTCTTTCCTAAAACCCTCTAAAGTTCTTCCATAGACTACAGAACACAATTTAGCCTTTGTGTAAAACTTTTTAGTCCTACGTAAACAGCCCTCTACTTCTACAACCCCATCTCCCTTCAATCATTTCCTCCGATTTGGGCTCCAACAGCACCAATCTCTCTGTTCCATTTCCCTTATTGTTCCATTTCCCTTATTGTTCCCTTGCCAGGAATGCTCTTTCTTCCCTCTTCACCTGACTCAACTCTTATGAATACCACTAGAGGCCCAGAAATTGTAGCAAGTCTTCTTTGGTTTCCTCCCAGGATGGGTTCTGTGCCTTCTCCATTGTTTTCATAATAGTCTATGCATATGACATCACTGAGAACTGAAAATATCTAGGTATTCACTAGTTAATGGAGGACAAATGAGCTTCCTAGGACAAGAGAGTGGCATGTGCAAATGTCCTGTGCTACTGGGAGGACACAAACAAGGGGCTGAAAGGAGTGGCAGTGTGGCAGGAGTGGAGGGTGTGAGAGCAGTACAAAGGGAGGCGGGGAGGTGGGTAGGGCCAAATCACGCAGAGTGTTGTAGGCAGCAATGGGGATATTTGTCCTTATCCTAAGAGCAATAGGAAAATATGGATATATTGTAGGAGAAAAGTGAATGCAATAAGATTTTAATTCTGAGAGGATCACTTTGGCTGCTGTTAGAAGGCAGCAAGAGCAGCTTTCAGGCAGCCAGCCAGGACACCATTGCAGTAGTGCAGCGAAAAGACAATGGTACCTAAGACTGTAACTTCTTGGTGGTGGTGGTGGAAATGGAGAGAACAGATGGATTTCATGAGATATTTTAGAACTTAGTGATGGCTGGATAGGAAGAGTGAAGGAGTGGGAAATGTCAAGGATGACTCCAAAACTTTTGGTTTGTGTAACTAGTGCATTCAGTCATTTACTTGGGGGATACCAGAAGAAGACCAGGTTTTGGAAGAAAGGTTAGGGACATCAGGATTTGAGACAATAACAAGGTAGGTAGTCAAATTCAGAGGGAGGTCAGAGATGAAAGCAAACATTTGGAGATCATTGCTCAAAGGCAATCTTGAGAAAGGTTTTATTGGATTAGTGGGGATGGAAACCACTTTGTAATGGGTTGAGTAGTGACAGAGAAGTCAGGAAGTAGAGAGAGAGGAAGTTTTATTAAGTGTCTTGAGAAGTGAAAATGTGAAAGAAAGGAGAAAGATAAGGGAGTTGCAGGAATTGGGAGTGTAGACAAATTGGGTTTTACATGTTTTAGAGACTTGAGTGTATTTACAAGCTGATGAGAAGGACTCAGTTGATGCAGAGGATGAACATGTAAAAAGAAGAAGTGATAATTGATACTACAGGTCTGAAGAGAGCAGTTGATGGGATGCAAAGCACAAAAATAAATGAGACTTGATTAAATTAAAAGCTTCTGCACAGCCAAGGAAACAACCAACAGAACAAACAGACAACCAACAGAATGGGAGAAAATATTCGCATGCTATACATCTGATACAGGGCTGATAACTAGACTCTATAGAGAACTCAAGCAAATCGGCAAGAAAAAATTCAAACAACCCCGTTACAATGTATTTCCAAATCAGGATTTAAAGCAACTTATAATAAAAATGCTTGTTTTCTTCTATTTTGGGTAAGTGTAGGTTTTAAGCCAGTATCTAGTAACTGAAGATATTGGCTATATTGATTAACCTGACAGATTCACACTGCCAAATAAGGGGAACACTCTCATTCAAATACTCTGAACAAAAGTAACATATATCTCAGTCCCTATGTATCTCCAAGGTGTGATCAGTTTATTATGGACATTGACTATTCTAGCACTTCTTTGAGACTATCTTTAAAAAGTTGGTAAATAAAATCAGATTTAACTGTTCATCACCTTCAGCTCTCACTATACATTCACATATAGCAATGGAGAACAATCATTCCATTAATTTTGCTGGATTATTTCTGTAACATTCATTTTAGATGTCATCCTTGTCATCTTCTGTTCCCATTAACGCTCCTTGTTCTGCTTATAAATATTTCATATGCATATCTTTTGCTTCATGTTGAGGTTTAATGATCCCCTTTCTCCTTTGCTGTCCCTTTGATGTATTATGCTCATTAGAATGGAAGGGCAAGGGTTGAATGTATTTTTTGAACCAAGTCAAAGACTTGTAAAATTTCTAAAATTTCTGCTCTATGAAAATTTGTGACTTAAAAAAATCTGGCTAGGAGTCTTGAGATGTATTTAACAGACAGATATTGATTTGAGGTCAATAATTTTGGGCGGGGGGGAAGGCTGGAAAAAGAAAACATTTTATTTATTTTTTATTTGTATTTATTTATTAGTCTTGCTCTGTTGCCGGGGCTGGAGTGCTGTGGCGTCAGCCTAGCTCACAGCAACCTCAAACTCCTGGCCTCAAGCAATTCTTCTGCCTCAGCCTCCCGAGTATCTGGGACTACAGGCATGTGCCACCATGCCCGGCTAATTTTTCCTATATATTTTTAGTTGGCCAATTAATTTCTTTCTATTTTTAGTAGAGACGGGAGTCTCGCTCTTGCTCACACTGGTCTCGAACTCCTGACCTCAAGCGATCCTCCCGCCTTGGCCTCCCAGAGTGCTAGGATTATAGGTGTGAACCACCAAGCCTGGTCAAAAGAAAACATTTTAAATGTGAAAAATTCTTAAATTCTGCATAAAATAGTTAACTAAAATGATCATCCAATTTCAACAATTTTAGAAGACTGACAAATATAAGATGAATACGTTGTTATGAAACCAAGTCCTCAGATAAAACCTGAGGGGGGCTATAATTTTTTTCTTTAATAAAAAACAGAGTTACCATTAAGGATTGCTGAATAAATCCATAATGATTCTCTGAACACACTAAAGGAGATATTATAGTTGAAGCTTGTCAACAAAGTGAGTCAGCTGGTAAGAACCATTTTCTCTTTTCAAAATATGTGGCAGTACTTCCTAGTAGGAATTCCATTTGCATCAATAAAATGTTTCCAGTGGAAGAAAACTGTAGCATGATCTTTGAGTTGTGTACTGTGAGATTGCTTTATAGGTAAGGACCTGTTATACAGTGAAATTTCCGATTTGTCAATAATCAAGATGAGGTATGAGACAGACTGGCTTATTGATGAAAATGACTGCATAGTTAATTGTATTAGAAGGAGGTTTCACTCTATTTGCATTTGACAGATAAACAAATTAGTTGCCAGAGTTTCTTGGTGAAATAAAACCAAACTGTTAGCAGAATGCAGGCCAGGTCACATCTAATCAAGATCTGGGATCGGTTTAGGTACTTCCTCTGGCCTTCAGAAAAGGATGAAACCATCTAAAGTTGATAGGAATTGATCATTTCCACTGTCCGTCAGGTAGCTCATTTAAACGAGTAACAATATGTGCTCTGATTCTATTGCCTCATGCTTTAACCTGTCTTCTGAATTCTGTCCTCTGGAAAAAGACTACCTGGTAAACATTTTCTGTTTACTTACTGATGTTAAAAATTCTTACTGCTATCTCTTTTCTCAGCTGAACAATTTCAAAATTTCCAAATTTATGTAACCTTTTCATACAGAACTTGATTTTCTCACTCCTGACTTTGAGTTCTTCTTGTCCTTGGATTTAATAACTTAATGAGGTTGTCCTGATACTACAGGAGTCCTGGCTCTTTAGTCCCCAAGGCTCAGCTTGACTCTTATCCTGCAGCCTCCCACTACTCACCTTCCTAATACTGTTTTCTCAGCTCTCTATTGTCACCTGTGCCTAGGGAACAATGCACATAACAATTCCCCACAGGGCTTCCTTGTGTGTGGGGCAGAGATGTAATTCCAGGTTTAACAAGAAAACCCTCCATCACTCACCTGCTTCCTAGAATCTGCTCTTCCTTCCGTAGGAGGCAAAGCCTTAAATCCACAATTAGATAAAGCTTGTACTGCAAATATATTCCAAGAGAGATAATATAGCAACTTAGCTTTATTTGTATAAAATTATAAATGCCTGATTTAAGACCCAGAAATCATTCTGTATGTTGGAAGGGGAGGGGGTGTGAAGACACTGATGGTGTACAACAGGGCTAGCAAAAGTGTCAGATTTGCCTTTGCTTATTCCATCCCACTATCACTTTTTATTAGAAGTTGTAATGGTCCCTTTTTGATGCTTGCATTTTCTCTTCAGATTGTGCTTTTTTCCTTGCTTTTTGGTATGCCATGTAACTTTTTGTTGAAAGCCTGACGTGTTTGTATTGGGAATGGGAACCGAGGTAAACAGGCCTTTAATGTGAGGATTTATGATAATCTGGCTAGGAATTGGGCTGTGTTTAATGTTTGCCATAGCTAAAGGTTTTAGTGCCTTCAGATTCCTCTAGTGTTCTTGTTTTTTCTCTCCTCTTAACTTTGGCTTTCCAATATACTCTTCCTCTCCAATATACTCTTCCTAGGGAGAGTCTGTGTCTTGCAGCTCTTTAGCTATAATCCACTGTTGTTACACTAGAGCCCTGTTGGTGTGGTGGCAAGGTATGGGAGAGAGAAATGCATTCTGTAATATAATTAATTGGGCTTATATCTCTTATCTGTGATCTTGACAATTATTTTTACATGGTATAGCCTTCATTTTCTCTCTTAGATGAGACAGACAGGCTGGAGAGTGCAGGAAGATGAGGAATGTCTTTCCCCCAGCTGGGCTAAGGCTCTAATAGTCTTTTCCCTTGCTGAGTAAGCCTTTGTTATGGAGAACACTTTGGGCCTGGTTCACATTGGTTTTTCTTTCCCTCCTCCTGCTAGAGACATGAGGATATCTTTCTCAAATCTTCACTGGTGGAATTCTTGGAGATGAACCAATGAAAGTGTGGGTCAGCACTAAGACTGTGGCTTCTACGAGTTTCTCACTCTCATGCTAGTCCACTTGCAGCCTCTAGCAAGTCATCAAAATTATTATTTAAGTTTTCCTACCAGTGTATGGATCCAGCAGCTTCTGCTCCAGGTAAACAGATATCGGCTGTGACCTTCTGGATTCATCTCTCTCTTGTTAGATTTTGGGTAGTGGTTTGCCCTATAACCTCAGTTCCCTGATGGGTCCGAGAAAAGTCACTGATTTTCAGTTTATTCAATTTTTTCTTGTAGGGACAGGAGGGATGACTTCCAAGCTGTTTATATGTCAGAGCTGAAACCAGAAGTCAACATTACTTCTTTATGCAATATCCCTTTGATGTCTTCATTGAATACATCCTACTTATTTCTCCCAGTGCACTACTCTTGGGGCAAAATTGCTATTTTTAAAAATATTGAAGTGGCTGTAGTTTATTCATAGTTACACATCAATCAGGTTTGATGTTAGAGGAGTTGAGAGTAGAACAATGACTTGGGAAGACAAAGGATTTGGAAGAGAGGTCCCATAAGTAGAATATAGAATGGATTCTCAAATCTACTTATGGGACCCTCAGAATATAGAAATCTTCTTCCTTACCACAACCATTCTTCTCCCATGAAATGCTATGTCAAAGTTCCCTTGATATGAGACTTAAGCTGATATAAACTAAACATTTAAAAACAGATCTTAGTTCTCTAAAATTTCTCTCAGCCAACTTTGATTCTTTGATCTGCCTCTGTAATTATTTTTTTTATTCTACAACACATATAATCAACTTGCAAAATTCTACTCTCCTTTTAAGGGTTAGATTATATACAACTTCTGATCTCTTAGAGTGAAAGTAACTTATCTCATCTTATTAATTATTATAGAGGTATGCCAGAGGCAGTTAATATTGGCTCACAAAAGCTGAATATGTGCATGACTGTGTTCCACATTGTGTGATATGACATCAGTACACTGAAATCAGCTATAGCGGGAGCATTTACACCAAGGAAATTGAAAAACACTACTATCCATCGGAATTTATTTTTCTTGTACAGGCAGTTAAACATATAACATCACACCACTGTGTGTGTGCCCATGTGTGTGTATGTGTGGGGTCTGTGTATGTAGATAGATAGATAGAATGAGAGAGAAGCAGGGAGGCAGAGAGAGAGAAAGAGATACATAATAGTTCTTTATGTACTTATGTCTTATTCTAGTCTGTAGTTTCTTAAGTGTAGTGGGAGGGTATTATTTTTTCTTCCCAGGTACCCACTCCCACTTTTTAACTGGGGAATCATTGATCTACTATTTCATTCCTGATCATTTGGGTGAGGCTTAATTATTTCTTGGTTTTTTGCTTCCAGGGGCAGAGATGAACTTGGTAAATGAGTATATTGGTTCTCTCTGGCTGTAGCGATTGATTCAATGGCAGTCACATGACATAAACTGAGTCAATCAAAGCCAATGAATGCCAGTCCTGAGACTTTAGCTGGAACTCTTGGAAAAGTACTTTCTTTTCACTGAGGTCCTAAGTTGGAACTGCGGGTGGACATGTAGCCAATGCAATAGTAGAAGCTGTCTAAGAATAAAGTCAATACAGAGAAACAAAGGACCGAGAGATAGGATCATTTTATGCACCTGGATCTATCCTTAAGTTGCATTTTTTTTCAAATATGTAAGCCAATTTTTTTTTTTTTTTACATTGGCTAGTTTGAACACGGTTTCTCATTGGCAACCAAAAAAGCTCTAAGAGTAAATAAAATAGAATATAGGTTTAAAAAAATCATTATAGCCACACAGCAGCATAATGTCCCATCTATGAAGGAGCTTAATAACTATTTATTAAATTAAAGAATGAATCTGATGTAAAATACAAATGCAAAGTTTGCTGTCAATGTGGTATATATTTATTTCTTCCTGAAAACCTTATTAAATATTTGAATGAATTTTTCATATATTTCATTCATTTCTAAAGAGGAAAAAATTGTGTCTTATTATATGACCTTCATTGCTGAACTTCTCTGCTGTTTGACTTTTACTTATCTGTTATTTGAAGAAATAATTTCTTCAGATAAGTAAGATATATTAAGTATTTCTGTTTTGGGTTTTTCTAGGTAAAGAATTCCATTCTTTAAAATATAAAATTCATTATAAAATCCATGTTATCTAACAAATAAGGCATTTAAAAGTAATATTTAGACATAAAAGAGAACATTGATCTGAAATGATAACAGAAACTAAAGAAAGTACAAATTTTTAAAAGGTGACAAATACTATAACTGCAACAAAGTATAGGAAAAAGAAAATGATTTTTTAAAATTAAGTAACTGCCTAAAAATCTTTATAATAATTTGTTTTTTCTATTTGCATACTCTTTGGTTGCCTCCTCATATGACCACAATTTTGTAATATCATTTTCTATAGAGAAAATAGAAAGATAATCCCATCTTTCCTCTAGAATTATTCTCCTTTTTGAGGTCATCCTCAATGGTCTTTCATTCAATAAACAAAACAAAACCCATGCCTTTTTTTTTTTTTTTTTTTTTTTTTTTTGACTGATGTTGCCCTCTTCTGTACCCTATCTTTTTTTGGCTAAATGTGCTTGACTTTAAACAATTGAAGAGGAAAAGGTTTCATGCTTAGTCCATAAATGCTCAGCTCAGGGACATGCGGATGTCCTTTTCTCTTAGTAGCTAATGAAAATTCATTATTAAAAAAACCAGAAACAGCAATGCATTTATTTCATTTTTAGAAGTTGTTTGAACCATTAAGTTGGGATGCTAAGAACAATTTTCTTTTCATTATTTTAACATAAGTGGATTCAGCCTGCCCTTCTGTATACTTTTAGGTTTTAGTTGTTTCACCAAGTAATTGGATGGAGAGCTAACTTTCTCCTTTACATTTTATTTTCTCTTTTCAGTGATCAATTGCCGATTCAGAAAATAACAGAAGACGATAAAAGAAGACCTACTATCCAGAGCTAGTCTATAAGTTGTGACTCAAGTGCATTTACGTACCTAGAGTATCAGTTCCAATGACAGCCATGGAAACTGAGCCAGGTAGTGAACTCAACATGGCATTTTATGTGTTCCAATATTTTACCCCACCACTAAATCAAAGGCCAATTGGGGAGACTACGCCTGCTGATGAATTATTATTTTAAAACAAGTGGAGACCTGCACAGAGAGGGTCATAAATATACCGACAGTGTATAAGTTCTAGTATTTGTGACTTTAATTGATCCAAAAGATAGGAGTTAAAAGATGCTTTAGAAACTAAATGGAACTAGTGGAAAGCATTGCTATATGGACAGGGATGACTGACTATACTGAAGCAATGAATTAATGTTATGCCAGAAATTGTTAACCCAAAGCTCTTAGTTCACTTTCCTATTTATACATGTTAGCATTTAACACCTAACTAATCATAGATGACCCTCTCCTATCTTGTATATAAAATGGGAAGAGATAGTGCTTTACTTCAGATTTTGGTAAAATGAGATTTTTGTATCTTGAAGCTGTGTGATGACCCAGGGGTAGGGAGGGGCCAGGATTGTCAAGGCCCCAAACTAAAAGTAAATTCTTTATCAACAGTGAAGTGCTTGGTGTAGACCAGGGGAAAGACGGTGTTGAAGCTGATTTCTCTGTTGCCTTCCTCACTGGGAATGCTGGCAAACCAAGAGGGAACAGTGGCAACTGCTTTGGAGAAGTGTCACATAAATCCTTGAGATTTACTGGGAAATTGGGTTTTGCTTCTTGGTGACAGTTTCTGTGAGTCACAGAGATTACTGGGATAAACTTGAAAGGTGAAGGATAAAGAAGACTGTCCTCCCTTCTTTTTGCGAGCTACAGGGTACTTCCCAGTCTTGAGTTCTATGGTTTCTTCTTTTCTCTTATCTCAAACCATCAGTTAATTAAACATATCTTCGGTGCCTAGTACATTTGGGTGCTGTGTCAAATATATATACATATACATACATATATATGTATATGTATGCATATAAAATATGGCCCCTACTTCCATGAAACCTAGGGCCAAGTGGGAGAGATGGTCTTTTTCTAAATGACAGAGAGTGATAAGTATCAGGTATGAGGCACAAACCAAATGCCATAGAAATCAGAGGAGGGAGGGAGTGCATTCACCTGTAGGATTAAAGTCTTGAAAGAAAGATAAAATTTTACATGGTAACTGGATTCTGTTCTCTCTGAATTTCAGCAAAAACCCCTCAAGTAGACAATAGACACAAAGTATCTAAAGAGAATGATAAGGAGCTACCAGGTACTGTTGATTACTAAAAGTTGGCCAAACTGGAGCTGAAACCGTTATTTCCTTGACCCCATTTAGTGATGCTATGGAATTTTTCCTTTCCTCACTAAGAATAAGAGAAAGAAGGGTATTATGGACTGAATTGTGTCCCTAACAAAATGAGACCGTATGTGGAGATACATTAAAAGAGATAACTAAGGTTAAATGGTCATAAGGTTAAATGAGGTCAAAAGGGTGGGGCTCTAATTCAATAGAACTGGTGTCCTTAGAAGAAGAGGAAAATGCACACGAATAGAGAAAGGCCTTGTGAAGACACAGTGAAAAGGTGGCCATCTGCAAGCCAAGGAGAGAAGTCTCAGGTGAAACCAATCCTGCTGGCACCGTGATTTTGGACTTTCAGCCTCCAGAACTGTGAGAAAATAAACTTCTGCTGTTTAAGCCATGCAAAATATGGTATTCTATTATGACAGCCCTGACAAACTAATACAGAGGGTTGCCCTATTATTGAACCAATTAAGAGGATTGGAAATGACTATAACAAGGTGAGACTGGCACATTAACCCTTTGAGAACCTGTTGGTGTACTTGAAATTAGAGACAGGGTATAAAGTTGGTTTGATTTTGATTTATGGGTTTAAAAAAATATTTAAAGTTTAACTGTCTTCATTAAAATGGGAATATACTTGAGATGTCATCAGTGAGCATGGAAGGAAGAGATCATAGACCACGTTTGAAAGGAATAGTTTAACAAAACTGTTTCTTGTTCAAATTGTTCTATAAACTGTTGTAAACCAGCGGATCAAGGGGACTCGGACACCAGAATCCAATCAGCCAAATCAGTTTATTGATACCTGTGCAGGGGCTGTCACCACTCCATGCAAGGAGGGAGAAGCAGCCCCGAACAAAGCCTCTGCATTTTTTTATACCTTGGGAGCTGGCAGCTGTGCATGCAAGCAGTCACAGAAGCAGAACTTTGCGGTTAGCTGGCATTTGTTTTCTGAGAACAGAATCTGCCTGTTCTTTTTTTTGGGGAACAGGCCCCCACCTCAGCTCCCTCCTCTTTCCTCTGGGAACTTTTTACTCTGTTGGGACTTTTTCCTCTCAGTTGGAGCAAGACTGACTCCATTTTAGATCTGCAGGAGCCATCTTGAAGCTATCTACTTCAAAACTGATAACAGATAAAAACACTAAGACCTTCTGCATGATAAATATCTACATGTATCACTAATCTCATTGAATATGTTCTAATAGAAGTGATTGTTTTATTTTATGGAATCAGTATTTTTTTAGCCTACTTAGTTTTTGACTCAGAATATAGTCCCCAATAATCATATTTATGAACTAGGAGAGTAATGTAGTTACCTTAGTTTGAGCTATTATAACAGATTACCATAGACTGGATGGTTTAAATAGACATTTATTTCTCACCATTCTGGAGGTTGGGAAGTCTAAGATTAAGCTTTTGGCAGATCCAGTATCTGATTAGGGTTCCTTTCTTGGTTTGCAGAGGGCTGTCTTCTTGCTATGTCTTCGTATGGCAAAGAGCAGAGAGCAAGCTCTTGCATCTCTTTTTATAAGGGCACTAAGTCAATTTATGAGAGCTCCACCCTAATGAGCTAATAATCTTCCAAAACCATACCTCCTAATGCCGTCACTTTGGAAGTTAGGATTTCAACACTGGAATTTTGGAGAAGAACACAACCATTTAGTCCATATCTTCTTATATTTCCATTTTGCCTTTCTTCTCCAAGACTACAGAATGGCAGGATTTTCTAAATTCTGACATGACTTACTTTCTGTGTTGCTTTTTTATTTGGAAGATCAAATCATGGCTATAGCTACTCTCTCTTTTTTTCTTTCTAAGTGTGTGTGTGTGTGTGTGTATGTGTGCATGTATGTGTGTGTGTATGAGAGAGAGATAGACAGAGAGAGAGAGGAGTTTAAATATTAGAATTCTCTATATTTTAAGATTAACTTTTTTGACTGATAGAAATATTTAATGGATTATATGGATGACTCAGCAGAGGGAGTTCATTATCTGCTTATTCTTGACTAAGATATTGTATACTTTCAATCGATGGTAATTGAATTTACAAGTCACAAACATCTGATAGCAACACAATTGCTAAAATTAACTGACTTGGGTGTTTCAGTGCATTTGCCAGCAGTTGTCACACCACCTGCCAATGTCATTGGCATATTTAGCTGGCATCTCACTTGACTAGTTCTTACACCTCTTAGTGAGACAATATGAGCTATGAGTTTTTCCTATAAGATCTTCTCCTTTAAAGACTGTAGGGTGAATAAAGAAGCTTAGATTTTTTTGAGTACTGGGATAGTGCTAGAAGAGTACAGAGAAAAAAGTTCAGAATTCAAGTGAAGAAAGTAAGCAATGTGTTCATGGTAATTATTTGAAGGACTTGATCAAAAGTGAGAAAATGGCTGAATAATAACTTAGATGGTGTCAGTGTAAGTAGTTTGCAGGGGAATTCCAAAGCAGTATAACAAAGTCATCATGTATTGTTAGACAAAGTGAACCTTGTTAATATTCATGCTATCTTTAATTGAGCTTGATTTTAATTCATTTACAAATACTGATTCAGCCTACATTTCTCTCACACTAAGAGATGTAGTCAACCACTGACCACTGACTAGAAGGCAGATCCAGAGTATCCCAAATTGGTCGTCAATCTTATGAAAGGAACTCACACTGCAGCATAAACTACCATCTGTTTTTGAAACTCTATGCAATGAACTGACTTACTTGACTGACAATTATCAGCTTTGTTTACCTCTCCTATAATCTTTGAGTGATAGAAACACCCATCCATTGCTCCTATTCCCATACCAATTATAGTACAATGAAATAATGCTTCCTCCCCCACAGAGATATTTATGTCAAATCTCTGGAACCTGAGAACGTTACTTTATTTGGAAAAAGGGTCTTTGCGGGTGTATTTAAGTAAAGATCTTGAGAGAAGGAGGTAATTTGGATTATCTAGGTAGAGAGAGAGACAGACAGACAGAGGAGAAGACACACATATAAGAGAAGGCAACATGAAGATGGAAACAGAGATTGGAGTGATACAGCCACAAGCCAAGAAGCCAAAGGGTTCAGACAGCCACCAGAAGCTGGAAGAGGCAAAGTTCTTCCTCAGAGTCCTTGGAGCAAGCATGGACCTGTCAACAGACAAGTTGATTTCAGAAGTATGCCTCCACAACTGTGAGAGAATAAATTTCTGTTGTGTTAAGCAATCAGGTTGTGGTAATTTGCCTTGAACGCCTGAGCTCTAGCAATCCTCCTACCTCTGCATCCCAGAGTGCTAGGATTATAGGCATGAGCCACCATGCCCAGCCTAGGTTGTGGTAATTTGTTATAGCAGCAACACACACACACACACACACAAGCACTTTTATACAATATTTGGACCAATACCATTAATATTAGTTTAATTTACTCTTAATCTTAAAGTTATGTTGGGCTACTGTATGTTTTCCGAAAGTTACCATTGGAATAACTCAAGATCAGCTTGAGGAGAATATAACAGACAATGATTCACAGGATCTGGTTCCCTGTGATAATTCGACATGGTATTCTAGTTATCTCTTACTGCTTAACAAATCACCCGGGACCTTAGTGGCTTAAAACAAAATTATTATTTTCTCCCTTGGTATGTGTATTGACTGAGCTCTGCTGGATGGTTCTTACTTTGGGTCTCTCATGTGGCTGAAATCATATGGCTGCTGGGGCATGAGTGACCTGGGCTGAATATTTCAGATGATTCATGGCTGAAAGTTCATTCTAGCTTTCTTCTGAGTGCTCAGCTGGGGTTGTTGCTTTGGGACACACATAACTTGAGCTTCTCATAGGATGGCATCTAGATTCCCAGAGTGAGCATCCCAAGACAAAGTTTTTCAAGAAAGAAGAAATGGGAGTGTCAGGCCAGAAAAGCTATGCCTTTACAGTGCCATTCTGCTATATTTTATTGGTCAAGAAGTACAATTCTAACCTAGATTTAAGAGAGTGGAGAAATTAACCCCTCCATTTATTGATGAGGGCATATTAAGGTCACATTGCAGAAGAGAATGTGAGATGTGAATTATTTCTGTGTCCATCTTTGGAAAATACAATCTTTTATGCATAATAATTAGGTGCATGAATAATACCAAATTCAGGAAAATTGTCCTTGACAAAAAGAGATTAAAATTCAAAGGCACTTTGAGAAGACAAGCTTTTATAGGAAAGACTTCCCATTTAATATGGTGTCTGTCTACAGCCTCTCTCCATGTCTCCCAACTTTCCACTAAAAGAAAAAAAAAATAACAAGAAAAAGTATTACCTCACATTGCAAATCTGGGATCTGATTCATGATATAGAATACACCTAAACAAACAAGGAGGAAGACCCTGCTTACCATTACTATTGTCTATTCCTGGACCCAGATCCCCAGGATCTGAATCACTCAGAAAATTAGGCAGCTTCCCTCCCATGCCAAAGGTGCTGAATTTCCTGCCTCCTTCTCATATCCTCAACCTTCAAATACTATTCCTTCCTGCCAAGTTAATACTCTTATCAAAGATATTTCCAACAGAAGATACCTGGACAAGAGTTGGAAAGGGGAAGTGGTTCAGAACTGGTGGTGCCCCATAGCATATGGACAGTGTGATACTAAAGTAGAGTATTTTGGGTGAGGGTTGAAACAGGAGGGGCTGATTTTGGAGTTGAGGTTTTTTAAAGTAATACAGCTCTCGGCAATGCAGGTGGGCAATGATGCTGTTTCAAGAGAGCAGAGGTGAAAAACATGAAAGCCTGCAAGAGCTGGGAGCTCATCTGGGAGAGAAGCACATCAGTCTGCCCTCCAGCTATAAATCTGAAAAGAGGAATGAAACATCTCCCAAGTAGACAGAGAACAGACCCCATCAAAGGTCTGTGGACAAACATTACAGACAAATAGAACTTGTCTTGTTCAAATAGAACAGTAGGGTCCTAGAAGAATCACCGCTAAAAATGATCTATGGCAAAATACAGAAGGGCATTTCAAGAAGTTGTATGATATTTTCATCAGAGTTCAAAAATATACAAGTGTCATAAAATAGGAATAGGAAAAGGAAGAAAGAGATAGACAAGATAAAAAAATATGGCAAGAATACAATATTTTCTTTTTCTCCCTTAAATTTCTAAGCTAATTAAACTTAAGTAAACAGTCCTCAAGGACAAACCAAATTTTAAATTTAAGAAAAAACAAAAACAGAACATTCAGCTACAGGATGGTAAATAATTGGTGAAGCTAATAATGGTATAAAGGGACAAATGGCCTTGGGCAATTCTAAATGTTTTAGTGTTTTATTACTAAATCAAGTACATCAGCCATGTTAGAGATTTAAAGACATGAAAACATTCTACTATAATGTTTTTATTGATCAGTTTCAGCTAGTTTAGTGTTGAACACTTTAGGATGGATGTTTTGGTAAAAGTAGAAGGAAAGATTAATATAAGATGAAAGTAGTTAGAAATATTTAGTCTAAAGAATGCAATGTTAAATGTTAATTAAATAACCACAGATATTTTTGTGACTAGGGATAGGCAGATTTCTCATTATTTTTGTGAAATCTGGTTTTGGAAGAAGTATGGTGATCTCAAAGTGGAAAGAGTGATCAAGAACAGCCTCACCCTCTTCAGGGACTGAAGGCCTAGGGGTACTGGTGGCAATAGTTGGCTGGTGCCTTGGGACAGGCAGAGAGGCTCCAGGCAGCTGCAGAATGCTGAAGCTTTAGGGCTTGGGGAGCAGAAAGAGAACAAAAATGGCTACAGAGAAAGAGAAAAGGACTTATTAGTGGGGGGATAGGGCTTGCAATTCCAGCAATAAGCACATAGCTAGAATGGGATTAGGTTCAGTCATGGCGATAGGCATGAGGGCAATTCATATTCTATAATTTACTGGAAAATATTTCGGCAAAGGCAATCACACAACATAGAGGAAAGACCTCTGTTCACAGGTCTTTTAAAAGGGCACCTGCGTTGTTGGGCCATGCACAGCAATGAAACAGATAACTTATTTTCAGAAGCACATGTGCTCAGCATCCATATGCATCGAGAACATTTTTTCTATGACACTTTTAATATCTTGCTTAATGACACAAAAATTTAGTTTTATTCCCAGCTGTTTTCTTAACCAGAAACATGGATGGAATTTGAAAAAAAGATAACTTCAGCTTCAGAGAACTTAGCAAAATTCTATAAATCTGTAAAGTTTTTTTCATGGTTTCTCATTTCTAGTATTTAGGTAATTCTGCCTCTTTTTACATTTATCTATATGCTCTTCTGAAATCCCATGGGTTAAATAAATCTGTAAAATAGGCTAACTCAGAAGTAGAGTCCACATTTTTTTTATTAACTTGTGTAATGAAAATACCTTTACTTTCCTCTTATGCCTTCTTGAGTTAGCTCAGAAATGTGCTTCCAAGCTTTACGAAACTTGAAGTGTCCCTTAATGGTGTGTGGTGGTCCAGGGACAATTAAAGCTTCTCCTCTGGGCTGAGTTTAAGAGGGAAGGCTACTTTAAACTGTCTGCGCCAACGGCAAGATATATGAAAACTTCCTGTTATAATTTCTGCATTACTTCTGGACTTCATTTTAGCAATTAGCTTCAACCATATTTTTCTTTTCTCTTATGTTTTATAGAAATATTGGAGGCAGCACAGGATTTAGGGGATACATTTCCAAAGCTAATTATGTGCCACGGAGATTACTTAGTGCTCTAAATGTGTCATGGCTCTTTTTAAAAATATAATGAGAGCTAGGGGCCATCATCTCCCCTGAGCAAAAGCAAATAGACATCAGTTTTATATACAGTTTCAGAAAGTTCAGAAATCCCTCTGCTCAGCCATGAAATAGTTTCAAATCTAGTTCAATTCCATACTTTAAATTTTTTTTCAAGTCCTTATTTTGTACATGGACAACAGTTAAGCAAATGGACAAAGGGCAGCTTATTAACAATTATGTTGAAGTGAGCTTAATTTCAGTTTCCATTAAATACTTTTTTTCCACTACTCTAGATGACTTTTGACCTATTTAGACAACTGATTAGACTTAGGTGTATTTTATCTTGGCCAATATGTGTGTTTGATTAAGGCAGACTGATCACTCTCTTCTTCTTTCCAAGTTGGATGGGGAGCTTGTGCAGATGAGAGGGAGTCAACTTCCATTCTTGCATCATCCAAGCCATCATCCTTGTATTTCTGTCCTGAAGTTATACTAAACTCATTGAAATACTCATTTAATTGGAAATAAATGCTGTTTGTGAATATTGTGTTAAAAAAATCATGCTTACTGATTCAGAGAAACTTCCTTTAACAATCCCTAACTCTAATCTTGCACCAGTATCTATTCATAATGTTTTATATCATTTTTCCTTTTGTTTGGGTAAGCATTCATATTTAAAATTTCTTTCATACTTCGTGGTTGTATGTCCCATCCTGGTTTTTCCTTTTAAAGTAATAAGTCAACTATACTGCTTTGATATTTTTATTACATAGTATCAACTTTCTCCTCATTTGCAGCAATTGCTATTTAAGAACTCTCTAATCAGTAGCCAATCTGTTCTGCTACATCCTTTCCTCTGGTTACTATAACAACTGAAGAGCTGGTCAAAAATTCATATCCAGTCTCCGTATAATCCAGACAGAGGCCTTCCAGAAATACCAGTATGCCTAAGGAGTTATTTAAGGGACAACAGCAGCAAAACCAACAGATGATTTTCAGCGAGAATGTTTATAGAATGTATATAGACTTAGAATTGGAAAGGGCCTTAGGATTCATCTACTCCTCCTTCCTACCCAATTCAGAAAATTATCTGTATTAGATCACTGGCAAGTGGCCTTCTAATCTTGTAAACTTCCTGACAGGACATCCTCACTCTTTGGTGCAGCCTCTTTAGCTTTAATGATTATAAGGTTCTTTCTTGTGTTTGTTAGAAATATGCTTCCCAGTAATTTCTACACACTAATTCTTGTTACCTCATGTGGGATTTCACAAAACAAGCTGGGCTCATTTTTAATTTGTCAAACATTCAAATATTTAAATACAGATATTATTGAAATGGTCATCTCAATTTGCCTGCCTGGGATCCATTTCCCTTTCTTCCCATAATAAATCAGTTTCCCAATGGGAAATTATCGTCATCCTATTTCATAGAGAAGGAAACTGAGTCACAATGAAGTTAAATGGCTTGCTTAGGCCATGCAACTGGCAAATGGAGGTAATGAGATTCAGATCTATCTTTATGTAATCCCTACTAATGGGAACCACCGCACATGAACAGTACAATCACAGGAAAGGGTCATGATTATAATCCAGAAATATAGCCAGTGCTTAAAATGCTCTATCTCTCTCATACACACATACATTTATCTATCTTCATTATAGCTTTTAAATGTGGTATATTTTAGTATGTTTTAATCTTTGAAAATTGTTTAACAGGCCAACGTACATGCAGTAACCTTTATCAGTGTTTAGTGAATCACTGTGCGGAAGAGGGTTATCATGATTGATAACAGAGCTAAAATGTGTGCTTATATTTTATTGTCTATTTAATATTTTGTAAACATTTAGAGTAGAGAAAAAATATTTTAATTATTTGCAACAAATTTTGCAGAGTTTCACAATAGATTAGAATTGGAACGAAATATTAATAGATGGTAACTATGAGAAAAGGAATTGGCATTATACTCATTAAACTCAGTATCTTAACTCTCTCATGATTCTGTCCTATTTGTTATAAATAAGTAATGTCTCAATGATTAATCTTTAAGTGACTAAAGATCCCAGCAAAATAAAATGTTCTTTATTTGAAGTTAGGGACAATCTTCAATGTATTTTGGGTCCTTTGGCTCTATTTTGCTGACTTTTTGGTGTTTGGCCTCCAACTGAACTTATTTTATCTCTTGATCATTAGCTTATTCTTTGTGAGTTGGCTGGGAGACTTGTGTCCTCAGGCAGAAAAACTAATCAGCATTTTGTGAACTCTGCAGATTTACCTGGCCATGAATTTTAGCAAATCTAGGGCAGCTTGGCAGAGGGGTTAGGCATAGCTCCCCGGCTGCCGTTTCTGTTGCTCTGTCACATTGTGTTACGTCTGTTGCACCAGCAGGTGTCATACTGGGCTGCACTTTCCCACAGAAATGCATCAGGTAAAAATTCCAAATCAATTCCTGTTCCATAAAGTCTAAAAATAGAACACTAGCCTCAAGCATTCTACCATATAGAAGTGGTAAGTTGTACCATCTTAATTATGAATGCATCAAATATGAAGGCCTTTTCCCCCTCCCAGGTCTCTCATGGCCAGTGTGCACATTTCAGGGTTGTAAATGTAGGCAGCCAATCTGCTGTCTTTAAAGGGGTCAAAGATTTTGCTGGGCTAGGGCTGAGGTTGCCTTCCCAAAGGGACATGCATTTAACTCCATGGTTCTCATCAGACTCACTTGGAGAGGGCTGCTTGCAACAGAGATTGCTGAGTCCTGCCCAGAGTTTCTGAATCTGTGTTCCCAGAGGCTACTGATGCTGGGACCAAGTTTTGAGAGCTACAGCTTTAACTTTAGGGTTTAGGTTTGCACTTGGCAGACTTACCCAGATGGATGAATTAGGTTTGCTTTGTTTCTTTCTTCACCATTTGAAGAACAGCCCAGCATTTGCAGTTTTGGAGAATAGCTTGCATTAGGATGCCTTCTTAAAAATAACAGCATGAGATAAAGTCACATTTCAGATATTCGGTTACATGTTAAGGTTTTTGGATGCAAGTTACAGAAATGGTTTTAGCTAACTTAGATCTACTGCAACAGACATTGTAAGATTCCTACCCAGATCCCCTTTTCCAGCCAGTGTACCCATTCTCTGACAGCTGAAAGTGCTGTGGATAATGGCTAACAGCTGTGATTTTCTTTCTTTTTTTTTTGTTTATTTTTTTCCAGCATATTTTGGGGGTACAAATGTTAAGGTTACGTATATTGCCCTTGCCTCCCTGCCCCCTCAAGTCAGAGCTTCAAGCGTGTCCATCCCCCAGTTGGTGCGCTTTGTATTCATTATGTATGTATATACCCATCCCCTTTCCCCCCACCTGCCTGACACACGATAAATGTTATTCCTATATGTCCACTTAGGTGTTGAT
>VBSM01002608.1:13015559-13033339 GCA_008086735.1 Cheirogaleus medius | reverse complement strand
AATCACAGCATCAACAAAAATAAATAAATGGGACCTGATCAAATTAAAAAGCTGTGATTTTCTTTAGAGAATTGCTTTTGATGGTGAGAGCTGCCTCTCCCAGAGCTGCCTAGGAAGTTTCACACCCAATTCTCCTCCTGGTGTAGTCACTGATTGACTGATATGGAGGTACCAAAGTCCCCTTAACTTAAAGTGGGACATTCTGTGTTGTAATTTACAGATGGTAATTGTGATGTCCAACATAGTGCTAAGCACATGTGGCTATTGAGGCTTTGAAATATGGTTAGTCTAAATTGTGATATGCTAGACCGGTAAAATACACACTGATTTTGAAGACTTACTAAGAAGGAAAGAATGTGAAACATTTAATTAATGATTTTATTTATACTGATTACATGTTAAAATGACAATACTTTGGGTTAAATAAAATATATTAAAATAATTCACCTATTTCTTTTTACATATGTGGCTCATATATACTTCTGTCGGGCATTGCTGGTCTAAAACTTCCACAGCCACAGGGATCAGGCCAAGGATAGAATTTACTTGAGACTAAATATATCTCTAGAAAAAAGGCAAGTATATGATTAGAAGGCTGAGAGCTGCCCAATGAAAAGTCATGATCCCTTAGCCAGTTTCTGCATCTGAACCAATTCTTGTACTCAGAATCCAGCAACTAAGGGAGAGTCTTTATCCCGATGAGGAAGGACCCTACAACACTAGGACAAAGGTATACGTTAATGTATGCATTTGATTTCCCCATTGCTTCCTCCAAAGATACTTGCAGTCATTTACTGGGGTAAAAATGAACTAGAGAAAAGAGAATACCCTACCTTTTGAGGGCTGTTGGATACCGAGTTTGAATTGACACTGACACCAGGGATCTCAGAGCACCATCATTGACTCCTTGTTGGAATAGGGGTATGTGAAGATCCAGTAATAAATAGAACTCTAGCCCATATCCATCTCACAGTGGGTCCATTAGGTCTAAGGACACACATGGTGATTATTTCTTTAGTTCTTAAATATATATGCATAATGGAACACTCACATTTGTTCTTTGATCTGTTAAATCCAAGCTATTTTAGCAGGAAAAGCCAAGTAGTATCCCTAAAACTGTTCTCCCTATTCCTGCCAATGCAGCAAGTCAAATAATAATTCATCCAAGGGAAAATGACAGAGATTAATGCCATACTCAGAGATTTAAAGGTTGAAGGTATGGTGGTGTCAATCATATCTTTATTTAATTTACTGGGCTGAAACTAGCAAAAACTGGATGGATCATAACATATACCAGTGGATTATCATGTACCTAACCAAGTAGTAGTCCCAACTGAAATGTCTAATAAATAGTTTGTAGCTATTGATTTTGGGAATGCATTCTTTCCATATCTATTGGAAAGAAGAAGTGATTTGACATTAAATAGTCAAAAGTATATGTCACAGTCTGTCTCCAGCTCAATGCTAACTCTTCTACCTAATATACAATATAATCTGAATGAAACTGGACATGCTGGACATAATTCTGATCACCATATTCACCCAATATATTGATGGCAGTATGTTAAACAGACCTGATAAGCAAGAAGCTATAAGCCCTCAGAATGCCGATAAACTCATGTACTCAGAAGGTGGGAGATAAATTCCATAAAAATTCATGGGGCTGCCACATTGGTGAAGATGTCATGAGTTCATGGAGCTGAAGTATGCTGAGACCTCCTCTCCAAAGCAAAGGATACAATGTTCGATCCTGTACCTCCTACCATTAAGAGAGAAGAAAAATTCTTGATATTCCTCTTTGGTTTTTTGAAGTAGCATTTGAGAATACTGCTATGACTATTTATTGGGTAAGGTGAACCTCTGCTAGTTTCGAGTGCTGCCTGGAGCAAGAGAAGCCTGTGTAGCAGGTCTAGGATGCAGTACAAGTACTTCTGCTACTTGAGTCATATGAACTATGGTATCAGAGTTATATTTGGTAGAAAAAGATGCCACTAGAAAAGTCCCAGTAGAAGAGTTGCAGGGCAAAACCCTAGGATTCTGAAACAAGGCTATTCAATCTGCAAAGAACTGTACCTGACTCATGAAATACTCTCAGCGTGCCCCTGGGACATAGGAGGGGATGAGCATCTGAGCATGGGACATCAAGTGACTGTATAGCCAAAGTTGCCCATCATGAGTTGGGAGATTATGAAACCCTTCCATTCATGAAGTTACAGCAGCAATCGCCTACAAGTAAGATTGTAAAATCCATACAAGATGTAAGACAGTCTTGAGACTTTTGAGAGTCTTGGGAAAATCTAGAGGCATAATCAAGCTGCATGAAGAGTTGACGCACAGCCACCTGTTATCAAAGTTGCTCAGACACTTATCTCTTAACTCACACATATGACTCATGATGGGTATTTCCTATGGTCTGTGGACAAAGGAGTTAAAAAAAATCCAACAAACATAAACAGAGCTTGATTCATGGATTGCTTGACTTGCTATGTTGGTGTAAACACAAAATTGGTTATTTTGAACTATTGCTGCACTCAGGGATGGCCCAGAAAGACTAGGTGTGGGGGAATTTCTCCGAAAGGGAAAATCTCTCAATAGTGAATCTTATCAACTCTGTGTGGAAAGAGAAGAAGCTCAAGGTAGGGTATACATGGCAGTGGCAAATGGCTTAGCTGGTTGGTCAGGGGCTTAGAAGGAGCAAGATTGGAAGACTAGGGTTAAGGAAATAAAGGGATAGCCATATAGGTAGACATGTGGGAGTGGGCACAATATATAAAGATTTTTGTATGCACACCAGAGAGTATCCACTAAAAATCCACATAAGAGAGCTTTGAAAAGATGAGTTTCTTTTTGAAAACTAAAAGGGACTGTACATGCAATGCCTAAACTATTTTGATAGTTTTTCTGATTTAAGGATGCAGTGAGGGAAAATAAAGTATTAGGTGTAGTGATTAGGATATAGAGACTAGAAAACATAATTTCAGACTCCTCAATACAGGGAAATTAAGCACTGTGAGTTTTATTATTTTAGGTACCAAATGGGGTATGACTTCAAAAAATTTACAATCAGTTTTCCATGTTGCAGACAGAAGACCTCAAGAAGTGTTCAGGATGAGTTTTCTGGCTACCAAGGTCTTAGAGTACTTTACAAAATATTGTAACATTCTTAGAATATTATTTTAGTTATTTGAATAGTGTGGAAAGGGGATTTAAAGACCTTTCTTCATAATTATATCTAACTCTTTTAATTTTGGGGCCTGAGGGAAAACTTCTGAGACCTAAATTAGCCTTCACTGAATGTAGTAGGAAGAATAATGCCCCCTCCAAAAATGTACATTCCCTAATCCCCAGAATCTGTGACTGTCTTACATGGCAAAATGGGCTTTGGAAGTATGATTAAGGTTAAAGACCTTGAGATGGTGAGAGTAGCCTGTATTATCCAGGTGGGCCCAATCTATTTAATAATTACATGGGTCCTTAAAAGCAGAAAATGTTTGCCAAGTGTGGGTAGAGAGATGAGACAGTAGAAGAAGAAGGAAGCATTCAAAGTGGAAAAGACAAACCTTTGTTGCTGGCTTTGAAGATGGAGGAAGGGGACCATGTACCAAGGCATGTGGCTGGCCTCTAGAAGCCAGGAATGGGTCTCAGCTGACAGCCAGCAAGAAAATGGGGCTCTCAGTCTTATGAGGATCTGAATTCTCCCAACAACTTGGATAAGCAACAAGATGTATTTTGCCTTTGATCTTTCAGAAAGTAATACAGCCCTGTCAACACCTTGCTTTTAGCTTGGTGAGACCAGTTTGGATTTGTGACCTACAGAAATGTAAAATAATAAATTTGCATTATTTAGACCACAAAATTGTGGTAATTTGTTACTATAGCTCACAGATAACTAATAAACTGGACTTTCCTGGCCTTTATCTCCTTATCAGCAAGTAGGCATAATACTGTCTCCCTCTTCCACTGAAGACAAAATGAAGCATGAAACAGTGTCTGGGAAACTTTAAAATGCTGTACAATCAGATTTTATTAGGTTTAGAACAAGCTGATGGAGTACTCTCAGAGAAGGTCTTGTTGGTGCAAATAGCCAATTACCCTGATTGTTTCTAGTGCTTGGAAATGCAATAAGGTAAAAGAAATATTTCAAATTCGGTTTTGGTACATTAACATTTGACAGTATCTAGACCTAATGAAATCACAAGAATAAACACAGAAAGCCCTTCATGAAGATTATACACTTGTCACAACAGGAATAGAAGACCAAGAACAAAACTAGTATTATTTTAATGTAACTCTTGGCTGCTAGAAAGAAAAGTTAATTAACATGTGCTACCCAAGAACCAAATAGCAGATCCATCTCAATTTTAGTTCATTGAGTTTGATTTGATTATAATGATTCTCTAGCACCAATAGCTACTTGGTATTATCAGTTCCTCTGCTCTGATTTCTTAATCAGTGAGGCAGTGCAAAATAGCTGCTTATTTCTTGCACATGGTCATTTATGTTGGCTCATTTATTTTGGAAGGGACCACAGAGCTCACTTAGGTAGGTGGATGGGCTACCTCTTTGCTTTTGGGGATAATCACTTCCAAAGAAACTTTTAAAATTTAGGGCAGTTTGTTCTGATTTTTTTTAAGACAATCAGAACTAAGCGGTTAAACATCTTAGGGAATATTTATTGCAAGGAAGCTATTCAAGCTAGTTCTAGTGAAGTGAATTTTAATTTTAAGGATTCAAAAGGCAGCTTTAAGGGTATAAAAACTGAAATACAGGTATGTTTGTGAAATCAGGAATTGAGAAGCCAGAGACAAAGGCTTCCTCATCCACCTTTAATGAAGTTTTTGGTCTTTTGTCTTTGCTTCTCTCTAAGTACTTGTTCCACCTTCCTGCTTCTGACTATAGACCACCTGTTTAGTTGTTGGCAGGCATATGGCTAAAATGGACTATCTCAGGCTGCCTCTATGTGAATGGAATTCAATTGCACATCTCATTCCCCTCTCCCAATCCCTGCCATACCATATCTGTGCCACTTAGTTTAAATTAAATATAGATAATATAATTTATCATTAGCTGGTTAAAGCATTGAATACTTTCAGTCCAATGCATATCCCTAGTTCAGTAAGCTGTGGTGTTGAGGTCACATGGTACAAATTTGGCTGTGGAGATCAGTAGGTAATTCCCAGAGAAGAGGGATATGGGGAGGCAGATACCTTAAGACATGTCTCTTTTATTTAGTCACAATTAAAGCTTTAATTTCTTGCACCTGAAAAATGAATTAAATTTCTATTAGGTTTATACCCTAGACCAAAGTTTTTCACTATTTGACTTTAAAGCATTGCATAGTCCCTCTTTTTTTTTTAATCAAGCTAATGATTAAAGTGGGTATAATATCTTTTCTGCAATATATAAGTCTCATAAATATTTTTCAAATTAATAAAATTTTTGTCCTTTGTGATTTATAATCATAATTTTCCTATAGTTATTCCCATTAAGGCTAGAAATAATATGTATTCATGGTTTGGATTATGCCAAGGTTGTTTATTTTGCTTTCTTTAAAAAAGAACTGATATAATGTGCATTGTCTTGGGCTATTTTGAAGACTGTGTAAGTATTTTTCTCCTTCCTGAGGGTAGGAATTTACTCTAAGTTTTATGTGTCCTCTGGGACACATAATATCTCCTCCAAATATATATTGATGTATAAATAGTGAATCAAGGAAAGGACTTGCAATTTAGCAATAAGAATCTGAATTGACAGAGTCCAAACATGTAATACTGAAGCAAAAATCTAAATTCCTCATTCTAGGGGAAGGTTTACCCTACTTTACCTGTGATGTTTCATTAAAATAACATTAAATGGTATTTTAAACAGTGCAACTAGAAAGTTTTATGAGACTAGTAACGTTGTGGAAAGTATCTCTAAGGCTGTTTAGGTTCTAGAATTCTAATTAATTTGAAATTTTTGGAGAAATTGATTACAAAAGGATTTAGTGATACAATTTTACTACAAGATGTATTAGACAAGACCACAAAGGACTGATCCAGGATTAAGAGACTGACAGCAATGACAACACCAACTGGCATGAAGTTACTTTCAGTGTGGTTTATTTCTGGACCATTAAATAGAATAAGTGACATGAAGGATACAAATGAGTGAATCAAATACTCTTCACAGCATCTGTCTACGTTTTCATGGAGATAACTCTGATGCTTGGTGCTCATTGTAGATTGCATGGACTGAGCAATCCACAAGCTCACAAAAGCAAAGAAATTATGTATTGTTACTTTCATTTTTTTTCTCCTTTTTGCTGGAGAAGGGACTGAAATAAGTTATTGCTGCTATTGCTATGGTTATATAGTTCCATGTTCTATTTCTTACAGGTATACAGTACACCTATCCATGGCCTACCACATTAAACTGTTTTATTTTTCATTTTACCTTTAGGAAATTGAGGTCATGTAAAAGAAATCCCAAAACACTATTGTCAGGTTATCCATTAGACCACACATTCTGGAGTCATATTAAATGAATTTAGATCCTGGGTTTGCTAAGCTGTAAGAGCTTTAGCAAGTTACCTAACTTCTTTTTGTCTCAGTTTCTTCAATTTTAAAATCTAAATAAAAGAATTTCTGATTCCAAATATGACCAAATAATGGGTATCAGAAATATTCTCCTACAAGAAACAATTATAATACTGGAAAATGTACAAAGCATCTGTGTTTGGGCATTGGATAATAGGCAGTAGAATGCAGTAGTCCTTGAGTGAAAGAAAACACATGAAGTATTTCACCCCAGCTTTCTGATTAGAGACACCTTTCTGATTGTGGAACATGTAAGTGGAACTGAAACAGAGATCAACTGTTTAGCTGGGCAAAAGAAACAGAGATAGGCTTTGGGGCTTCTGGGGTGATGAATTTGTAGGACAGAAGATTGGACTGTGAGGAGCAGATACATATGCAGACAAGAAGGTGCATAAATCTGCATGGGGATCCCTTTCAAAGTTTGGCTGAATACTTAGCTCTGTGAGGTCAGAGCAAGATTCCATGAGACCTGGAAAAAAGAAGCTATTAGGGGACTGTGAGCTTCACATACACTCTAGATATTATATTGTTGTTGGATACACTGAGGTTGGGTTGAGTGTGGACACTTCACTGAACACCCTGGATATTTCACTGATATCACAGAAAAGCCACATCTTAGGAGTAGGACAAATCTAGTCCTGGAGTGAGATGTACTCTAGATGCTTAAAGCCAAGTCCCAATAGGATCAAGTCAATCAACCTATATATTAACTACATGCCTGAGATACTCTTTAAGATAACAAATCCAAACTCTCAAAAATGTATCACTCAAAATGTTCTGCACACAATAAATAGTAGACACATGTAAAAGGAAGAATATGTAAACTATAACCAGGAGAATAAACAATCAATAGAGATAGATCCAGAAATGGCATAGATGTTTAAATTATTATACAAGGACTTCAAAACAGCTATTAAAATATGTATGAGGATTTAAAAGAAAATATGGGCAAATGAATGAGTAGGTAGGAAATATCATCAGAGAAATAGAAGCTATAGAATAAACCAAATGGGAATCATTGAAAGAAAAATACAGTATTTGAAGTGGAAATTTTTCTGAATGTACTTTGAATGGTACATTAGATATTATAGATGAACAGATGAGTAAACTTGAAGAAAGATTGATAGAAACTACTTAAACTGAAGCACAGAAGAACACAAAAATGACAAAAAGTAAAAAGAGATTCAGTGACCTGTGGGATAAAATCAGGTGGTCTGATATGCATGAAATTTGAGTTTCAGAAAAAGAGGAGAGAGTGACACTGAGGCAGAAAAAAAATTGAAAAAATTATCAAAATTCTCCATATTTGATGAAAAAGATCAATACACAGATCCTAGACACTTAAATCCCAACAGAATAAATATGAAGAAATCATACCTAGGTACATTATAGTCAAAATGCTGAAAATAAAAGATAAAAGGGAAATATTTTAAAAAGCTAGAGAAAAAGAATGCATCTCCATGTAGGAGAACAATAGTAAGAATGATCTCTATTTCTCATCAGAAACAATGCAAGCCAGAAGAAAATGGAACTACACTGTTAATGTTCTGAAAGAAAAATAAAACTAATGCAGAAGAAAGAAAAATACATAGATCAATGAAAGAGAATAGAAAATTCAGAAAGAGACCCATACCACAGTTAAATTGTCAGTTAATTTTTGGCAAAGGCATGAAAGCAACTCAATGGAGGAAAGGAAATTCTTTTTCCCTCCTAAATGATATTAGAACAACTGAATATTTATATAGAAAAAAAAGAACTTTGATATCTGACACTTAACATAAAAAAGATAAACATTGAGATGAATCATAAACAAAAATGTAAGATTTAAACCTATAAAATTTCTAGAATAAAACATAGGAGAATACCTTTTTTACATTGGCTTAGACAAAGTTTTCTTACACAGAACACTGCAAACATTCACCCTAAAAGAAAAAAATGATAAATGGGCCTTATCAAAATGAAAAACTTCCACTCATTAATAGATTCCATTAAGGTAATGAATAGCTGAACCATACACAGGAATAAAATATTCATGTTACATATCTCTGACAAAGGACTTATATCCACAATATACAAATAACCCTCACCATTCAATAATAACACTACAAACAGCTTCTCTTAAAAATAGCAAAGAACTTTTACAACAGACACTTCATAATGGAAGAATACAAATGGTCACTAAGCAAATATGAAATATAAAGATATGTTCAACATCACTATTCATAATGGAAATAAAAATTAAAACAAAAATGAGATATTACTACAAACCCTTAAGAATGAATACATTTAAAAAGGGCTACAGCACCAAATGTTGATGAAGGTGTGGAACAACTGGAATTCTCATACATTATTGGTGGGAATGTTAAATGATATCACCACTTTGGGACAATGTCTCATGGTTTACTATAATATGAAACAAACAATTATGGCACAATCCTAATCCTAGATCAAGAGAAATTCAATGATATGTCCAAAAATATTTCTATAAGAGTATGGTCAGCAGCTTTATAATAGCTCAAAACTGGAAGTAACACAAATGTCCATCAATAAGATAATGGGAAAACAAATTGTGTTATATTCGTACCATGGTTTACTATACTACAACAGAGCTGTATCTTAAAAACATGAATTTGAGCAAAAGAAGACACACAAGAGAATACATACTGTATAGTTACATTTATATGCAATTCTATAACAGGGTAAACTAAAGTCCAGTGAGAGAAACTGGAACAATGGTTATCTCTGGAGATGGTGGTTCAGGAAAGGAAACATTTCTAGGAAGGAGCATGAGAAAAATTTTGAGACAATGGATTGTTCTGTATCTTGTATTTATTTGTCCAAACTCATTTTGCTGTATGTACATCATACCTGAAATTTAAAAAAGAAACTGAGATAATAACAGTAACCATTTTATAAGAGTATTGTGGGAATTAAATTAGCTAATGCATGTATATGTAAAATGATTACAATAGTGCCTGATAAATTGTAAGTATAGTGCCTGACAGTGCCTGATAAATAGTAATAATTTATAAGCCTTAGAAATTACTATTATAGTTTATGTTGCCATTTCTAACGCTCCATTCACTTAATGTACTACTATGTGGTTTTGCACAAATATTCAAGCCATAGAATATATTTAAGACTGTTAGAAATAATACCTCACATTGCATAGAAAGAGACTTTCCTGGTATTATATTATTTAGTTCTTCTAAAAAGGCATTGCAGCTATTTCTACTCATGAAACCTCTTGACTGTCACCAAATTCTCCATCTGTAGTTTTCCCACTAGCTGACTTCTAAATGACTACAAGTTTTCCTTTCCATTAAATTATCTAGAATTTTAAGTACAAGTAATTAATCCCTTGATCACATGGTATAGAATTAGACTGCTTTGATTGTCCTGCCCCTCAAGGGATCTTAGGCTTCCACAGAACATAACATGTAAAGCACATTTAAACAGAACATTAGGTGGTTTAGAAAGTGGTTTTGTGGTAATATTCTCAAAATTCATAGTGCAAAGCATTCATCGGATGAAATCAAACAAAAATAATCTTTTTCCTGAACTCTATAGGGAACTTCTTCATCTACACAGTATATGAGTGCAATGTTTCCGCTAAACGGCAGGGTGAAAATACCAGGGAGTTAATTCAACTGACAAATAGGAAGCAAACATTACAGTGATGATGATACAAGGGGTAATTTATTTTTTAAAAGGAATTTAGGTTTTGAAACCTCTGGCTTGGGAAGGAAGCATTCACTGCCAGATGCCAAAGAGTGAAATGTAAATGGTAAAACTAACTGCAAGGTTGAAGATAACTTGTTTTTAACCTGTCTCTGACAGAGTCAGCCTCAGTCTAATATCATTACTTGGGTCTTATCTGTTTTCATAGAGGTTTCAAGGTTGAAAATAGTCTACCCACTGTACAAAGTTCGGGTACAATTTCTGGGACAGTGCTTATAAAATAGACAGTAGATCAGAATAAAGATCATAGGAAATTAAAAGACCAAAATAACTTATTAAAGAAGAAAAAGTAAAGCCACATTCTAACTCTAATTTGCTTGGGCATAATCGTTTCACCTTCTTTGAAAACTAGATGCAATAAAATGTTCACCAGTTGCCTGGCGGTAGCCTCATTACCCCAATTTCACGTAATTGCTATGTTTGATCAGGCAAGGCTGAGTAACAGCTGGCTCAGACATTAGTCTTTGCTCTCATTTTAGATAGAGAAGTTTGCAGGGTGCACAAGCAATTTTTTTCTCCATTGCCTGGACTATGGGTATTGTATTCTCTATTCATGGTCAAAGAACTTTTGAAGTTGGACACGGTATCAGATAAGCCATGCAATGAAAGACTTTGTCAAGAGACAAAGTTATCAAGGCTTTCCACCACTGTGCTTTTTAGCACTTGGAATTGCTCTTTTTAAAGAAGAGATTTAGTTTTAAAAAACTTATTTTTTTCCCTCATAAATCCCGTGTGTACCAGTCTTCCCTCCTGCCAGGTCTGTCCCCAGACTATGGCCCTGCCCAGCACCTTGCCCCGGCTGGCTGCAGGGTTCTGGCAGGGGCGGGAGGACCTCATTTATCAAAAAATCACACAAACACAGATCATTTTGTGTAGCAAAAACAATGAGTTTATCTAAAGCAGAGAGATTAAGACTCAACATTTTAACTCTGTAGTGGCAGGTTGATCATTTGAGCTTTTGAATTTTTCTTGATACAATTTGCCATTCGTTAAAAACTTGTGCACAAGAGTTGGCCATCCTAGAAAACCTGGCATGGCTTTGAACCTTCCCATTCATACAAATACTTGCAAGTAGAGGAGCCATAAACCAATTGGGATGCCTGAAGGGGGTTGTTCTCCTGTCTTTCTTTATTTTTAAAGGATTTATTTTCCATTCTTCTTTGAATGAATGAGAAAGGCCTATTGAGGCTAATTTTGGGAGGAAGAGGCAATGGAGAAGATCCTTAGAATGCACCTCCAAATCAAAATTAGGATCCAAACAACAAATTCCTGGGAAAAGAGCCAACAGCTCAGAATAAACTAAGGACCATCCATCACCACTTTTCCTCATACTCCATATGTGGTACCACCCACCACTTTTCCTCAGGCTCCAGACAAGTAGTATCTCAATACAAAAACTTACCAGCCACAATTCATATAGAACTGTGGTTTCCAGGGACTGGTGGGAGAGAAAACGGGGAGTTGCTAACCAACTGATAAAAATTTTCAATTATACAAGATGAGTTCTAGAGAGCTGCTGTACAACATTGTGTCTATAGATAATACTGTATTATCAACTCAAAAATCTGTCAAGAGGATAGATCTCCTGTTAATTATTTTTACCACAATAGTAAAATAATAAGTGAAGTTAATGAAGTTTCTCTTTAGCTTTGCAAGTCTCCTCTGTAAGTTTAAAATAATATTTTCTTAATTTTTTATTTATACTTTATAAAGTACTCTTTCATTCATTGTCTTGTTTGATTTTTTCCTTTGTCTTATCTTTTATCAATCCACTTCCACTATAGATAGGATCACACATGTGGAAGGTTCACAGTGGTTGATTTTATTCTTCAATTTTTGGTTAACAAAACAACCTATATTCTTATTTTGGTAATAATAACAAGACATTAAAAGGAAGCAAAAGTAAGAAGAGAGAATGAAAAGCTCCTCTTATAATCCCTTCATTATCAATACATATTCTAAGGAGTGGATCTGATACCAGACACTTTTATGAATTTAAGCTAACATATTACCCTACTCAAGGATGTTTTCTGAGAAGCTTTATGCTTAATTGTAGAAGAAAAGATTTGTCTCTATTAATGAAATTTGTGACAGAAGACAATAATTTGAACAGTTATTTTGGGAATGCCTGTTGAACTGATTATAGACAGTTCCTGATTTCTGATGGTTTGACTTAATTTTTGACTTTATGATACTGTGATAAGGATACACATTCAGTAGAAACCATATTTCGGGTATCCATACAACCATTCTGTTTTTCACTTTCAGTACAGTCTTCAATTACATGAGACATTCAGCACTTTATTATAAAATAGGCTTTGTGTTAGGTGATTTTACCCAACTGTAGGCCAATGTTATTGTTCTGAGCATATTTAAGGTAGGCTAGGCTAAGCTAGATGATATTCAGTAAGTTAGGTACATTAAATGCATTTTTGACTTATGATATTTTCAACCTATGGTAGATTTATTGGGACATAGCTCCATTGTAAGTCTAGGAGCATTTGTATATTCTGTCCTACTTATAATAATAATAACCCAGAGGACACATAATTGGTAGCTGAAGGTATCATTGCATTTGTACTTTCTTAAATATAGGATCCTTTCAGCCTTATGCTATGATTACTAAGCTAGCTGTGGGTGAAGCCATAACCCTCCATAGACATTAAATATTGAATGATAGCACCTTTTTTATTAGCAGTACAAGTCATTCTAAAGTCATATATATTTATATTTTCCATTGATGTGTTTGATCTTAACAGTGTAAATAAAATGTTTGTAAGAATGTCTGTCATTCTTGTTGAAAGGTTATTCTCATGATAACTGCAAAGTGTTATTTTACTGAGAGGTGCCATAACTACCTTTGCTGATGTTTGTGTTTTATGGCCAATTTAATGCTTCATTGTAAATATGATTTTTCTGCCTGGAATTGCTTATAAAGAACGACAACCCTGGTGTCTGGATTTCATTGAGATCTTATGAGAGTTGGAGTAGCTGGGTGGTTTGTATTTCATGCCAGTCATAATTCAAGGTCTGTGTAGCATAGTTTTATTTTGAACTGGCTGGGAAAATATTCATGTTCTCACACAAGCATTCTTCCTGATAATGGCTCTGTTTAGTGGCGTAAATCAGGCATAAACTTATTGATATCCCAGGATAGTTTCAAAAAAAATTTTTGCTCCTGGTATGTTTGAAGAAGAGGGAGGAGGTCAGTGGTCTTTTTTTCAAGGAGGTGTTCTGAAGTTCTTGAAACCATTATTTCCAGGTGTTTTCACACTGAACTGAAAGTGCTTCCTTTGTGGCCTCTCCAGCTGTAGCTGGCTATGCTATTTATTCATGCACTCAACAAAAATGTACTGAGTGCATGCTGTGTGCCAAGCTCTATTCTAGCTCTTGAGGCTATAGTGGTGAACAAAACAAGTAAAAAACCCTGACTTTAAGTCACCTATTTTTAGCAGGAAGAGAGATTATAGGCAAGGTAAATAGTGTGTTAGATACTGACCAAGAGCTAAGCAGAAAAATAAAGCTGGGAAATGTTGGGAAAGGGTTGGTTTGCAATTTATATACTGCGACCAGGGAAGGCCAACTGGAGGAGGTGACTTTTGCATGAAGACCTGATGAGAGTGAGAAACAAGTTTATGTTCATAGTTAGGGGAGGATTGTTCTTGGTGGAGGGAATAGCAAGTGAAAAATCCCTGAGGCAGGAGCGTGTCCAATGTATTTGAGGAATAGTGAAAATGAGGCCAGGGGTGCTGGAATTGAGCAAAGAAGGAGATAAGAGTAGGAGTTGAGGCAATGACAGGTGCTGGGGATTAGGTACAGATTAAGTATAGATCTGTGGTTCAGTCTCCTTTCACAGTTCAAGAGAAACACAATCTAGGGCAAATAAGGAACTCAGTTTCCACTCTCAAAATATACTACTGATGCTAGGAACGTTCCCTGCAGACTAGGAGATGAGACATACTTCTTCCTGTTAGCACTGTGGGATACCTTGTATTTCTTTTCCTAATGAAAACAAAGACTAACGGTTGCTTGCTGTCGTGTCTAAATTTCTTAATAAAGATTAATTCTTGAGTAGTTACAATCTCCTTGTTTCTTTGCTATTCATTTTGCATCCACAAAGCAGAAAGCCGTTCCATCTGCCTCCTGGGAAGTACAATGCGAGTAGTTATTGTGGCTATTCCTATGTTATGTTGTTAAATCTTGTGTCTATTGCCTCAAGAGTCAGGGATTTATGGCTTCGACCAGCTTAATCTCAGTTTTGTATTTAAGAACACTCACATAGTGAGCACTCTACATGGCACTGAATGGAATTAATTCAATGAATAGAGACGGTCTAATTCATCTTGACCTAATACTTCAGTTAACTTGAAGACCAATAGATGGGTTAGTTCCTATAATGTGTGACTGTGTGGGGATGATGCTTCTGAGAGGAAAAGCTGGAGGGGATGGGGACCTCTACCTCTGCCTGCTAAAGCTCTTTCTTTGCAAAATGTCCACTTCCCCCCTCCGATTCCTTCCCACTATTATTTAATTACTATATTTGTTAGGGATGTGTTTTTGTTCTACCAAAACATAAGCATCACAAAGAAAGGAATCATGACTATTTTATAACCAATCATTCTATCACCAGTGCTGAATGTGGTGCCAGGTCCGTTGTAGGCACTCAAAATATTTATTGAATGAAATAATTCATGAATTTAAATATTAATATAATGCATTTCCTTTGTATTCTTCTGACCTCCCTTCAAAATTTTCACCTTGGGAACCCAATTCAAGGTGTTCTGCTTCTTGAGGAAGTTAGGTAACTCTTAAAACAGTGTAAACCTAGGATAAATAAGGGTGCCATCAACATATAGACTTTGGGTTGTGATTTCTTGAAAAATTCCATGGAAGGATTTGATTCATTCACCTTACCCAGACCAATCTCCCACCATGTGGCTTGGGGAAAAAGAAAATCGACAGCAACAACATAATAACAATAGCAAGTATCTTGTGATTTAGAATATGATGTTGTATTTTTAAATGGCTAAATCTGTCTTTCAAACCTTATTCTCACATTAGAGGCCTCATTTTGTCCATTTCTCCTCACTACTTAGTACAAGTATGGTACAAACTGCATGAATTTGGTGTCAAGTGAAGCTGGATGTGAACTCCTATCTCTCCAAGTAAGTCTCAGTTTTTATTTATTTATTTATTTACACATTGGGGGAAAAATCAGTTTATCAAACATTTCACATAACTATACCCAAGCTTTGCCAAACTGGAAACTTGGACATTTTCTGCACAGTAATTATTTTTTTTGGTGTTAAAAATATTTTTTAAATTGTGTAGTGACTTTTTTATTTTTTATTTCAGAATATTATGGGGGTACAAACATTTTGAAAGGCATTATTATTAATATTAATCATCTTAATTTCTGGTTATGAGTCTGTAAGAGGAAACAGAAATAATAAAACATGAAAATGGTCACTAATTACCTGACAATTTATAACATTAGCCCCAGCTCTTCTAACACTTCATTTATCATAAAATAATATCTACTCATCGCCATAATATCTTTGAAATTTTTTTCACTGGTTTTTGGATGCTGTAAACATCCCATAATACAATTCACATATGATGTGAATATTTTTGAAATTTCAAGAACCACAAAAAATATAGGAAATAATGAAGTCCAAGTAAATGCTAAAATTATTCACAAAACTATAGATAAGATAAGGAGCCAAGAGAAAATTAACAAGGATGATGACAAGAATCAGAGGAGAATAATTTGCATAGTCAAGCATTAGAAAAATTGATGAAGTTGGCTAACATTTTTACAAAGGAGATCCTCTTTAGGAAAGTGTTATAAAAATTCAAATGGGAAGCAAAGGCTGCCATATTGTACATTTTATGGAAAAAATTACACATAAAAACCCAACACATAATTTATTATTTGTTGCAATTATAACCTATATTATGTTAAAGATAATTTATAACCTATATTATGCATAAGATAAAAATAAACATTTTTATGACTTTGAGTTTGCTTTTTTAAAGATTAAATCTAGGTCAAATATTTTTTTTTAAAAACTGTATTAATTCTTATGAACTTCTGTTCCCTCCATTAATAGGCCTCTTTCCCAGTAACATTTGTTCTGGAAAAATGAGCTCTTCCTGTATTCAGTTATTTGTAGACCTTTGGAAGCTATTAGAATGTCAACTCCATGAAAGCAAATCCTAGCCAACATAATACCTTGCACATAAACACTAATGTACTATTTTCTGTGAGCTGGGCACTGATCTCAGCGCTTTATAAATATGAACTCATTTAATCATCAATGTAATTCTTCAAGGTAGGTATTATCTTTATTCTACAGAAGAGAATACTTAGGCGCAGAGAAGTTAAGTAACTTGTCCAGGTCGCACAGCTTGTAAGTAGTAGAGCTTGAAATCAAATCTAGGCAGTTTGGTTCTGGACTCTGGACTCCTAGCCATTATACCATGTTGCCTCTAGGCTGCCTCGAGATGTTTGTAGACTAATTAAAGATTTTAATATTTAATAGTCTAAGTATGGTAATGTAGTTTGCAGGTCAGATTCAAATGAGGTCTGAAGAGACGGGATCCATTAAGGAGGCTTATGATATCTTAGCATATGAGAAATGCTGGAAGAAAATGCAAACGCAAAAACAAAAACAAATAAAACCCTCCCAGACTTCTCCAATGAATCTAAGACAATCTGGCCTTTTCCAACATCTTCTTTTAGTCCATTTGTATCCTCATTATTTCTTGATTATAAAATAGAATGGATAAAACATAAGTATTATAGAAAGATCTTATACATATTTCACTATGTTTTCTACCACGTGTAGAAAGATCTTGCATTAAAGTCTGAATTGCTTTGCTACATGTCCACTATTGACAGTGCTGTTTGGTTTCACAAACTTTATTTAACTTTCTCTATATAGCAGCAAGCATGGGCACCAGCAGCAGGCCAATGCTGGAGTACATTTTTCTTTCTCACACTCCATCTGGGGTCCCTTTGAGGATTTCTGCTTCCCCAGTTTTCCCCCAGCATCCTCATCCTTATTTGGTTTTACAGCAATCTATTCTCTTTGAGATCTCGCCCAGTTTTCCCTTCTGTACCTCAATCCTTTAGGGACCTGCTCCGTGCTGGCCAACAAATATCGAATGTGATGGTCTGCATAAGACTCACAGGTTTGCTGAGCCCTCTCAGCAGCTGGAGGTGGGACGATTTGGGGGTGGAACTGGAAATGGAGGGGCTCTGGTCCCCCATATCTCCCTCAGGAAGATTACTTCACTGTTTATTGTTCTGTATGTACCATGAGAAAAATGGTATTCTCATAGTAAAATTTTTCTTAGAAAGGGAATTATAAAGGAGCTGCCTATGTTGGGAGAACACATTGATATAGAGGATTGAAGGTTAGAAATGGCAGGAACCCAAACAACAAAAACAGATGA
>VBSM01002608.1:12989705-13009103 GCA_008086735.1 Cheirogaleus medius | reverse complement strand
TTTTGTTGTTGCTGTGATTGCCCTTGAGGTCTTATTCATAAATTCTTTGCCTAGGCCAACATCTAGAAGAGTTTTCCCAATATTTTCTTCTAGAATTCTTATGGTTTCATATCTTAGATTTAAGTCTGTTATCTGTAGTGAATTAATTTTTGTGAGTGGTGAGAGATATGGAACCTGTTTCAATCTTCTACATGTGGCTATCCAATGTTTTCAGCACCACTTATTCAATAGGGATTCTTTTCCCCACTGCATATTGTTGTCTGCTTTGTCAAAGACCAATTGGCTGTGTGGATGGTTTTATATCTGGGTTCTCTGTTCTGTTCCATTGGTCTATTATGTCTCTATTTTGGTGCCAATAGCATGCTGTTTTGGTTACTATAGCCTTTTAGTATAGCTTAAAGTCTGGTAAAATGATACCTCCAAATTTATTCTTTTTGTTTAAGGTTGCTTTGACTATTTGGGCTCTTTTATGGTTCCAAACAAAGTGTAGAATTATTTTTTCTAGGATTTGGATGTTGAAAAATAATTAGACATTGATCTAATCTGAAAACTCAGATTTTATGTTATACATACATACATACATGTACATGTGTTTGTGCACATAAGTGTGCATGTAGTTTGATGTACTTTCATCACACAGGTAGCTTTATGCAACTACTGCCACAATTAAGACATGTAACTGTACCGTCTCGTAAAGGCTCCTTTGTGTTACCCCTTGTAGCCAATCCCCCTCCTGACCTTCATTCTTAACTCTTCACAACCACTAATCTGTTCTCTTTTACCATAATAATTTTGTTATTTCAAGAGTTTTGTATAAATAGAATCATATAACCATTTGATAATGCCTTTTTTCATCCAGCATAATTGCCTTGAGGTTCATCTAAATTGTTGCATGTATCAATAATTTATTCCTTGTTATTTTTTAGTAACATTCCATGTATAGATGTACCACAGCTTATTTAGCCATTCAGCTATTGAAGGGCATTTGAGTAGTTTCCAGTTTGGGGCTATTACAAGTAAGCTGTTGTGAACATTTGGGTACAAGGTTCTGTGCGAACATATGTTTTCATTTCTTTGGAATAAAAGTCTAAGGATGCAGTTGCTGGGTCAGATGGTAAGTTTATTTTTAGTTTTAAAAGAAATTTCCAAATTGTTTTCTAGAGTGGTTGTGCCATTTTACATTCCCACTAGCAACATTAATGATTTGCTTTCCCTGCACCCTTGCCAGCATTTTGAGTTAATAAATTTTTTATTTTAGCCATTCTGGTAAGTGTGTTCCCTTAGTCTTTAAACAACTTTGACTTAGGTCTTCTGTTAGTTTTGACATGAGGAATCTAAATGGATGTTCCATATGATGGGACAATTGATTGCTACCACTAGGCAGCATATAGAATATGCTTGGTGAGCATGGAATCAGAAAAAGGGGGGTTACTTACCAGATTTCAAGATGAATGGCATCAGACTGTTATAACCTAAATTATTAGGTCGTCAAAAGGAATTACCTGTCCAAAAACTGGAAGAGCAGTCTTTGAGTCAAGGCCAAGGATGTCTCTTGGACAGTCTACACAGGGCTCTTCAAGCACCAGCCTCGGAGAGTCTCCTTTTTTGTTCCATGTGTTTCTATGACTGACTAGTCTGACATTTTTTGGTCCTACTTTTGATAAACCCTACAACAAAAACTAATTTTTCTATGTAAGCTTTCTTTACATATATTAATGTATTTAATAGGCTTATACTTATAAAAAATTCCCTTGTCCTCAGGTGGATAATTCTACTCATATAGTCACCTTTTAAAAAGTCACTATCTAGTAACAAGAACTAATTTAAGAACAAATTCTCTTCTTTTTCTACATCTCTTACAGAGCGATAAATAGGTCCTAAACCAAAACTCAGAGAACACTTCTCAAAATTGTCTCTTTCTTTCCCAGTTTCAGTGTCCTTCAGTTCTCCCAGAGACTCTCATATGAAACCCCCAAACCTTTCTCAAATCTCACATTTTGGCCCATCTGCAAGTTCTTTGCTTAACTTCTTTTTTTTAATATTTTAAAATGGTTTTCCTATATTCCAATCCAGTACCTAGATTCTCCACATGAAAGGGCAAGTGGGAGGCTGGGCATTCACCAAACAAGGAGAAATTTTCTCTGTACTCTCTGCCTGCCAGTCCCGATTTTCCTCACATTCTCCCTTTTCTATGATACTATAAGCCTGGGGACTCTCTTGTTAAATCAAGAGTTTCCTTAGCAGGTGAGTACTTTGGGGAACCTATGGGGTAGCTGTGCCAGAAAACTAAAAATTCTCTTGTGTATAAGGTTGAGAACATTTCCAAGTCAATGCACCTAATCTCAGTGCATGGTCAGACCCTGCAGATCTGGAGGCCATTCTGTCTCAATCATAACTCCCTGCTCAGTGCGACTATGTGTTAAAATTAGAACTGAATGCTTAGAGGGCAATGTTATTTCCTGTATTTCAAAGTTCTAGAGTGTCAAGGGAATGAGGACAAGGTCAGGGGTGAAGGAGGTGCTAAAGTCTCACTGTAACTCTTAAGTACCAATACAAGCTCTGATGAGGTCAAAGGCATAAGCTCCATTTCTGGTTAGGTTGATCGGTTTTGTTTTGATTTATACTACTGGTCATAGACAGCCTGAAAATCCATCTCTGCCACTGAGGGAACTGGCCTCAAGTGAGTGTGTGTCCTACTAATGTAGGGTCGGCAGGCATATGTTTAGACATGAAAGAAAGCACAACCATTACCATATTTTTACATCTATATTTAGGCTATAAAGTACTCAGGGCAATTTGCATTCATTTTAGGATTGAAACATTGTACTTGATATGCATATCAGTGAACTGGAGCTATAAATAGCATCTGTGTTTACCTTTGCATGCTGCTGCATGGAAAGAGAACTCTAATTTTGTAAACACTTACCTGTCGTGATCAGCATTTTTGCATACCTTGCCTAATAACATGTTTGTAGCTATGTCTGAATCTCATATACAGGACCTACTGACATTTCCACATTGTATGATACATAGGACTGATCTTTGTGTAACTGAAGCCATAATTTTGAGAGGACTGTTGCCATTTATAATCTTGTTTTAGTATGTGAACAGATTGCACCTTTCTTTTTTTTTTAACCTGGAAAGAGAAACCTGGTAATATCAGCTGCATAGGTCACACTCTGTTGAAAATTCCTGAATAAAGTTTCAGTATTCTGGGCTCAAATATCAATTATTTAATCTCCCATACAGATGCCTTTGAACTGAGATGTTCTTCAGATCTTTGTGATGATCATACGTCATTGGATATTGCTTTTCTGTCTGTTTTACTTTCCACATCTATTCATATGTCTGATTTGTATTGATGTCTTGCCAATATTTGGTTGTTTGGTTCTTGTTGATTTCTTTAGTATATAATTTATGTCAGGTGCTCTTAGATACACTGTGAGTATCAGAATCGCCTATACCAGATGCCCCCAACCCATGATATCCTGTCGCCCAAGGATTCTGCTACATCCCCCAACCTCTTGATTCAGAACAACTGATATCAATGTTTCTGTTCGTAAATTATATTGGAGTAGGGAGCAGTTTTGGACCCTGGCAAGAGAATGTGTTGGGCAGGGGGATAAGGTAGCTGACTGAGATGAGATGAAGGCCCTCTGAAGGAATGTAACTCTGACAAGTAGATGGTGTTTGTTACTGTGCTCCCCCAAGCTAAGCTTTGGGCTGGCTAGATTGTGCCATGAAAATAAGGGCCAGTTCTCAGATCTATAACATTATTCCAAGTGGCTTGGAAAAGTCTTCTCCTTCCCATTCACTTGTCCAATCCTACTTGTGCATCAGGATCCACCTTAGGTCTGATCTCCTCTGCAAAGTCTTACAGGTAACCACAATCTATGCTTTCCTTGACTTCTATGTTTTTTGAACACTTAGCATTTATATTTCTCACTTTTTCACATATGTTGCTTATATTCTTTAAGCACTTAGTTTCCTAAGTATATGCCTCATCATTCTAACAAGTCTACCAGCTCCCTAAAGGCTATAACTTTTACTACTTTAAAAAATTTCCAGAGGAGAGAACTTTGGGCAGAATGGGAGGAAGGGAACTAATATTTCTTTAGCCCTACTATGTGCCGAGCATGGTTGGAAGCCCTTGGCATCTTACTTCAATTTATTTCTGCATGATATTATCTCCTTTTTACAGATGATTTAAACAAAGCTTGGAGTTTTAAGTAACTAGCTGGAAATGACACGGATGTTATCCCCTTTTTACAGATGATTAAAACAAGTTTAGAGTTTTAAGTAACTAGCTGGAAATGATATGAATTATAGCAGAGAATGTAGAGATTTGGTTTAGGCTTACAGGGCTACAGTCTCAGCTTCCACCATATTTAAGCATTGGTCTCCTCATGTCTTAAAGGTGTGTGTAGTGTCCACTTTATTTAGAGATTCTACTGTCTTTTCTTTCTAGTGTGAAATATAGATAACTTTTTTCTACATTTATATAATTTTTCAATGCTAGCTTTCATTGTTACTATAGCTTATTTTATATTTTCAGATTGAGGGATGGTTGTATAAAGATACATTGTATCATTATATTGATTGTATAATGGTTATTGGTTGTATAATGATCAATTAGTTGCCCAAAAGTCTTGATACAACTTCTTTTGGAAATGTTGTGCTTGTAAGTATATACATGACTGATGCAATCAAAATCATCTATTCTTTACTCACATATTATAAAGATGCTTTTAGTAGTGGAAATAGAAAAATTTACCTTGAGAATGCTATTTGTATTAAAATTTATTTTTATTTACAATAGGAAATAATTTTCACATAGAGTCATGAAGTCGCTGAACTGTAATTATATTTTTATTATCTAATATTTCCACAAAATTTCAGTCCTTTTCTCTAAGTATTTGAGCATCAAGATTGTTCATCTTTCAGTTTTCTTTTACAGAGGATTTTAGTGAATCAGAAAACATGCTTACCAACTCTTCTAACTTTATAATGCTAGTCAGAAAATTTTATTAATTCTGACAGTTTCCAATATACCACCTATTCTTTATCAGTTTTACTTCAACTGTTGAATTCTTGGAAGATTTCACAACCAGTATAACTTTTCAGGCAATTTTTAAAGAATTCCTTTCTGGCTGCCAAAATCTTTTTATTTCATTTTTTAAATAACAATTTAATTCTTGAGAACTTTTTTTAATAGCCTCAGACTTTAAAAATTGTCATTATATATATTATATATATGGTGTGTGCATCTATATACTTATATGCATATATATTTTCTGAATGTCAGCTTTTATTTTCTTAATTTAATCTCCCTGGATATATGTTAAATGTCTCATTCCCTTTGCTAGCATTAACATCTTCAGGTTTATAGATACTCATATGGCTCTATAAGCTTCAGGTTTTATCTAATTTATGCCTACAGCTTGCTGCCTAGCTTTTTATTGAAGTCTCATGGCATATACTTTTTGATTATTTACACTTGGAGGGCTGGATTTCAGGAGAAGAAAATATCATAAGGACTACTCATGCTTTGGTTTGCTTGATATTATTTTTATGTACATGTATGTGGGCAGAACAGGTGCAGAACTCTGCATCTGTCTCTGTTAATTCAGGAAATAGATAAAGGCATTGAACTGTAGAGGGATTAAGAGCATGTTCAAGAACCAGACAGTCATGGACTTGAAACTTGGCTCTGCCATTTACTATTAGTAACTTTGGGAAAATTATTTAACCCTAGTGTGCTTTAATTTCCTCATCAACAAAATGGGGGTAATGTTAGTCACTACCTCATTTAGTTGTAGGGAGGATTAAATGAGTTAATATATTTATGGTGCTTAAAATAGTGCATATATATATATATATATATACTTATTGGGTGTGTGTCTATAGAGAACACTCTAACAAGGTTTTATTTAAATGCATCAGTCTTGGTTTCATGGCCACACAGATGGAAATAGCTCATGGCACTCTACTTTTCTTATATATAATGTAGTAAATTTTGGTATTCTATAGTGGCATTCTTATGAACCAAAAAAAGACAAGTTTTGCTTTTTTTTTTTTTAGTTTTTCCTTTTTGAGTAACATATGCTGATCTTTGTACAAAATGCTAGCTCCATTTTACTCCCCTCTTCACTTTTCCTCAAGTCATTCTCTGCCAAGAGATATTGGCAGCTCGTCTTGCCTGTGACTGTCTCAAGAGGGAAAATCAATACAACAATTAACTGATATAAAGGTGTCTAATGTCATGATTATCTCTACTGTATTTTTTTTAATAATTATGACTTTCACAAATGGCCTTGGTGGATTTTGCAGAAGGTCTGTGAAACTTCTGTAACTGAATTCACACATAAAAATAGTTACATGAATTCAAATTTCCAAGAAAAGGCCTGGGGCTACCCTGGAAGGAAATATATTACTTTGTTATATGCACTCACCTGTGGTCTGCGTGTGCATTTATTCCTGGCCCGTTTTATTATGACAGAGGAGTCCATTTGCCGTTTCATGGCGAACATATCTTGCTCTTACTCTGTAAACCTATATCTTGCTCTTGCTCTGTAAATCTATCTTGTTCTTCCTCAATAAACTTCATTGCATGCTTGCAATAAATAAATAAATAAATTAATTAAATATTCCTGATTCAATTTCTTTCTGTCAAAATCCCACCTCTCCTTGACAGTCCGTTAATTCAACTGTCTTTTTTCTTCATCAAGTCTTTGAAAGCCTACACTAAAATGGATCCATCCATGCTCTTTATTTTCCCAACCTTGGCTAAATCTCTTTCATGACACTTCATATCCTACCTCATAGACTTCATGAGGTCAGGCTCTCTCATTTTATCTGTCTCCTCTTTAGTCTTATACCCCACCCACCCTGCCTTACTGTCTCCCTCGTACACCAACTCAGCTGGGTTGGTCATCAAAAAATGGACCCTGAATGAATGAATTTATGAGTGATTAGAACTGGTACGGAACTTAGAAATTGTTCAGTTTCATTCATCATTTTAGCCATGAGAAAATTTAGGCCTAAAATCTAATTTTGTCTAAGATCACTCAGCAAGCACAGAAAAGGTGAAAAGAAGGCCTTTCTTGTGTTGGTGTACATTTTAAATTAAAATGATTAGAATCTTAGAAGTACTGGTGCTTGAGAATTGTAAATCTCTAGACTATCTGAGACATTGTTTTGGAAGTAGTTGTAGCAAATGAGGTATTTATCTATAAATGCTGTAAATAGAATCTCTGTTAAGTAAAACTTATCACTTGATAAACAGCTTTATAGAGAAATACATAAATTCTGTATTGCATTGTACTCATCTTGTACAATGCAATACAGAATTGTACTTATGGAATTATGATACAGAATTGTGCAATAAAGAATTGCAGAGTAATCTTGTCCCATATTTGACTTGTAAATTCAGTTGGCCACTTGACTGTTCACAATTGTCGAGATACTTTGGCATATATAAGCCTCTGACAATCAGAGAAAGATGGGAACTATATTTCTTTCTTTACAACACTGCAACCACATGAGCTATTAAAGTGAAATCAGGTTCTTGAACCAAATATTGCCACATAAATGCATTTGTTTTTAGCCAGCAGGCAGAAAACATTGAAACACCTTTTCCCTATAAACTCAGTGAAGCCTCTGCTTTTTGTCCTTTCAGTGCTCTGATAAGGACCTTGCATGAATCATTCAACAATATTCTGGCAGCAGCATTGGCTCACCCAGTTGAATCAGGAAACAGAATCCATCATTAAATCCAACAGAATCCAAACGCAGGATGAAGCAGAGATTGTTCCTGGTGTTATTTTGAAGGTAGCCTGCTATGGTCACCAGAGGTGTGCGTGTGTGTGTTTGTGTGTGTGTGTGTGAAAAAATTGTTTTAATTAAATTAGTAATAATATATAATTTTCTTTATACATAAAATTGACCAAAATTTTTGCCTTATTTTACTTTACATTATTAAAATGCATTTTTAATATTTTTTCTAACAGCTTTTCTTGAGATGTAACTCACATACCATCCAATTCATGTATTTAAAGTATACAATTCATTGGTTTTCAGTATATTCACAGAATTATGCAACCATCCCCACAATCAATTTTAGAACATTTTTATCATCCCAAAAAGAAACACTGTACCCATTAGCAGTCACTGTCAATTTTCCAAGTCCTTGCTCCTCTCTTCTTCCCTCCCTACTAGTGTGAGACAACCACTGACCACTACCTTCTCTCTCTGTAGATTTGCCTGTGTGGACACTACCTACACAAAGTAGGATTATATACTACGTGCACTTTTGTGATTGACTTTTTTTCACTTAACATTTTCAAGGTTCATCCATGTCGTAACATGTATACAAGTCCCTTATAAGATAATATGATTTGCAAATATTTTCTCTCATTCTATGTGTTGTCTTTCACTGTCTTGATGGTGTCCTTTGAACACAAAAGTTTTTAATTTTGATGAAATCTATCTATTTTTTCTTTTGTTGCTTGTGCTTTTGATGTTATATCTAAGAAACCATAGCCTAATCCAAGGCCACGAAGATATATACCTATGTTTTCTTCTAAGAGTTTTATAGTTTTAGCTATAAACACTTTGTTCTTTTTCAATATTGTTTTGGCCATTTTGGATCCCTTGCATTTCTATATGTGTTAGGATCAGCTCGTCAATTTCTGCAAGAAGCCAGTTTAGAATTTTGATAGGGATTGAATCTGTAGATCAATTTGGGGGAGTATTGCCATTTTAACACTATTAAGTCATCTAATTCATGAGTATAGAATGTCTTTCTATTTACTTAGGTTTTCTTTAATTGCTTTCAACAAAACGATGTTGTGTGGAGAAAGCTACCCCAAACTCCACCTGATGCCGTACATATTCTCATCCACTGTTTGAAAGCAGAAAAGTAAAATAAGACAATATCCAATAATTCCACATCCTTTTCTGACAAGACAGGGCAAGGAATGGAGGTGTGAGTGCTCTGGAGTTCTCAGAGTGATACTGGGATTCACATACACCTGTAAAGCTATAAAGGGAGGGCCTGGGCAGTCTTGTGGGTTGGAACCCTTAGAAGTTAGGAACTCTAATGTGTGTAATTGCTTAATCAGACATTAAATGTGGACAGTTGAAAATGGAAAACATTAATTATTTCCAGGAATGACTGGGAAGATACAAATGAGGAGACGGAGAGAAATAATTCATATTCAGAGTTTGACTTCATTCCCGAAGGGCAGAGGTGCCTGTATAAATCTCCTAGCCAAACATATATCTTGAACAACACTAGTGAAAATTACTACTAAAATTCCTTATGATACTCCCTAGTGCAGAGTCAGATTTTGATATTTAAAGGCCTTGCCACAGCCCCAGTCCTGAAGTAACCAAGTAACTCTTGGTTACTTCAAATGCTAACAGTGCGTTAGGTCGGAGCTGGTTTCACAGAAGACAATTCTTCCATGGACTGGGGGTGGGGGGCCTCGGGCAGGGCTGGGGACTGGGGGGAGGTGGAGCTCAGGAGGTGGTGCCAATGATGGGAGTGGCTGCAGTTGTTGTAAATACAGATGAAGTTTTGCTCCCCTGCTTGCCAGCCGCTTACCTCCTGCTGTGTGGCCCGGTTCCCAACTTTCATGGATGACAGTTTTGCCAAGGACAGGGGTGGGGGGCAGAGCTTAGGTGGTGATGTGCAGCCGGTTCCTAATAGGCCACAGACCGGTCCCAGGCTACGGCCCTGGGGTTGGGGACCACAGCCTTAGGTTATAGTTTAAGCTTAATTCACACACTTAATGTAACCTTGTTTGTACTGAATTATTTAAAAGTAAATTGCAGATAATGTCAAGGCACTGATGCGCAATTTAGAATCCTGAGCTCTCAGAAGTTCATTCATGTGGTCCTGAAAGCTATTTTCTACACTTTCAAAAAGCCTGATGGATATACCTGTGGTAAGGATTCACAGAGTAACTTAAACCACATTTTTTGTATTTATGTTATGCCAGTATGATAACACTACTTGCCTCACACTTAAAGAAAATTGTTATTGGCAATTATATATGTTTGAAGTAGAAAGGAATGAAATAATGTCTTTTGCAGCCACCTGGATAGAATTGGAGACCGTTATTTTAAGTGAAGTATCTCAGTAATGGAAAAACAAACACTACATGTTCTCACTAATAAATGGAGTTAAACAATGAATACTCACAGGCACGAAGAGATGCAAAGGAATTTGGAAACCAAGAAGAGGAGAGGGTGGGAAGAGGTGAGGGACAAAAACTTACCTATCTGGTACAGTGAACATTGTCTTGGTTACAGGCACACTAAAAGCCCTGACTTTAGCATTTTACAAGATATTCATGTAACAAAAATATTTGTACCCCCTTAATATTTTGAAATTAAGAATTGAGAATAATTATAAAAAATAAAACATCTTTATATTTTTATAAATTTCTACATTTTTATAATAAGCACAAATTAATTTTGTAACCCCCCCAAAATAATTTGCTTAAAAAAACACTTTAGCATTTTCATGGATTACACAGCATTTTCTATTTTATTCTTCTCCTTTACAAACCACGACTCTAGCTGCCATACAAACTGTCCTGGCAATTCTCTCACCTTGTCATCTTCAGTCTCCTTAACCTGCAGGCTGGGAATCTTGTTGCACCTTTTCTACTTGGCTCATGCTTATTGTTAATAACTCTGAGATTTCTTGTTATGATTCCCTTCCTCCTGCGCCTTTAGTAGACAGTAGTAAGTGATGAAAGTACTCTTTCCCCTTGACCCTAGACTGTCCTCTAGGTCACTCTAGTCAGCTACGCCTCATCAGGTTGGAATTGGCATGAAAAATGAAATCAGTAAAGCCTAAACCTAATCTGGGGTTTGAGAGAGTCTGGCCATGCGTGGAGAGCCTGTGGTTCAGGCCAGCTGGGTTTATATTCAGATAGGAGTAAAGAGCTTATTGGAAAGAAGTTCTTCCTAAAGTAAGAGGGGTCAATATACAAGAACTTGATTACAGGACAAGATGTAGTTGGTAAAAGAGATAGGCAATTTGAAAGCAGGATGGCATTTGCCAGTCCAATTTATCTTAGCCCCATGACTGAGTCCTAGGAAGCTCAAGGCAACCTTCCTTATAAATGGGTTGCACTAATGGAGATGGCTGGTGGTGTTCCCACCTGAGAAGAGTGACAGCATCCTAATACATCACATCCAGGAACTGTAGAGAAGGAAATACACTGTAGGACAGTGCATGCCAATCATGCCCCTGGAAATTTCTAAACTAACTCAGAGTCATTCAAATGGGGCTCAGAGTTTTGAAATTCTACAGATGGGATCAGAGACAGAGAGAATCTAGTTATGCTACCATTTTAGGTTTCCTATTGTAGCCCCAAATTTGTGTGGGCCATAAATACATGGGTTATTCCCATAAATTATGTGATATAGGAAGAGGAGCTAGTATAGTCTTCATTTTACAGATTAGTAAAAGCATGGAGAGGTTAAACCTGTTCACACAACAACTTATGTTTGAGAAGAACTGGAGCCTCACTGTGACTTAATTCTTTTTCCCACTAGACCACATTATGACTAGGCTGTAGATACTTGCCGAGCAATCACTCTGAATAAAGCCCTATATCAGATGCTGAGGGCTAGCACAGGTATAATTAGAAGTGCAGACCCAACTTAACTCACTAATGTCCATAAATGTGATTTGATTTATAAACTTCAACTGAGCCCATTCAGAATTCCAAGAATCATTCTGTGATGGATTTTTATTTTCTGAAGATGGAAAATCTCACGTGTTCTTCTTCCAATGTGATATTGTGACTTTTTTCTTGGGTAGTTCCTTTTTACTACCTTGTCCTTGACCAATAGAAAGCAGAGAAGGTTCACTACATGATTTCTGAGGTTTTCTTATAGAACACGATATGGTTTCCTACTGGCTCTTTCAGAGGACACACACCTTTGCATTCCTGAGCTGCCAGATAACAATCCTGGCTACCTGGAAGCTGCCATCCTGGAGAGACCATGAGAAGGGACCACAAAGAGACACAAAGAGATGACAGAGAAGCCCCATTTCCTCCAGGCCCTGCTCAGCTCTCCCCAGCCCAGGCCCCAGAAATGTGAATGAATAAACCTTCGATGACCCCAGTTGCAGCCACCATCTGACTGCAGCCTCATGAGAGATCCTGAACCAGAACCACTCAGCCAAGCTGTTCGCAAATTCCTGACCCACAGGGACTATGAAATAAATCACTTTATTCTCCTAAGTTTTGGGTCAACTTGTTAGGCAGCAATAGTTATCTAATGAACAACAGGAAAGACATATTGAAAAAATCTTAGTTGCAACTCCTGCTTTATTGAGCTGAGACACCAATAACGTATAGGACAAGATAGTTCTGTAGAAAAATAGAATTGCTGAATTCATCCATTTCTCCTTTACTGTGCACACATTTATCTTGGATTTGCGTGCTGTTTTCATTTCTGACATGCCTTTCACTATACTTTTTAACATGAGAAACCATCTTTTATGGCTGTTGTAAAGGTCTCAAAGTATTGAATGATGACATTCTCACATACTTTCATTAGGATGACATGAAAAAGGAGAGGAAGCTAAACCCGATTGACATTTGCTCTTTACATACTTCAGTTTCTGATTCCTTGGAGTTTGCATCTTCCAAGCAGCTCTGGTTCTATCCTGCGGTGGGCTGGCTGAGGGTCTAAGAGAAATGAGGAAAGCAGAATCTGAGAAGCCTGCCCTTATTTTAAAGCATAAGCAATGCTAAATTAATTTAAGTGAATTTACTAAAAATGCTCATAAAGAAAGCAATTTTAGGTGTTTCAAATTCTTTCTCACACTCTGACATGGCAGTATGTTGAAAGATTTTGGAGATTATCATATGAGACCAATGAGTTCACCAAAAGAGTCCTTGTTTTCTTATCTTTCACCTCCTCCTTTTCTTCCTTCCCTTCACCCTTAAGCAAAGCCTCTGTAGTCTGCATTTAAGTCCTAAATCAATCATTTGCACACATAACTTAATCTCTCTAAGTCTTTCTACTCAGCTGTAAAATGGGGTTAATAACAATAGACAGTTTTATTTGCCTGATTAGTCTGTTATTGAGTCAATATATAATTTCCCATCTCTGTAACATTAATTTATGATATTGCAACATCTTATAGCTTTTGGATTTAAATAGAGGACTGTGAGTTGATGGGGAATGACCACTCTACTAGACAAGTTTGAAAAGGCTTAGAATCCAAGATAAAGATCTTTGAGCACTCCTAGTCTCCTAGGTAGTGGTTACCTGAAAGGTACTCCAGAAGCATGAAACCAGCTGAGTGGCCTTTGTCCTCAGGTTTCTTCCTAACCTTACAGAGTCCTTGGCATTGGAAGAACACTTATGTTTGTTCTTCTTGGTGCATAAGAGAGAATTAGCCTCATTATTTTCAGGAATTCCAGGGAAGCCTTGCCTTTCAATGAAACACAGGGTGGTGTGGGGTCATCAAAGGCCAATTTTTTAAAAGGGAATTAGATAATGCAGCCTTAGGAGAAAACAAGGTGGAATAAGTTTTTTTTCATGGGGAAAGAACTGGAAGGCCAGAGTAGGAGGGGACATGCACTATTAAATGCGCTTTATATTTTTCAGGGAAGCACAGCTTCTTTACAGAATCCTATGAGAGTGAATTTAATAGTTTATTACTTCCTGATGGTATTAGGTTTTAAAGTGTTTTAAAATGTTGTCAAATCTGTTATTCTAATAGGACTCCTTTTTTTCAGATAAGGAAACTGAGTTACAGATAAGGCAAGCAACTTGTGCTAGGACTAAGTCAGCCCAAGAGAGCTGTGTCTCCTTTCATCAGGGTTCTCCTGAGTGACTGGCTGTCCTATTTGGTAAACTCATTAAGCTAATCTGAGCAATGAAATGTGTCATCTTTCTTAGGCAGTCTGCTGGAGGTGCAGTATAAGTAACCAAAATGGGCCACTCTAATGATGGGAATTTAACGTCTTGTGGATGGTTTGTGGGGGAGACAGATTTGGCTTCTTAGGGCTCTTAGGACATAGTCATCTACTTCCTGTATACATAAGAGTGACTGGACCCTGTCCTCAGTGAGGTCAGCCATTCGGACCAGTCACAAGATCTGTGTTGTGTCCCTGGCAACGGGAATTGAACTGACTCCAGATCATGAGACTTAGCAAAACCCTATCAGAAACTTGAGATAGCACTACTGACCCGTTTTTCACTGAGCAAAAAGCTGTGGTGAGTGCGTCTTTTATTCACATGTAGGACATAGAGGGGGGAAAAGGCAGAAATGATAGAAATGAAGGAACTCATGGCCATTTCTGCTACAAACATCTCAAATAGAACTATTACTTGATGAGAAATTGTGTACACCAGTGTGAAATAAAGTGTCACGCTGTCGTTGAAAAACAGGAGCATTTAAGTCTTTTTCATGCTTCAGTTCATACTGCCTCAGTCAAAAATAACAACTTCCACAATACCGTTTGGCTGCTCTACATGATGATTGCTCTAGCCTGTTTTCCCTGTGATTGTTTTATTGCCTGGCTTTCTTCTCCCTTACTAGTAATATGCCATTGTGTGTGTTTTGAAAGGAAATTAACTGCCAAGACCTTAAAGTAATAGGCTTGATTTTTCTGTGAAAACTGACAATACTAATGAGCCTGGAAAGCTGATCCTGCCTTCCGTCCAGTTGCATTATTTCTTATAGTACTTTGAGGCAATAATTTCAGTCCTATTCTTGCCTCTGTTGACCTTCCTCCAACAGCCTACAAGTCTCAATGTTTTTACATTTGTCCTTACACTTCTACCTTTTGATTGAAATGAGAACCCCAAATTTGTTTGCCCCCAAAGCCTTCTTTCTCTAACTTGGGAGAAGACTAAGGAAGTTTTTATTTTCTATTATTTTTCTAATAGAAAATATTCTTCACAGAATTAGATGTCATATTTTATATGTTTCTGCATTTCCCACCTGTCATACAGTCTCAGGCATTTAGAAAGGGCTAGAAATATACTATGGTCCCCTCAAACTTCATATGTTGAAATCCTAACTCCCAAGGTAGGAGTACTTAGAAATAGAGCATTTGGGAGGTGATGAGGTCATGAGAGCAGAGCCCTCATGAATGGGATTAGTGCTCTTATTAAAAGGCCCTAGAGAGCTCCCTGGTCTTTCTACCATGTGAGGTTACAGTGAAAGGATTGGTATCTGTGAAGGAGGAAGTGGGCCCTCACCAGACACCAACTCTGCTAGCACCTTGATATTGGATTTCCCAGCCTCTAGAACTGTGATAGATACATTTCTGTAGTTTGTAAGCCACCCAGCCTATGGTAATTTGTTATAGCAGCATAAAGGGACTAAGGCAGCATATTTATTGAATCAAATTCCTCATTCCAGTAGTCACCAGAAATGAAAATGGAAGTAGATATAAAGAATAAAATCAAAGGTAAAGTCAGTTTGTTCCCCTCCTCTTGTCCTGGTTAACCTTGTACATACACACATACACACAAACACATACACAACATGTAACACTGTACACAGCTGTAGGACCAGAACAGATATATATTCAATATTGCATTTAGCCCACATTTAATGTGTGTGTGTGTCTGTGTGTGTGTGTGTGTGTGTGTGTATAGACTCTGTTGTGCCAGCAGAGACTATTCTCACCTTCCACATGAATGGCATAAAAATTTCACTGCCAGGGAGAGCATCTGGCTTTTTTGGAGGCCTTTATGTCATTGGAATTTGGGGCAGTTTTGGTGCTAAATCAAACCACTACTCAGTCATCGGCAGGACTGTCCAAGGACTTAATGAGAAAATGGAAAGAGATGTGAGTAATCATAGGAATGTAGGTCTGGTTGACAGTTAAGAGAAGACCAACTGGTACAGCAGGCCCAGAAAAGGGTGAGAGTCAGATGATTAGAAAAATAGAATAACAAACAAGAAGATGAAACAGGAAATTCCAGGTCTAGGGCAGATCGCGAGTGTCTCCAGCCTGGAGACCTCATAGACTGGCTCTTGCCAGAAAAATGGCAAAAGTGAACTTCACTTCATCTGAATGGTCTTGGAGTTAATTTCCCACTGAGGGGGAGAAGAAGGAGGTTGACAATGGAAATGAATTAAAGGCAACCAAGAACTCTAGGGAGTGTGTGTACTTTTGGGGAAATTGTCTTGGAAATGATAATTACCTTGTTTAAAGTATAGAATGGAGTAATAATTAACAAAAGCATTTTTCAGCTAAAGTGATCAACTCAGTTAGGTAGCCTGGGCACATAACAACACAAACTTTATTTGCACTAAAGGCTCTGACTTCACCATAATTCAATATATAAATGTAGCAAACAAAATTGTATTTATACCTCATGAATATACACAAATAAAAATTAAATTAAATTAAGAAAAATTTTTCTTTAGCTCTTGAACTACATGTCTTCTATGATTGGAGAATAAATAGAAAATGAGGTTGCCTCTTAGGAGCCAAGGGGAACCTGAGTGCTTAAGGGTTGTGGACTCTTCCAAACACAGAGCTGTAGGAGAGATCACACTTCCAACAGTGACTTCTCAACCCTTTTTACTGTAGCCCCCTGTCTTCCTCCAGTGGCCTCCCCTGGAGACTTGGGCCTTTGTGATACTTCCTGAGGTACAAAGCTCTCTAGTGGTGTTCCCATGCAGGGCAGAGTTGCAGGCTCCAAAATCTTTCATCTCTCATCCTGTTTCACTCATAGTTCCTTATCCCAATCTTGTTGAAAGGCAAAGGGCAGTTTGATTGCATACAGGGATTGAGGATTATTTTAGGCACTAAGTTTTGCATAGAACAAAGAGAGTCATGACTACTTATGTACAGGTTCTAATAGCCAACATAAAAAGACAAATGGAGCAAAGCTTTACCTTTTCATCTTGACAATTGCACATCATTCTGTATAAGCGAATGACAACAGGCTTCTGCATAAGCAAGAAGGACAATTTCTGGAGAAGTTTCTAGGAAAGCCAGTTAGTCTTCCTTGCCCAAGTGCATTACTTCCATGAATCTGTCACAGCATTTGAAATTCCATCATTAAAACCACTTTCCTTTGGATTAAAGCACTGTAGCCTCAAGTATTGTTTTCCTTTTTTAAAAAATTCCCATCCTGATAAAAAAGGGTAAGCCAAGCAAGCAAAACAAACATAATCCTAGGACCAGCTTCATGGAAAGCACAAGAGTCTGAACCCATCTCTTCTGTTTGTATACATACCAAATTCATGGCCATACTTGCCATTCATCTCCTCTCAAGTTTGGGAAAGCCAGTCTCAAAGGACACTGTCTCTAGGCCATGGACAAAGGTGGCGGGAGCCAGCAGGCTAGTAGTGACCAGGAAGAGAGAGGGGGGCACAGGTGAAGACAGGCAAGCTAGAGGTGTCATATTCTTATGAACAAAGTATCTCTTTTACTAAAAGTGGACAGAATGGGCCACTTACCCTTAAGGAACCCCAGACAACACTAGAGGAGAGTACTGCTGTATCATGCTGCAAATTTATCTTTGGTTCTCTTGCTGTGGACTTCTATTTCAAGATTTCTGGCTTGTATTGAAAACTTGCTTCCTCTCAGTCTCAGATGTTTATATCATACCCTGTTGAATCTAATTTTATTTCTTGCTTCTGGATCTTTCCTTCCTGGAATTTCTCTCATTATGCTTTTTTTTTTTTTTAGCTTTAGTGGCTTCAAATTTATCTTATCTTCTACAAATTTTGCAACCTTAATTTTGATTCTTGCTTATGGTTCTCTAATGAAGTTGTTAAATAAGATTGCAATGGTAGTGTATTAAAATCCTCTTTGTAACTCAACGTATTTCCATTTTAGAATTTTTTCCCCAGTGCCTCAGGCTGTCTTTTGTATTCAGGATCCTGCTCACATCTGAACTAATTTGAATTAATTTGATTATTCAGTTACCATTAGTTTTATGATATGTAACAGCCTAATATCTCCATCCCATAAAGTGAGAATGCTTCTGCAGTCTTGATGAAGTGTTATCTAAAAGTGGCTGAAACTGCCTACAGAGTTTGAGTGCTACAAAATTTTCACCTAAAATAAGAGAGTAAAGTCAGATTGCTCTATTAATTTGACCTGTGGGGTTAGTTAAAACAACTACATGTTTGGGAGAGATTGTGGATCTGGCCTAAGAGTTAGTAGATATCGAAGTTTTAGTCCAGCCTATGATTTGGTGGAACTCATTTAAACTCTCCCTACTTGTGCCTTCTGTCATAATATGAGTAATATTTTCCATTTATTGAATATAAACTTTTGAGGAGTCACACAATTATAAAGAAACTTTCTTCTCAGATTAAAGATTAATGGTATATATTAAATATTATCTGTTAAATTATGTATTATCTGTTACTGAAAAATATGGTTCTTGATATTGTCTTTCTTTAATCTTCTCATTTGGGAAGCTGATGGACAGAGACATCTACTCTATCTCTTTTACTTGCTCTCTTGCCAGTCCACTTTGTTGTGCAACTCCAGAGGGACCATCCTTGGACAATAATAATGCCCCTGCAGTTGTGCAACACACAGCCTTGCTCTAAGTCTAGTAAGTTGCTTATAATTTTTTTTCTCTCTGCTCATTTTGTTTTTCCTATTGCTATGAATGACATGACTATCTTGGAAATATCTTGGAAAGTAATTTTATAGTCATAACATTCTTTTATTTTGAAAATAATCATGTGATATAGTTACTTTTCGCCAACTTGTCCTTCTCTAATTTTCTATCTTCCTTTATAATTTTATTTACACATTATAATTTTACAATATATTCTATATTACTATAGAGCTCTTTTATTCTATTTTTCTTTAAGGCTCTCTAGGATCCTTAAGAAGCACAGATTGTCTTGTCTTCTTTTCCTCACTTCTTTCCTGTTGATCAATCAAGATTGGCCACTAGTATTAATGCCATTATTTTCCTTACAACCTGAAAAAATCAGACTGGTATAATTATGCTTTTGGCTCCCTTCTCATGGACAATGTGCACATGTCCCCACACCCCGTGCATATGTGACCTTTCTGCTTCTTCATTATGTAGGTGTGACACCTTTATAGCATGGGTGATTTTAATGACATGCACAGTGTTATTAGGTTATTAAGTATGAAATATCCAATTTCTTTAAGTACTAACTTTGACAGTTGATATCTCTGACATGTCACTTTGACACTTCTTATTTTATTTTTATTGTGAAAGTACATCCTCAGTCTTTCAAATGCATGGTTTGGTTTGTGATTATCTTCCAAAATTTTTTTTTTATTTCAGCTTATTATGGGGGTACAAATATAAAGGTTACATATATTGCCCATGTCTCCCCTCCCCCCTCAAGGCAGAGCCTCAGGCATGACCATCCCCCAAACGTTGCAC
>VBSM01002608.1:12974823-12987502 GCA_008086735.1 Cheirogaleus medius | reverse complement strand
AAAAAACATCAGGTTATTATAGGTTTTCTTGTAACGGTTAAATAAGAAGGGACTTCCTTATTGCCAGAGCTCAGGTAGACTGGCTCTTTCTGATTGGTTGCTGTAAATCTCCTATTTTCATGAAAAACTGGTCTGTTGGGGGAATCTACCTGCTTCCTTAAGATTTTGGTTTTATTATGTGGCACTTAGCATGAGTGACTCCATTTTGGTTTGGTCTGGTCTACTGGGCCCTAGTGCAGGAGGCTAGTCCAAAACAATAGCCTCCCATAAACTTTATTTAACAGAGGCTATCTGCCACTCTCTTCTTCTTATTGATACTTTGCCCCACATCTAGTGGTACTTCAAATGCATATGGGTAAACATTCCAGCCCTCACCCAAGCTCTGGACGTATCTCCACCCAGAAAACTACTCATTTGGTTTAAGGATGCATATATCAGCAGCATGGTCAGTCTGTGGGTTCATAGGCCCTAGAAATGAACTGGGACATCGTGGCCAGGAATTCTGGTGTCATCAATATGTGGAGAGAGTTATCTAAAAGGCTCATATACTTTGCTCCATAGACTCCTCGATCGGTAGGGAGGAACCTGACCAGAGGAGAGCTGTAATGGGAACTCTCTAAAGTATAAGGGTGTAAGGCCTTGGGTGTATAGGTGGCATTGTGAGACCCCAGTAATAAAAATTTCAGGGGACAAGAAAGCCTCCCTCAATAGTGCTTGCACCATTTCTGGTTACTTTGGTTGTTAGGTCAGATGTTATATGAAGCATATTAGAATAAGCAAAATCACATGTAAATGAGGTTAATAGTAATCAGGGATAGAACAATTCATGATCATCAATACCATCTTGGGGAATGACCTGGGGAGTAGTTTGGGAGAGTTTGAATCATCAAAAAAGGTGACATTCAGAACCACTGATTTCATAAAACCTTTCTCTGGTAAACTGATCTTCTGATCCTTTATAACACGAATTATCAAGATAATCCACTTGGCTTTTAGTAATTACTGTTTTATATTATTGGCTATTTTCCCTGCTCGTCCATCACATTTTCTTGCTGGAACCATAGCTACCGTATGCACTGTGTATAAATTTAAAAATCTGGGCTGGAAGGGGAGAGGTTACCTGTCCTAACTTCCTCGGTATCTGCAGAATGGATTGGATAATATTGTGGGTCAGAAGGTGAGGGAGGAGTCATTCACAGTGAACAGTCTAGAAATTATGGGTACAAACAGTTGTCAACTTTTACTAACAGTGAATTTCATTATGGGCATATTAAGATGCTTCATTTTTGTAAAAAGATAGACAATATCGTCATTACTGAGTCATTACTCGGAAAATACCCCTTTTAGGACCAGTCTTTATTCAATGGCATACAAAACAACAATGCACACTGAGAAAGCACAGGAAATATAATTCCCTACTCGATATTTCTAAATTGATGATGTTATAAATCTGTTTGTATTTGTGTGTGTTATTGGGATTCAGGAGAGAGGAGAAGTTCAGGAAAACACAATCTCACTTCTTGCCAAAAACAACCATAGTCTGAAAAAGTGAATACAAGAAGTCAGAGACATTTGTGAGGAGTCTGAGCCAGAGACCACAAGCATCATTTCATAGAGGAATTTGATGTTAATTAAAAATGACAAAGTACAAAAAGCCCGAGGGACCAATCCCCTTACCAGCTAAGAGAGGAGTAGGGCAATTTACATAGGTGTGAATGCACCATAAATAACTGCATAACTGGAAGCCAGCTGAATTAATTTACATTTACTAATCTGAGAGGTGGTCAAACTACCTCTGGGAAAACTGAATGTCAGTATTAAAACTTGTGGTATGTTCTGTACTTTGGAAAGCAGGATATCCTTTTGCATGAAGATCACTGAAGAAAACAGGGCTGGTCACCATTTTCCCTCAGAGAGAGAAGCAGTGCAGTGAACTTGTGGTCCTTTCTGGTTATTAGCCTACTATATATATTTATATATATTTTATGTAACACACAGAAACACACACACACACACACACACACACACACACAAGGAGGAGTCTCCAGCTCCTACCATTTCTTCCCAAATTTCAACCCCAACCCCTCACCTTCTAGCCCGAGATGTAAGAGGTGATGCAGTCAGGGACTTGCTGCCACCCCTGCCTGCCTTCCTCTATCTCTATCTCCTCCACCTCTGTGAAATTGAGCCCTCTGATGGCTCTGACTTGTAGGTTCATGACAGTCTTAGTCCTTGATTCAAAGCTAGTGGAAGGAAGGAAGGTATATCTTAATTGCCTGTGATATCCTTCCTCCTTATGTCTGTTGAAAATGTGTCTGAACAGAATGGAGCTCCATCGTAGGAATACAAAGCAGGACAATCTATCAGAGTTAATGTTGAGGGGACAACTCAGCCAGTGTGGTGAACATGAACCAGACAAGGGTAGTGGGAAGAGGACGGGGGATGATGAATCTCAGGGCTGCCATGGGAACCAAGTTTGTTCTGTCTTAAGGAAACTCAGGAATGGAGATAGGGAGACAGGTTGCTTGGAAGCACAGGAAGCATGTATCAGTGACTAAGTGACCCATCATGTCTGGAGCCTGAGTGAGTTATTCAAGGCATGGCATTTAGAGAGAAACGATACTATATCCTCAATCTTAAGGATCTGCCGGACTCCCCATTCCAGTCTCATCTAATTTCAAGTATGGCTACTCACCTCTACCTGTGGCCCATGTCCTAATCTTATAATTCTAGTTGTGCCCTTTCCAGGTTTTCGTAGAGACTACCTTATTTTTAGGATAATTCTAACTGCTATTTTAGTTTCCTGGACCAATTATCTCCATTATATTATATTTTTTTGTGAGCCAGCCCTTTTCACGCTGTGTTCTGTACCTGTTGTATAGTTAGAATACTCTAGTGTTTTTGTGTTTCTTTAACTTTTGGCCTGGAGTCTGAACTTTGCTAATATTTCTTGGCATGGTTTGCATGTTTGTACCTTGTTTACACATATAAACTAAAAATAAAATCCTAAATTCCCCAACTGACTGAACAGACCCCCTCTTGGCCAAGGGGACCCCAGAAAAACCTTAAAACTAGTTCCCAGTGATTCCAGGAAGAGGGGTCAGACCTGCCTCCTTATACCCCCTACATTTTGGATTTCAGACACAATAATTGACCAGTATTAATGTTAAAATAGAGATCATAAGATTGACAAAACAGACTTTGTGGCAATCAGATACCAAATTATAAATAAGACCTAAGGCCATGTCAGGCAGGGATTAAGTCTCACCTTATACTCCATAAAATCTAGTTAAACAGATTTTTTTTTTTTTTGCTGGCACAGTATCACATGCCAGATAATAGACACCCTTATCGTAACTTAAGCATTCTTTCCTACAGACTCTAAATTTTTAGAGAAAGCTTAACACTCTCAACCAATTGCCAATTAAAGAATCTCTAAATCTACCTGTGACTTGGAAGCCCCTACTTCAGGATATCCTGCCTTTTCGGCCCAAACCAATGTATACCATACATGTATTGATTTATGATTTTACATGCAATTCTTTTGTCCCTGAAATGTATAAAATCAAACAAACTATAATCCAGCCGCCTCAGGACCACTTACTCAAGGCTTCCTGGGTTTGTGTCTCCTCAGGCTGCAATCACTCATACTGGCTCAATAAACCTATTTAAATTATTTTATAGAGTTTTTTTTTCTGGGAACACATATCTTTCTTTTTGATTCATGCTAATTCTTTGAATCCAGTCCGTGCTTCACTTTCTATTCTTAAATTTAACACGTTTCTCTCTTTATAATGATTGATATGCTGGCTGTGACCACATCCAGATTCTTGAAACTACCTTGGTTTTTCCCTTGCTACCCAGGCCTACTACTATATCCCTCATACAGGTGATTGTCTCCGTGTTTATCTCTGTGTTTATCACTAAATGGAGTGGAGAGGTGATAGAAAGGACAGAGGAAATTCAGAAAGTATCTGAGCCATGCTTCATGGAACTAATGATGTGGGAGGCACCATTTTTCTCTTACTGTGGCCACAAGGTCTATCATTTCTACTTCTCTGTATAGGTCTGCAGCATTCTTGTTTTTTTACATCATCTTCTTTTAAACACTGGTTAGTTTTATCCCTGATAACTTTGGTCTGCCATAGATTGTCCTATTGTGTGGCTCCCACTGGAAGAAGTATCCAATTTTGATCCAACAAGAGATGGACAAAGAGAGGGCTTTGTGGCAAAACATGGCTACTGGAGGCCTACACTCTGGCAGAAGCCAGGAGTGAGGATGACTTTCCAGTGGACATGGCAGGGACTGAGTGTGCTCCCCAAGAATGTCTAATACAATTAACTCTAAGAATTTGACTGAAAACCTATCAGTTCAATGGCTATGAATGGATGGGTATATCACATTTTTTAAAAAGTAAGAAAGGTACTGCAGAGTGACAAAGGTAGGTGTTAAATATTCAGAGACAAGTGGTTAAACCTAATCAGGTGTGAGAGATTGGCAGAGAAATATATGCTAAATGGAAGTATGACATTAATGAAATTTAAAGAGAGTGGAAAATGTGGATAAACTTGATTTGATGACTCAATTAATACTAAAAATATCCTGCAAGAATATATGAGGGCAAGTAAGGCATTTTGAGTTTATTTGGAAAAATATTTCTAACTATTGAAAAGTGTGTCTAGGGTTTTTTACTGTTCTTATTAAAATATCATTAAGAAACTAATTAGAGAATTATAATTATCATCGATTAAGTCTCCTTTATTGAAAAAGCAGAAAAGTCTCCTTTATTGAAAGAGCAGAAAAACATATGGGATACGATTATGTAGAGAAGATTAATAGAATCCTATATGGGCAAGCAGATCTGGAGAAGGGCAGCCTGTACTAAGACATCAATTCTCCCAACCACTGCCTATATCCTCCAAGGACAGGATCTCGGTATACGGGGGAGTGAGTCCCTCATATTTCCTGAATATTTGTCTCTGAGAAACTGGGAGCTTCTCTGAGGTGCTTTCAGTGACAGGTTGTGGACAGCCACGACACAGATCAAGTGAGGAATGCCAAGCAGAATTGGTGTCTGTTACCTGAAAGCCAGACCATCCAGAAAAGCAGGAACACATGGGAGTCTAAGGATGCTAGATTGTCAGAAGGCAGTGGGTTTTGAGGGGAAGAGCACAGACATCAGACTGGGGTTTGAATTCTAGCCAGCACTTACTAGGGTGGACTCAGGCACACTGCTTCATCTCTCCAACCTTCTGCTTCCTCAGCTATAAAATGTAGGACACTAATTCCTATTTCATAGGATAGTTGTTGGGTTGTTGGTAAGACACAGATAAAATGCCTACCACTGTGCCTGACATGATCGGTTTATAGTAAATGGTAGTTCTTATTATTCAACACGAATGAAAGAAACAGGCAGAATATGGGATATAGGGTGGAATATAGCACACTGTTATGAATCTGAAAAGGACTCACTACTTTCCTGGTATATGATGATAAAACTTGGCAGGTATATACTTCTTTATATAAAATGAGTCAAAGAACTACAACTATTTGGAGCTAATTTATTGTAACAAAAAGAGAACTGGCTCATTTGGGGAGATTTAAAAATTTTTGCAGTTGGCAAAAAATTGTTACACTTTTTCTCTATGTCTTCACTTTGAGCTTACTATCTTAGTCATTGCCTAAAAGGTCACAGAGACCCCTTTGAACACTCTCTTTTTCTTTCAACAGGAATGTAAGTATCAATGAATTTTGCCTTTTCTTCCTCATTTTTCTTAGAATCATGTAGATTCTTCAGAATCAAAGTTCAAGGGTAAATTTTTAGCATCTCATAAATAGTCTCTATTGTGTCTTTCCCCAGACATGCCACTCTCTCTCCTTCCTTTCCCTCTGCCACAAATCCAAAATGTTAGCGCAAAGACTTTCTTATTTCAATTATATTTTAACTGTTTAATTCAAATTTATGTACTGATATTCTACTGCTCTTGGCATCAGTTTTAAATTTCTTTTAAAGTATCAAAATGCCTGAGCTTTTGTGAATATTTTTATTTCAACGGAAATTATAAACAAAATCGTTTGAATGTAAATTGTATGCAACATGAAAGTTTAACCGTCCCCTCAAATAATTAAGCATATGTTACCTATGAATGATATTATATTACTATAACGCCATTTTCACACTCAAGGAATTTAACATTAATATAATCATATTTTCCAATATATAATCCATATTCAAATTTTCTTAATCACCCCTAGAATATTATTTATAGTTTTATTTGCTTGTTTGCTTTATATCCTGAATGCAATCAAGAATCACTCCCTGCATTTGCTTGTCATGGCATGGGTACAGAGGTTTTAAAAACCTATGGGGTGATTATGATAATCCTTTCCTTCTCTTACCTTCCTCTTGAAAGTTAGTGAGGTAGAAGCCTACTGTACTCACTGGTATGGCCCTTAAAATTATATTTTATAAATTCTATAAATAAAGAAATATCATACACTAAGTTTTCTTAAAATTAGGAATACTTCTAATTTGGGTTGGGTCATTATGGGAATTTCAAGGCCAAAGATTCCAGATTCCTTTGGGGAGAAGATTTCCAAACCAATAGACTCTCTAAGAAACCTTCTACCAGGGCTAGAAAAGGGTAGAAGGAGTTCTGACATTAGAGGGGCTAATCTTCTCTTGATAATTGTTTATTTTCCTAGGAGACAGAATTATTTAGGATTTTGATTCTGCCCGATGTTAAGAAATTGCTAAATGGACCTTTGAGATAAACTAATATTTTCAGTCAAAGATGATGGCCTGACCAATAAAAGAACAAGAACTCACTAGTATTATCAGCAAAGTTGTAATTATAAAATGATAAAAGCTAATATAAAATATGAAAAAAATTCATCATTAATAATTGGTCATAGCATTCCTGTGTAGGGCTACACTGTACTATCCTTTTTAGTCTTTTAAAGTGTTATCATTACTTCCAATATTTCATCACTCTGGGTTGTAATGAGAAATTTTTTCTTCCTGCCTGATCTAAGGGCTGTGACAGAAACTCTGGAAAGCCCAATAGTGCTTTAGGGTTTAATAAATATTCCAAATCCTTGCAAATGAGATCAGCACTGGACAGTAGAAAAGTCACATGAAGCTATTATTCAAATATTTCATCAATTATGAATCAGTTGATTGACAAATTGTTTCTAAAGTGCTGCCCTTTCAAGAAAAGCTCCAAGAACTGTCAGTTTCTCTACAGCATCCTCTGATTTAAAATGCTAAGGTTATGGAGAAAGCAGAAGAGTTACTACTTTTTGCTTTTTTATCTTGAGATGGCCTTCCCCTTAGGATTAATTTTTTTTTTCTTTCTGCATGATAGGATTTATCTCAGTTGCTTTCACTCCCAGGGTGGCCTTTCCAGAATGAATAGAAGAGTAAGGCAAAGTTGACTGATTTAAATTGATACTGATGGTGAGCTTTGAGCTTTTTGATTGTTGGAGTGGGATTTTCCTGAAATTGACAACACTGACCCTGTTCCTTTCCTTCTACCTACGGCAGACAGAGAATACGAAAGAAACAAAGGAAAAGGACATGCTATCACTCTTGTGCTTTGGATTCAGGTTGTTTCAGCTTAACTCTAGAACATAACAGAAAATGAGAACTATATAGGCTAATCTTACAAGGTGAAATTGTGATTCTTTGTGTGATGTTGTTCACTATCTTCCTCTTATTTTCTACATTCTCCCTGACTCACTCCCTCCAGTGTTGCCAAGAAATTTCAAATAATTTTTCTGGGCAGTATGCAGTGGTAAGGATGTATACAAAAACCACAGCACAAGTTTTCCTGGAGGATGCTATCGATTTTACGTGAAGACATTGGGAACAAGTTTAAAATTTTAAATTAGTAATATTATTTAAAGTATTATGTAATATTACAATTAATAAATATATGTTAATATAATGCAAAATTCACATGATTTTTAAAGATAAGAACAGACTTCATAGACACTTTTTTGCTTCTAATAGAACTACCCTTTACTATTAGGGGTCCTCTGGTAGCAAAAATTGTAAAACAGTTGTAAGAACTTTAGGTCCAAATCTAGTTAAAAGTTAACTGTTAAATTGCCCAGGAATTTTTTTGGTTAATATGATTGAGTTTTATCCATATCTAATAAGGCTTCTTCTAACCTCTCATCTCACAGTTTGGGTTTCTCAGTAGGCAGATTCTGAGATGAAGTAGCTTTGTCTTGCCTCATCTAACTCCAGGCAGACTTATGCATTTAAGGTCCCTAGAGCCAGTGACCTATGTGAAGCCACACAGTAAATAAGGCTGCAACACCCCAGGCTGTGGATGACATAGGTTCTCACAGAACTGTGGATGAAGAAGAAATAAATTATTGACACCTTCAGTCTAGATAGCCTTGTGAAATTAGCATAGAGCATCCCAAAGTAACTGCTTTGGAGAAGAAAACATTCATGTAAATATAAAAATTCAAACATGCGTGTTAAAATTCAGTCTTAAAACTTACATTTCTTTATATCTCTCTGGGATGACAGAAGTGTTGGACTGATACCATTTTATGAAAGCAACAGAATCTCCTTTCTAGTTGGAACCCCTAAATAGCTTTGGACTAGCTCATCACTGCTAAGGGAATACCTCAGTTATGATACGATGAGTTTCATATTTTAGTATATTTGAAAAACAGTGAGTTGTGCCTCATTACACATTGTAGGTTTGAAATACCATTTTCATCATGAATAACCAAATAGCATACAAAGATACTCATAAGTCAACATAAACTATGCAGCCTCGTGTTTTAGATGCTAGTATATGATTACACAGTAAAATGTTTCCTTCTTCTCACCAGTACAGAAGAGCCAAAATGAGAAAGTATAAAATGAACCTGAATGCACAGATGAGTCATGTTTAGCTTAATGTGAGTCTCTGCACTGGCCTAGCCCCATCTTAGCTGTTTGTGTTGAGCATTTAGCTAGGTGTAAGTTGTACCATCTATTTTTGGGAATGAGGGACAGAGCATTTGTGTATCACATTCCTACTGCTCCCTGAATGAGGGGCAAGTCTCTATTCTTTCACAACTTTCTGGGCAAAACTCCCATGTGTGCTTGAATAATGCCTGTGCAGAGTAACATGTCACACAGCTGGCTCTAATTTCTCAGCTCATCATTGTACTCTCTCCAGCAGGATAAGGCCTGCTTGCCGGTTTTATTACATTTATTCTTGTATCCCAAGGATTGGGCTAGTTCTTTCTCTTACTTTCAAATAAATTCCCCTGGACAGTCTGACATTCAATGATGCTCCTATTGTTCCCATTGCCAAAGAGAGTGCCACGACCTACTCCTACCATTTTGGACTGCTTCATTTGATTTCCTATCTTCCGGGGATGGAATTGGAATTGCCATAATCCTTTTGTGGATTGTTCCCTATTTGTCAGCCACTATTGAGGTCAGTATTTTGCCTACTCCTGTTTCCCATGCCGCACGTTTAGGCTAGTTTCCCTTTCACTCTTAGGCTGTTATGAGGCCCCAGGTATGTGACATTGTATGTTTACATTACTCTGGAACCTAACACTGTCATTAAATGGAATTTTAACTTGTTCTTTAAAACACTCAATAATAATAAGAATTGGGAGCATGATCTCTTCATGAGTTTCTTTGTTTTTGGTCTTGGTTTACATTAAGACCAAAAGTGAAAAGATGAAAATATCCTTTCACCGTCCCTCATTCTACCTGCATTGAATGTTGAATTTAGCTTGGGAAAGTTCTAATCTGAGATGGTTAAAGTAAGAACTTGGAAATCCAAATTATTATAACTAGATAATGATTCTCTGAGAATTGTGGAAATATTGGATTTTAGGTATCCCCCTTCTGTTTCCCTCTCCATTGAGACAAAGCCAGAAGTTCACCCCAAAAAGAACAATTTTTCAATCTGTGAAGGGGTAATATGGCAATGGAAAAATATGAAAATGACATCCTCAAATAATAGAAATAAAAATTATCAACATTAACATATCCATTAATATAATTCCTACTACCACCCCAGTACCATTTCATAAATCCTTTCTCTATAGATACTGTGTGCTCATTTCAATATTAAATTTGCAAAGGAGGTATTATTATCCTCATTTTAGATGGAAACAAAATTGAGGCTCAAAGAGATTAAATAACTTCTCTAAGATCACATAATGACAGTGACCTAGCACCTCTTATATTTTCCTGGATAGAGTTTGAGCCCATTATCCAAAGTGAGGTATCACAAGATCGGAAGAATAGGCTCCACATGTACTTGCCATCAAATTGGCACTGACTGATCAACACTATGGTGCTCACACAGTAGTAATATTCTCCAGGGATTAGGGGGTTTGGGAGGGGATAAATTCACAACTAATGGATGCAGTGAGCATTGTAGAGGGGGAGGGCATGCCTCTAATCCTCGCTTGGGTGAGGCAAAGATACAAAATATAACTAAAATGTTTGTAACCTCATAATATCCTGAAAAAGAAATGGCTGAGCCAAAAATTGAAGCTAGATCTGTTTGATTAAAAAAGAAATCTGTGTTTTTGCCATTATACCAGGAAGACTCCCATCAGCTATCGATTTTTTCAAAAATTACATCTGCCAAGCTTTATGTAAACAAGTAAAATGAGATGGAACAAATTTTCTGGTAAATTGGAAAGCTGATTTCAACCTAGGTCCTGAATTCTCTTATTAGTCTTATTTTCCCTTTTCTGCTTGTACAGATGTTCACAATGTCTTTGAACGTAACCAGCCAAATTGACCAGCAACTCTCTTCAGTGAATTGCATGCATCGCTCAGACCAGCCGGGACTATAGGACTGTTTCCCCGTGGCCAAAGAGGGTGCCATGACCTACTCCTACCATTTCAGACTGCTTCATTTGATTTTCTATCTTTCTGGGATGGAACTTGAATTGCCATAATCCTTTTGTGGATTGTTCCCTATTTGTCAGCCACTATTGAGGTCAGTATTTTGCCTACTCCTGTTTCCCATGCCGCACGTTTAGGCTAGTTTCCCTTTCACTCTTAGGCTCTGAGGCTCTGAGGAGTTTGAGATGCCCTGGCTGACTGGGAGACTCATTCCAATCTCACTGAGATCTGTCCACATTTTGCTCTTGCTTTTAGACCTGCTCCTTGTCTTTCTTGGTGTGACTTTTTAGCGTCAAATTCTAAGGATAAAAACATTTTATACTTAGCTTATGCTTTTCAAACTGTAATGGCAACTGTTGATTCACATAAGCTTCCAGCCTAGATTGCTATGAGCCTTTCCACACAGAGAATGGCATATTTACTTCTTTTTATCCAGAGCTCCTGCTTTCTGAGGTTTCTTTCCAAGAAACAAGTAAATGAGTAAACGGAGTAAGAAAGTGTAGATAGTAAAGATGTTGTTTATTACCTGAAAGTGATCTGATCAACCAAAGAAGCAATAGAAGGTCTCTATCTTTCCCTTCTGAGTACACAGGCTCAAACCAACCGTTTTGTACATGTTATGTACTTCCTTGTCATTGTATCCTTCTTGTTCCATGTTGCCAACTCCTTCTAAACTCTTCCCCAGATCTTCCTCTAGAAGTAGCTCATTAGGAATAATGATTTGCTTCATTTTCATGTAATTTTCCTCTTTTTAATCTATTGCCTCAGGGTGTAGATTCAATTACCTGGGCCACTGTGACTGGAATAAGTATAGTGCTGTTTAATCTCAGTTCTTGACTCTATTTAGTTTGATTTCCACTAGGTTATCAACTTTTTTCAGTCTTGTGGTTAAAAGATTGCAAATCATTCCATGGCCCTACCTTTTTTCACTCTTGTTTGTCTCTCTTCTCAAGATCCAGTATGCCTGAACTCTGACAAGCTTTCAAATGTAATTCCTTTTCTTTACACTAGCTCACTTTGATTCCTTTCCCTTCATTCTATGTAGATTCTTTCTTATACTAATATGTTCAATTAAAGAAAAACTAGTTTCAAAGTTCAGTTTCTGAGTTCAGATCAGAAAAGAAGTTTAGTTATCATTGACAAACCCTTTCTTCTATGTGACATCTGTCACATAACTGTAGAAGATTCAGCTCATGCATTGATCAAAACGTGTGGATTCTCTATGTAATCTCTTGTTTCCAGTAACCAGATAACACTACAATGTTTCTAGGTAGCTGAGTAGGAAGAATACCTAAAATCTCTGCTTAATGATGAGGGGAGTGTTTTAGAATTATATGAACTAACATAATTTAGAAACTGACCAGTGGAAATTCAGGTGTCTGGATGAATCAGCACCAAATTTGAATTCATAAATAGGTACTGAGAAAGGACACTGCTGGTAAGTTTAACTTGTAAGGAAAAAAATGCAGAAAAAATTATAAGTTATGTATGCTAGATCTCAGAGACCTATTTAGAATCATAGAATCAAGGAGCTTTGTAGATGGAGAGCTGCTGAGGGAGCATCTATTTCAACCCCTCATTTTACTGATTAGAAAACTGATGTTAGAAAGGTAAAATGACTTTTCCAAGACTACTTAACTATTTAGTGTTTGAGTTCAGACTGGTGTTTCCTGGGTATAATATTCATACTGTATATATTTTATCGAAGGATGGATCATAAATATGCTTCCATTTGAAGCTACCCTGGGATGTTTACTTCAGTTCAGTTTAATCAGGTCCATTTAAAT
>VBSM01002608.1:12954168-12974723 GCA_008086735.1 Cheirogaleus medius | reverse complement strand
ATTTAAATGGACCTGATTAAACTGAACTGAAGTAAACATCCCAGGGTAGCTTCATTCGTAGAATTATGCCTTAGATTGGATTCCTCCACAAGTAAGTACTGAGATAAGGATTTGAGTGAAAATAATTTCTTTAAGACATGATCCAGGAAGCACTGGGCAGGGAATGGGGATGTGAGATGAAGAAGGGATCTTATCCCTATAGAAAACTAGCGCTCAGTGCCCAGTGGGAACCTCTGGAAGAGTTGTTCCACTCAAGGGAAGCTAGAATGTTTAGTTACCAATTCCTGAATGTGACTGAGAATTTCTACTGGGAGTGGGCACTTTGGGTCTGCCCTAATAAAGGGCTGCACTCTACTTTCTATGGCTAGAGAAAGCTCTCAGTCATGGAACTGTGGATAATTGCAGCAAGACACCATTGGCATGCATTGGTATGGTGAGTGCTGAGGGAGTATGGGAGGAGTATGGATATTGTCTACTACACTGGGGAAATGAATAGTAGTGGGAACAGGAGATGAACAACATAAGCTCAATGCATTGGATCAGCTAAATGAATTTTGAATCTCATGATATTTTCCTCAGAATATGAATCTGGGTTTAATAGATTTTAGTCTATAGAACTGGCTTATCTTAAAAGTGGAGATTTTGCAGATTTTCAGTGGTATTTATTGTATAATATTGAAGCTTACTGTTACCATTCCTGGGCATTCTCATAGGGTATTCCCAAACATGCATAGCAAACTTTTAGTAAGCACTTGTGCAGAGTTTCTTGTTTTAGAACCATTTTAGGTCTGAGGAGTGAAGGGTCAGGAGAAGTGTGGTTGGGAGCTAACAAAGGGCTATCTAGAGAGATTGGCAACTGAAGATCACTTAGTATTTTGGTTACTTTGGATTGTATGTAATTGAGTTGAAGTTAACAATAAAATGTTAAAAGCCTATAAAGGCTAATGAAATTAATATTTTGTGAGATACCTTGGCATGGTTAATATTTAAAAACCTTATTTTTTCATCAATGTAGGGATTTGAAGAAATCAAGAATGCAGGGACATAGCCAAGGAATGGTGACAACTTAAATCTGAATGTTCTAATATATCTTCTAAAAACTATGCAAATTAACAAAAATAATAAAGTCACACAAATCCTATTCTTTAGCATGACTATAGATTAGAGTATAATGCATAGATCAGTTTCTTTTAAATAGAGAAATGAACACAATTTTCAGTTATTGTGCCTCATATTTCTTTTTCTTTTCTTATTACACTACTTAGGGCCTTTAGTATAATATTGTCTTGATTGAGAATGCTCTTGAAGTTTCTCCAGTAGGAATGGTTATTGGTTATCACTATAAATTTTGGCTACATTCATTTTATCAGGCATAGAAAGTGCTTTCTGTGACTGAAGTCCTCAGATTTTTTCTCACAAATGAATGTTGGTTTTTATCACAAGTGGTTTTCTATGGCTTGAGAAGATCATATCCTTTTTTCTTCCTAAGGGTAAGCACATGACTGAGGTTGGCCCACTGAGCTAAAGGAAAGACTTTAGCTTATACTTGAGGAGGTGTTGTGTTCTGCTTAATTTTTTGTTTTTGTTCGTAATTTGTGCTGCTGGATATGAAAAAGAAAGCATTTCTCTAGTTTCTGCAGGAAGCAATTCTGAGACAGAAGCTAATACAAAGAGGACCAAAAGTAAACCGAAAGTGTAACAGTGGATCTTAACCCCTAAAGGACTGCAGCCCACCCCAACTCCATCCCTTTTATATAAGAATTGCTAAAATATTCTTAACTTTCCATTTAGTTTTAGTTTGCATTATCTATAAATTGCAGCTCATAACTAAAAGAAGAGTGGTAGGCATCACTACCAGTGTGGGTAACATTCAGAAAACAGTTCAGCAGTGGACAAGGAACAAGAAGAATGTCTATGAAATATAAAAGTGAAATTCCACAGAACTAAGATAACATTGTCCAAACTGTGAAAATGGTTCTTTTCCTTTTCGGCATATTTTCTCATATTCAATAGATATCGAAGTACATTAATTAATGGCCCAAATAATGGAAGATTTGTATACTGCCCTGAGCCTGGTTAAGGCATAGACTCTGGAAAAACTATCAGCTGTAATTTTGAACAAGGTTCTTGACTTCTCTAAGGCTCAGTTTTCTTAGGTCTAAGTTAAAATAATGTATGAAAAGCACTTCACAGTGCCTGGTATGTAGAAAGCATTCAATAAATGTTAGATATTGCTGCTATTATTGAAAGGAAAAGAATGTTTTATTCTGTTAGCCCTTCACATGCAGAAGTTTGAGATATAATGTACTTTTGTTACAGCTATTGACTCATTCTCTTTCCAAAGAAGGTCTGAAACTTTTCTAAATGTTGGAAAATTTTTAATAACTTTCTTATGTAAGTTTGAAATGAAAACATTAGTTTGAGGCAGAGAGAGCAAGGAAGTAGAATAGTTATCTTTAAAGCTAAAGCAGAAAATGTGAGAGCAATTTAACACTGTCCCTAGCTGTGACAAGTTACTGTAACAACCAAACGATAGTGAAAGAGAAATGAAGTAATGCCTAATATCTGACTATTCGGTTCAGTTAAAGACCATGAGTGAGTGATGATGCTGTGTTCAAAATACTAGTGAAGTATGGAAGCTTGCTGGCTTGGGAGAAAAGCACTATTGGAGGTGGGTAAAGTATAGACCACAACTGAAAATTGAAAAGTTGCTTAGACCAAGAGGTAGCGACTAGGTGAAGAGATGCAGGGGGATAGGTGCGTGGACTCCTCAAACTATAATTATGACTTGATTCTTGAAAATAAGTTAATCAGTAACATTTTCAGATGGATGGAAATTTCTTTCTGTGAGGAAGTATCAAGGAAAGTGAGTTTAGCCCTGGGAAAAGAAAGAAGGTGAAGGGGTGATTTTGAATATGAAAGTTGCAATGAGGTGGATATACCTTTTAGAGTGTCAGAGAGATCTGACAAGAGGAACTGACCTTAGATGGAAACCTGAGAGCTGAGCTTTCTGAGTCTCAAGTCCTTGTCCTACTGCTTATCAGGTGTGTGACCTCAGCAAGTTACTTGACTTAGTATCTCAGTTTCCTTCTCTTTAAAATGAAGATAAAAATATCACCTACCTCATAAAGTCATTAGAAAAAGAATTAATATGTGCAAAATTACTTAGAGCAGCGTTTGGTGCATGGCATTTACTATATATTAGTTATGGTTATCATTATTACAAACAAACAGGACTACAATTCTTGATTGTGGGGGCTAGACTGGATGCTTCAAATCATTCTGACTGAGGCTGACCTCCAGGAAGTCAACTTCTCTGGAAATAGAGTAAAAGCTCAGGGGGGCAGTGGTTGTTGGGGAGTGCCTGAATGTGAAGTCTGGTCTTTTGTTTTAGGTGGGACTGAATGTATCTTGCTTTCTTGTGCACCAACCCCCCTGACAGGAGGTTTGGTTTGAGGGGCAGAACCTAAAAGAAAGATATTTGGACAATCAAGATTATGCTTTTGACTCAAGAACTACCTTGGATTTCTGACAGAGAGAGAGAGATTGAGATTTTATGAAGACCAAGTAGATATTATTTCTGTTTGCCTTCCTCTTTTAGTAGCAGATTAGCTGGTTTATTGTGGCAAAGCCGGAACATTATTATATAGCATGTACAGGAGAGCCACATTTCTGTCCTTATCACAAGTAGAAGGTCAGAAGAGTTAAAATTTGTTTGTTTATATATGTTTTTCTTTTTAGACAAGTAAGGAAAGATGAAATAATTTGTGAAAGTATTTGGATCAGAGCTGGGGAACCTGTGGCCTTCTAGGTCCTTAAGTGCAGCCTTTTCATTGAATCCAAATTTTACAGAACAAATCCTTTTATTTTTATTAATACTTTGTTTTTCATCTTTTATATTTTTATTTTATTTTCAAAATGAATGTATTTAAATACCAAAGAATAAAATAAGTTTCAATGAAATAATCCTCCCAGATCGACTGGCACAATTATAACATTAGGAAGCCATAGGGGCTAAATGACGGCTATGAGAACAGATAGTTAAATTTTATGAAGAGTCGAATCAGCAATGTGAATTATTGGAAGAAGATTTCTATAGAAATGCAGCATCTCTGTGTGATATCATGTAAAATCAAAATGACTTGAATATTTTTTGCAAGGTAAAACTAAGTCTATATATGATATGTGGCAAAAAAATCCAAACATTTTGAAGATAGCAATCTTTTTTCAAAATACTTCTTCAACAGGAAATTTCAGTTGAACATTTTTCCCATTTAGCAAAGGTCATTGATGAACAGGATGATATATGCAAATCATTTGAAGAATACACAGCTTCTTTTCAATTACTAGAAAATACAATGAAAGGTTCACAGACTTTGAGAATCATGACATCACACTCAAATTAGCATCTCAGCCTCACCTAGTTGATATCACCAAGGCACCTAAAGAACTACAGATGGAATTTATTAAGCTCTCAGAAGATGACATTTTAAACTCATTGTTTAATACTAAGAAAGATCCAACTGAAATGTGGAAAAATGCAACAGAATGTTGCCTTCTGCAACATGCCTGAAAAATGCTTTCTTGCTTTTCAACCACTTGTTGTTGCAAATCTACATTCTCCTACCTAACCCAAATCAAGACACCCTTAAGGTCACAAATGACTGATACCCCTCTAGAGGATCAACTAAAACTGTGGGCCTCTATGCTGCAACCAAATATTCAAATGCTTTCCAATAAAAAGCAGACAAAAAAAGCCATTAAAAGGTGAGTTAACTTTAAAATTAACAAATAGTTTTCATTTTTTGAAATTATTAAGTACATAGTAGTTATATTTTTACAAAATAATGTATATTTTTAAGTATATATCTAATTGAAGTTTCTTTTCTTTCTTTTTTTTTTTATGAGACAGAGTCTCACTCTGTTGCCCAGGCTAGAGTGCCGTGGCGTCAGCCTAGCTCACAGCAACCTCAAACTCCTGGGCTCAAGCAATTCTTCTGCCTCAGCCTCCCAAGTAGCTGGGACTACAGGCATGCACCAACATGCCCAACTAATTTTTTCTATATATTTTTAGTTGGCCAATTAATTTCTTTCCATTTTTAGTGGAGATGGGGTCTCGCTCTTGATCAGGCTAGTCTCAAACTCCTGACTTTGAGCGATCCTCCCACCTCAGCCTCCCAGAGAGCTAGGATTACAGGAGTGAGCCACCATACCTGGCCCATAATTGAAGTTTTTTGAATGCAGTCTTATTTGATTATAGCTAAATGTATGCAGCCTTCCAACATGAAAAGTTTCCCCACCCCTCATTTGGGCCTTTGGGTTGTACCTCCTAGACCTGAGAGACCAAGGAAGTCTTCCAGGAGGAAACAATACTCAAACTAAACACTAAAGGCCCAGTAAGCTGGCCAAGGGAGATGATGAGGCAGAACAGGCCAGGCAGAGGGAAGAGGAAAGTATTCTTGACCACAATATCCTGCTTGGACACTTTCCCCCCACACCACCATTATTTATTTATTTATTTATTCCTGAGACACTGCCTTCTTAGGCTTCTTGGAGTGCTTCAGACCAGGCAACCCAGCCCTTTAACTTTTGAATATGAACACTATTAATTATCCAGGAAGTCTTCAGGGACCCCAAGTCTGGATGAGGGGGCCTTCCCGTATGCTCCCATAGCCCCCTGCACTGAGACGTAGAGTAGCATTAATTGTACTGCATTGTAAAATTTCTCTCTCTCACACCACAAGACACTGAAGAACTTGAAGACTAGGACCACATCTCATTCACCAGTGTGCTCAGCACCTGTTGTAGTCCCTATTATATAAAGGGTTCTTTATACATGTTTGTTGAATGAACAAATCTTCAAGAATTACAATTGTGTGATCTTTTCTGAGAGCTTACCGAGAATGGAGATAACTCCCTTGAGTCACCCTCCTGCTTAAACTTCAATGGCCCTCCCACTACCTTCAGGATAAAAGATGTGTCTAGCTTTATTACCTCTGCTTCTTTCACATAAACACTATGTTCGGTCACGCTTTACTCAATATAACTTCGGGAAGGTACCTTGTTCTTCCAAATGAACACGTTTCTTTTATTGTTCTCTTGTGCACATAGAAGATTCATTCTCCAAGGCTCAGCTTACATTTCTGTGAAGCCCTTCCAACTTTGCTTTCTTCATAGCTGCCCTCCACCAACTAATCTTTTCCTCTTCTTTTTCTGTTTGGATATGATTCCTGTAGCAGTCTTTACACTGAACGCTATGTTTTTTGTTTGTTTCTCTCCCTTATAGGACCATGAATTCTTAGAAGGCATAGAGCAAGATTTATTCACCTTTTTAGCTTAGCAGGAGGCACATACAAAGCTCAGACTGACATCCTTTTGACCTCCCCTCTGATTTTGGCTTTTATAGACGTCTGTGCAGGCTTCAAATCACTTTAGCTGACAGCCTCTCACCTGGCTTTCTGCCTTGGATTCCTCTGATAACTGGGACACTAGAGAGGGAATTTGGGGAAGGAGTGTTCTGGCTTCTGTGGCCCTTGTGCTTATGGAGCTTAGAAGAATGGAAGAAGTTAACAGCCACAGGTTAACTTTCCACCAGTGGAGGACTGGTGCCCTTAGATAATTGTTCCTCCTATCCTTTAAGGAGATAATTCCAGGGAACAGTATGTTGCTTTTCTAAGAGTTCCAGCAGAATTGAGTCCCCTTTGTCTACAGTGATGTCCTCAATATTATATTCTTACCTTCACTGTTTTTCCTTCACTCTTTTCCTTCTCCCTCCACTCCTTCAGTTCTGCTCCTTTGGATCATCTCTCAAAGACATGACTTGTACCCAATTCTTATCTTAGATTCTGCTTTTGAGAGACCTGAGCTAAAACATAGTGTTTAAAAATATTTTGGAATAAAAAAATAAGTAAAAAATAAACAAATGAGGTAGTGAATGAAGGAAAAATGGTTACTGTATATTTGGTACTCTATGGTTTGTTACACTTTGAATTCTGTTACTCTTTCTTGACTCCAATGGAGAGAGTGGGTGCTGAAAATCTATCATTTATGGCTTTAGTAGAGAAGCCAGCTTGCTTGTTTCTCCCCCTTTCTCTCTCTGCCTTACAGAGAGACCAGTGTGTGTTTCTAAGTGAACTTCCTGTAGCTCACAGTTCCTAAATTTGAAGCAGTTTGTTTCTGATAGGGATGTGAGAATTGAAGCTCCAGGATAAAACCAAATTAGCTTTTGGCCAACAATAGCAGACCAAAGCTAGTATATTTTTCACAGCTTGATTAGAAGAGCTTGCATCTAAGAAGGGCAGGATTATTACATCTGACTTCCAGGAGGCCAGCTGAGGCATTGTTTTCCAGCATGCTCACAACAGAGAATCTGCTCTGGTCCACAGCACGTTTGTTTCTGTACTCAAGCCCAGATTTGGCCTCCCCGCCTGAGTGCCTTTCTCTTGCTGGAGCCCTCATCTCCCCAGCTGTCTCCAGTTGCTGCCGAGCTTCTGTTCCCCCCACTGTCCTTGTCCTTAAGCTGTCATGACTCTGCTGTGATCTTTGAAATTTGCCTATGAACCTAAATTTTCTGAATTCTACTTTCTCTCAAAAGTGGTCAAAGTGCCCTGGTATTTGTGTGAGAATCGAGGAGCACTTATACATCAAATAGAAGAAAAGGAGCACCTTTCTGTAAACTCCTATTTTCCACTGGCCCTTGGACCATTGGGATCAGAATCATGCAGGGGGCTTGCTAAATATACAGATCCCTGGGGCCCACCCTAGAACTACTCGATCAGAATTATTCTTCAAGTGATTTTTTAATGCATGCTCAGAATTTGTTCCATTCTATAATCTTCCTGTAATGTTTTCCCCTCTTTTCTCAGTGAGAGGGTGAAAAGGACTCACTGAAATATCTATTCCTGTACTGCTTTTGAGCAAAACCAGAACCAAAGCAGATTTGCTATGCAGTTTTTCTCATTAAATACAAGGTCAGGGAGGTAATTACTCATTTACTTTTCATGGTAGGTGACCACAGTGACTTTCTTGTTTGTGGCAAATTCTGCTGTAATTGATTGGTTTATTTTTCTTCATCGATCAGAAGGGAAACCCATCACCCAGGTAGCAAAGGTGAAGCTCTGCATTCTATTTGGAGCCAGCTGTAAGTAGAAAGCAGCTCTAACCTAGCTCAGCAATTCTTAACCTTGTTTACTCATTAGAATCACCTGGAGATCTTAAACAATACCAATGTCTGGGCCTTATTCTTCAGAAATTTTGATTTAGTTATTCAGGGATAGTGCTTATCTATTGAGAAAGCTCCCTAGGAGACTTTCTAATAAAAGAACCACAGTGTAGTTACTAAGGGATTGGGTTTAGGCATTGTTTTGAGATAGGATTTTCTTTGGTGGAAAAGATGGGAATGCATATGCCAGATTGAGGGAACTATGAGCAATGATGTTGAGACATGACTGTATGGTAGGGTCTGGAAAGTAAGTCCATGCAAATCTGATCAGGTTTATCACTGGGAAACAATGTACATGGATATATGTACCAAATACTTAGTTTCTGAGGAAAGGCCTTCACTAAGAGATAAATTTAACTTTTAGGAAATGACATTTGAAAAATATTTCTGAACTTATATAAAATGGCAGGACATACATAATTTACTAAATTACTTGGTAATGAGCCTTGCAATAAATTTCTCCCATTTTTGGTATCAAGAAAGAGTCTCTCTATCTCCTACTGCAATTTCCTATTTCCTTAAACTAGACAAAGAAAATTATATAACCCATGATATTTTATTTTAGATTTTGGCTATTAGGAAATTCAGTGTTAATTTTAGATCTTGATTAAGATATTCACACCAGGCTCCAGAAAATTTTTTTCTCTCTACATATTATTTTTAATATTCCATTTTAATTTATATTTTGATAACCTATTAAATATATGCTTTAGCATGAAAATATATCTAATTCCTTTTTAGAAGTGGATAAATATAAATTTTACATCCACACACCTTTCCTCCATACCTAGACTGTAAAGGTCTACATGACCTGGCTTCTCCCCACTCTCTGAACTCATTTCCTGCCATTTTCTCTACTGTGCCCTATACTATACTATTTCTGTTACACAACACACCAAGCTTGATCTTATTTGCTTTCCTTCTACTCGAATTTTCTCTTCAACCAGAGCAGTGCTTCGTGATGCTTTTCATATCTGCATAAAACATGCAGAAAATGGTAATATTTGTATAGCACACTGGGGTGAAAAGGGGAGGCCACTGACCCCTAGAGGCTACTGTTCAGGGGCTTTGACTACCTTAGGCTCTGCCCTGCTGGCCCCAAAGCTGAGATGATCAATATGTCATTGTGGCACACCACCAATGACATCTTTGACTGGCTGTCACCTTTGCATTAGTTGGGCCTCAAATGTTTCCTCCCCAGAGAAGCCTCCCCTCACCACTCCCACAAAAGTAAACCTCTCCAGCCACTCCACCATACTACTCAATTTTATCTTCCTCATTGCATTATCAGCACATGAACTCATTGATTAATTGATTGTTTTACCTGTTGTAGTTTGTCTTTACCAATTTCAACACATGCTCCTTGAGTGCGGGCATACTTGTATGTCTTGTTTCATCATTATGCAACAAAAGCCTAGGAAAAGTATTAAGTACTCAATAAACATAGCAGATGAACTGAAAAACTGGGTGACTGGGCCAGGATATCCCCCACTCCTGATAAGGCCTCTCTTAGGCTGGAGAGGGAACAGGCTGCAGCCAGTGAGTTAAGGCAGGCACTCTGTCTTTTCATCTTTATAGTGTTAGTAAATGGGGTACTTCCTGGCTTATATACACACACAATAAGTGCTTGTTGAATAAAGGAATGAAAGAAGGGCCAAGGGATGGAAAGAATAGGTTATTGAACATAAACTTCAACTTCTTTGGTTTGTTTCAAGTTATTTGGATATTTTCAATTACAGCTAAGCAGTTTAGTCTGCAACCTGGATAATAATGCCAGGTGTCTTTTGACACATTAGGCTAATATGCAGTCAGATTGATACGAGATACCCATTGTATGTTCTAGGCTACATCACTTAACTATGAGGACCCTCAAGTTTTCTTTTCTGCAAATTGAATACATTTGGATTAGAACAGTTCTGTAATCCATTACTTTTTTGAAATATCTGCTGTATCAACAGACAGAAAGTCAGAAAGGGAATGTGGAGGGAGTAGCAAGCAGATAATCCAGGTAATAGCCAGGATCCTTCTGGGGGACCAGAGGTTACTTTTTAAAAACATGATGAGTAAGAATGATCCAGGGAGCCCTCAGTGAATGTATTCAGAAGTTTAGGCTTTCTACTTAGGACACCTATCCATAAGGGACTTGAGCATGTGTGGATTCCAATCCTCCCTGACCTCAGTCCCCCATGGATAAGGAGCATTGACTGTATTGTCCCCTCTTTCTGCTTTCCTACCTTCTTATTAGTTGGTGGTCTTGAATGATGAGCAACAACAGTTGCTAAGGTCAGGTAGCTACATGTTAAAAGTAGTTTACCAGGGTTGGGAATTCTGTTTTCTCAATGTACTCAAATATTAAGAAACAAACAAGCAAAAGGCCTTTCTAAGCTTCCATTTATATAAAAACTTAAATAGACTTAGGCTGTTGTAAAGATTAAATATGATAGTGCATGGAAAGGAATTTGCATAATGCCAGGCATATAATAAACAGTCAATCATGCTGGCTGCAACTGTTATTACGTTATGCAAGTCATGAGCCAGAAGCCAAAATATTTAATCTCAAATACTGGCATTTAATTCTGTCTCTTTCTACTGAAGTTAGAGCAGTTGGCTACAAAGTCCAAAGGATGAAATCCAGAGCTGCACACAAAGACAGCCATCTTCTTTAATTAGAATGCTTCAGAATATTAATAAGCCCAGCTGTGTTTCCCAAACAATTTGAAAAAAATGCAAAAATCCAAAAGTAAACCAAAACAAAAAATCTGGAGGCAAATTTCAATTTTAGATTTCTTACAGTAAAAGGTTGATATCATGGTATTTGACATTAAAGCTATATTAATACTGCATTTAGTGACAATTAGATACTCTGGCACACTCATCTCCCTTTCTTTGTGACAGAATGAACATTTATGTCTTTGGAAAAAATCATTCTTTTATTTGCTTTTGTTTTGTTTTCCTTTAAGTGATGGGCCTAGAATAATGACTTCCCATTCACAATAAAAATTATTGAAAAGCATGGATCATGTTTAAAGATGCTTTTTATTTATTTTTAGTGTTCAAGGTGGCATTGAAAATTAAGAATAAAATAATTTTAGAAAATGGATATCATCCACCTTAAAATGGATGGATAATGGCTGCTAATGATGAGCTCTAAAGAGTTTTTCAAAATGGTAATTCTTGGATAATTTCCAACAAGGATAAAACAGTAACAGCAATTTTTGACTAATTTTAGTTTAAAGAGGTCCTTTTCTTCAGAATTTTAATTCATTGATTATAAACTAATATGATTTATCATAATTTCCATATTTTTATTTTACACTAATAAGTTAGTATATATATAACTGTTTTGTAAAATATAAAACATATAAAAATTATAATTACCATTTATACAGAAGAATGGACATTTATTTTCTTGTTGGAGAACAAATATATTTCACCTAAATGGAAAAGATGAAGAAAGCCCAATATATAAAATATTTTGCAAAGCTAATTAAGATTTTTATTTTACTAACATTTATTATAAACATAATGTGAGGAACTCGGCTAAGTTCTTTAGTTGCCTTTTCTTTAATCCTGATGCAACTTACAGTGGTAGACTTTTTAAAAAATCCTTTGCTTCAGGTAAATATTGAAGACTCTGTATACTAATTTTCTCACTACAAAATACCAAGGAATGAGAAATAAATAACAGGTATAGTAGAGCTCCTGAGAAATTAAGGAATATCTTTAGTGCCCTCAAAATTATGGGAACAAAAACCAGAGTAATAAGCCAGCACCGAAACTATGGATACCTTGGAGAACACTTGCAGCTCAAAGGTGCCTAAATCCTGAAGTTATAATGTCTCTTCAATGAGCCAAAGCAAATACTTGATCATATAAAAGATGAGGGTTGGAATGGAGACAACTACACAAAACTAGAGCCCCTCAGAGAGCTTCAGTGAAAGAGTAGGACAGAAACACAACAGGTCTCTCTGGCTTGAATCCTACACAAGGATAAAGACTCCTTTGACAATATCTAATCATAGAAGACACCCTCACACAGGAGAGTAGCATACTATTGTATGTAATCAAAAGAGAAACAAATCTTCCTGGAAGAATGTTCCATTAAACTAGGATCCTCAGGATTCCCATAAATAGAAATCAGGCAAATATGAGCTCATGATATAAAATCACCTAACACAATAGAAACAAAGCTACCATGAGTGAGACTCAGCAGAAACAATCACCAGAGAATTAGACACTCAGGGACACAAATATTGGAATAATCAGAAACAGACTATAAAATAAGCATGCTTAAGATATTAATAGAATCATAAACTTGAGCAAGAAACAAAGGTCTATTAAAATAATTAGGTACATTTGAAAAAATAAAACAGAACTTCTAAAGTAAAATATGTAGTTGAAATTGAAAATCTAAAGGATTGGTTAAATGGCAGATTAGACATAGTTTAAAAGAGAATTAATATTTTGGAAGATAAATAGGAAGAAATGAACCCAGAATGCAGCACAGGATGAAAAATGGAAACTATGACAGAGAGATTAAGACAAACTGACAATTGATTTCTCATCAATAGCAACAATGCAAAGCGAAAGGTATTCAAATATCTTCCAGTTCTGAGAAGCATATTGCTGTTAACCTAAAATTTTTTACTTAGTTAACTGAGGGTGAAATAAGTAAATGTAGTCAATAAAAAACTAGAAGAGTTATTCCTACTAAATCCATATGAAAAGAATTCCAAAGGATATTCTTAAGGCAGAGAAGGAAAATAATTCCAGATGAAATATCTGAGAAACAAGAAGCAATCATGGTCAAATAAATTATAAACACAAAGGAAAATATAAGCTAATATTGACTGTATAAAAAATAATCATGTTTAATTAAAGGATTAAGAATCAAAATCAAGATAAAATGAATTATTTTACAATACTTTGTAACATGAGGGTAATCTGAGGTAAAGTATTTAAAGGTACTTGTGTGGTTTGAAAGGTAGTGAAAAGCATGAATAGTCTTTATACTTTAAGTTGTTTATGCATATTATAATTTTAAGGAAATCCATAAATAGAGCATAGAATTTCTAATACAACAGTGGAAGAAAATTAATTTTGAAACTCAGCTGGTAGAATAGAAGCCAAGACTGGCTATAAGAGAAGCATCAAATAGTATGTTCATGTTTCTTAACATAAAATAACATAGTTAAAATAACTTCTAATATAGGAATAGCCATAATAAAATTAAGACAAAACTTATCAGTTAAAAGACTAGGATTTCAGATTTGACAAAAATATAACATAATATTTTTACAAGAGACTCATCTATAACTTGAAGACACAGAAAAGATGAAATTTAAAATATAGAAAAAGATATACTACACAAATAATTACAAAAAAGAACTAGCATAGACAAAATAGACTTTAAGGCCACAAACATTATTAGGGATAAAGAGGACAACTGTTTAAGTCAGCAGGGAGATAGACTAATTCTAACATTGTCTGTATCTATTATTATGTCCTCAAAGTATATTGAACAAATATAGATAGAACTACAAGGAGAAGTTGTTGGTATTCATAATGGATAATGGACTTCTAAAATGCCTTAGTTAAAAATAAAAACAAAGACAAAAACAATCAAGAACCTAATTTAAAAATAAGCAAATATATGATCAGATGATTGACAGTGAAGAAACATGAACAAACACTTAACCTTGAGGAAGCAATAGGAATGTACATATTTTTTCAGTGGTTGTATTAATTAGTTTCCTAGGGCTGCCATAACAAAGTACCACAAACAGGGTGGCTTAAATCAACAGAAATGTATTGTTTCACACTTCTGCAAACTGTAAGTCTAAAATGAAAGTGTTGGTACAGCACACACACTCCAATGGTTCTAAGGGAAAATCCATCCCATGCATCTGTCCTAGTTTCTGGTGATTGCCAATAGTTCCTGGCATTTCTTGGCTTGTGGTAGCGTAACTCCATTCCTGGCTTCTGTTTTCACATGACATTTTTTTTGTGTGTGTCTCTGTGTTTCCATACGGTATATTTTTTTTTCTATGTCAGTGTTCAAATTTCCCTCATTTTACAAGGACAGGAGTCATTGGATTAGAACCTATGCTAATCCAGTATAAGCTCATTTTAACTTGATTATATCTAGACCTCCTTTCCTTTCCAAATAAGGTCATATTCCCAGGCACTGTGAATCCTTTATCCTTTTTGGAGACATAATTCAAACTATACAGTGGTTATGAAATTTTATACAGCCAGTTTGGAGAAGAATTAGGTTGTATCTAGTAAAGTTGAATCTGGGCATACTTTAGGGATAATCCACGTGGGATGTTTAGATCCTTACTCCTCTAAACATAGTTTATGAATCAGTAATATCAGTGTCATCTGGAAGCTTAATAGAAATGCAGAGTCTAGGGCCTTATCCCAGACCTACTGATTTGCATTTCAAAGGAGATTTCCATGTGATTTGTTTGAAAAGCACTAATCTAGTTTACTCTAAGTTACTTGAATACAAAAAGATATACCTGAGAATGCCTATAGAGGTATTATTTATAGGAGCAAAATTTTGGAAGCTATTTAAATATCTACTAACCAGAGAATGGATAAATAATTTGTGGCATTGTTTATCCAATTTAAACTCAACACCGAAAATAAATGAACCTAGAGGTGATTATATCAATATGGATGGATTTAAAAAGATAATGGTGAACAAAAAAGTTGCAGAAGAATGCATATAGAATAATACCATTTCTATATTGCTTAGTAACACACATATATGGAGTAAAAGTATAAAGTAATTTATATGCATGATAAACACTAAATTCAAGAGTAAACAGGAGTGTCAATGGAATTAATACTATTCTTTTCCTTAAACTTTGCTTAATTAAGCACATAGGTATTTATTATATTCTTCTTTATATTTTTAGTAAATCCTTTATAATATATAATATATAATGAAATAAAAAATTAAGGAAAACATTCAAGCCTCGTAAGTAGCAGCATAATCATTTTAATCCAGAACTGTGGCCCTGAGCCAATATATTCAACTAACATATTATTGCTTCAGTAGACCAAATGGCACAGTTTTAGTCTGGTATTTTGTAATCACATTTGTTGTGTTTATATAAATAGCAAGTTCTAAAAGAAGATTAAAATAATGCATTAAGTATTGGTTTTAGTTTTATAACAAAAATGTTACTTGCCAAAGTAAAAAATGTGGTCATTTCTCCCCATTGTTAGATTAAATATCACAACTGAGTTATGTTTCAGGTAATTATTAGACTGAAAATTAATTTCCAACCATCCTTAGATTAATAGGAAATATTAAGCTAACATTCCAAACTTTTTCTCATCTCAACTATGCTCTTATTCTTTCAAAAGTAAACAATGAAAATATTTAGAGAAAGATAGCATTGGAGAAGAATTGAGCTCTAAAAAAAGTACATTTATTTTTTATTTTAATGTAACTTTTGTTGTTTGTACAAATAAGGGGTACATGTGCAATTTTGTTACAGGCATAAATTGCACTGTGGTTAAGTCAGAGCTTTTAGGGTATCCATCACCTGAATAATGTACATTGTACCCATTAACTAATTTCTCATCATTTACCTCCATCCCACCCCCCACCCTTCTGAGTCCACTGTCTATTATTCTACTCTCTACATCCAGGTGAACACATTTTTTAGCACCCACTTATGAGTGAGAATATGTGATATCTGACCTCGTATGCCTGACTTGTTTCACTTAAGATCTGTGGTGCCAACCCCTCGTGAGTGGGTACCAGTCTGTGGCCTTTTGGCAACTGGGCGGCACAGCAGGAGTTGAGCTGCAGGCTGGGGAGTGAACCTTCATCTGTATTTACAGCCACTCTCCATCAATCACATCACTGCATAAGCTCCGCCTCCTGTCTGATCTACCATGGGTTAGATTCCCACAGGAGATGGATCTCCCTATTGTAAACTGCGCATGCGCGGGGATCTAGGTTGGGGCTCCTTAAGAGAATGTAATGCCCGATGATCTGAGGTGGAGCTGAGGCAGTGGCGCTAGTGCTGGGGGTGGGGAGGGGGTGGCTGCAAATACAAATTATCATTAGCAGAGAGGTTTGACTGCACAATAAATGTAATGGCCTTGAATCATCCTGAAACCATCGCACCCCCTACCCCCTATGTGGAAAAATTGTCTTCCATGAAACCTGTCCCTGGTGCCAAAAAGTTTGGGGCTTCACTCGTTTGCCCACGGAGAGATTTGACTGCACAGAGTTCATAATAAATGAATTGCTTGCAAACTCATATCAAAACCCTATCTGTTTAACAATAATAGAAATAAAGTGCACAATAAATGTAATGTGCTTGAATCATCCCCAAACCCCTCACCCTAACCCCCCCTCCCGCCACCCCTGGGCCATGGAAAAATTGTCTTCCATTAAAACTGGCCCCTGGTGCCAAAAAGGTTGGCGATCGCTGCTTAAGATAATGTTCCATCCATGCTACTGCAAAAGACAAGATTTCATTCATTTTTAAATGTCTGAATAGTATACCATTTTGTATATATACCACATTTCCTTTATCCATTCATCTGTTGATGAACAGTTAGGTTGATTCTATATCTTTGCTAGTGTGAATAGTGTTATGATATACATACGAGTGCAGGTGTCTTTTTGATTTATTGATTTCTGAAAAGTACATTTATTAACACTTGTTACTATAAATCTGATAATTTTCCACAACCAAAATAATACCATTTGGTTTTCACTATATTTTTAAACATCTTATTGGGGTCTATGAATTCCAATTACATATTTTATGTTTTTGAACACATGGATGCACTCCCAGGGAAAGGGCAGATTCCTGGCAATACCAATCATTGAACCTTTGTTGGCATGTTCTTTTTCTCCTCTACAATAACCTCTGGTTTAACCTCTGGAACCTCAAGAAGTTCCAGAATACAGAGATCACATCTTATTTTCACTTGTATTTTACTGAGAATTTCCTAGAGAATTGGAAGCTTAACAAAAACTTTAAAGATTAGAGAGAATGTAATAACCACATGCAAATTACTTTCATAATAAACTCTCACCTAAAAGAATCTTATTTTTTTCAAGCCTTTGCTCTTTTGCTTAAAGCCAATTCTCTTTTTTTCGCACTTCTGAGCAATTACCAGTAGAAATAGAATTAATATTATTACTTTGCATCACTACCATTATTGTTTAACTTGTATTGTGTGTTTAATATGGGCCAACAAAGTGTATTAAATCATTTAATCTTCACAAGCCTATTATTACATCCATTTTATTATTGAGGAAACAAGAGAGTTAATTAATTTGCCCAAGTCACACACATAGTGAATTTTTGTTACTTTTCTTTTTCACTCTCTACATGCTGTGTTTTTAGGATGTGTGCTAAATAAACCAAGCCAATCTTACAGTTCTCAAAAGCAGAGACTGAGGTTTCCACTGCTTGTATTTTGCCATTGAAAATCCAGTACAATTCTGGGCCTACAAGAAGTTCCTGATAGGGAGAAAAAGCAGTAAAGGAAGGATATCATCAGAGAAAGGTGGATAGTGAGGATTAGAAAAAAAAATGTGTGCTCAGTTATAAAGAAGAATTTATTATCTTGAGTTTTGGTTGCATTTCTTGTAAATTCTCACTGATAATCAGACTACATTTCCCCAAAACCTAAGCAAAAATTTCTCTTCAAGCTTTTTTCTAAGTCAATTCCAATCAAAATTTACAGTTCTGGACAAACCATAATTGCCCTAATACTTCAGTATTTGAGGATTAGTAAGAATTAAATTTAGAATAATATTTTTAGCTTAACAAAATAATCTATCCTAGTTTCAATTACTTGAAAAAAAAGTAAATAATTTTAAAAATAGCTTTTGGAAACAACTTTTATAATCTCATGGGTAGAACTTCAACTTTTTACTATAGAGGTTCTTTCCTCATTAATAGAGAATTCAGCCATAATTTGGAGATAATGGATAAACACATTGATTACTGAGAATCCCCAACAATTAGATTTCAGTAAAGATAGACCATTCAATGTTCATGGCAAAACTTCAGCTTAACATCATTTTAACTTGTGTTCCTGGTCAAAGAACTACATTGAAATGCTGGGTGTGTATCAAATTTCCTGTGAAAATGTTAAAAAATGTTTATCTCATAAACTATTTTAGAGAACTTTCACATGATGGATGATGTATCATACCCCAAATTCATAACCTGACAAGTTCATGCTTGCATCTAGTAAATTCAGATAAAAAATTAAAGCAGAATGACTGAACATTTTTTTCAAATGATATCATCAATAATATCCGCTCTAAAGATAGCTTTTTTTTAGGTTAACTTTAGAGGCCTTGAAGAATAAGAGCTTAACTCTTTATACAGGAGCTTTGGTTTGCACTATTTTCGTTAGCTATATCTGGGATTCTGTATCTTTAAGAGTTAAACATTGAAGAATTGGCAAAGTGTGAACATGAAGAAATGCAACATCATTCTGCTTTTATTATATACCACAGTGTTATTAGTTTTAAAAAGTTATACATAATTATCTATTAGTCACTTGCAGATTATGGAACCATAGTCAGTGCTGCATATCCTTTTATACTTTTCTTTTCTTCCTTGTATTCATAAGAGTTCTTAAAAACTTGCTTTAAATTTTAAGAAATGAACTGTATTATATATTATGTGCATTACTTCTGAGGAAAAATATGAACTCTTGGGACTTTCAAACTTAGATAAAAATGCTACATTGTAGCATATTTAAAGCAGAATAGCAAATGCCAGACCTCACAAATATTAACTCCAGATTTACAGCATTTTAGATTTCTTGAAAATAAATAAATAATTTTTTTCAGTTATTAAACCATTTGGGATACAACAGATGAAAGCATGAGTTCTGACTGACATATTTACTGGTTTATTTGTGATTTATATATTTACATGCTACGTTTGACACAATTCTTAATCAAGTATGTTCTTGATTGCATATATTTGCTTTTTAAAATTTAAATGTGTTTTCTTTTCCCCTTTGTTTATATTCTCAACTATATTTTCAAAGTTTTATTTTGGGAAATTCAGATTATAAATATTTTCCCATTATAATTTTTGGACCTCTAACTGTATTTTAACAGAGCTATTTACTTCTGTATTTGTGAGGAGATTTTAAAGTGCAAATGGAAACCTTAACAAATCTTAAAAGGATATCTTCAGAGTCTGTAGCCAGTATTGCCATGTACACTCATCTCTTTCTTTTCAATGCCATGAATCATCATAAATGGCAGGTTCATTGTTGTGGCATGCTGAAATGATTGAGTGGGAACTATGCTCAGCACTGAATTGTAAAACAATCCATCTCCAAACACTCTGCTCTGTACTGTATGCACTGGCCTGACTGGATTTTCTTTGATGCTTTGGTGATTGCTCTTTTGTTTGGTCTTGGAGAATTCAAAGCTATGAAATTCAGAGCTAAAATTTGAACACAATATTAAGACTATTGCAATCTGTAGTGAATCTGTGCATGTTATCTAGAATCAACTGCTTTTGGGACTGCATTCTGCACTTTTCCTTCACTTCAGGCATATAATCAGGATGTATAAGTGAAGCTTGTGCTATATGTTTATTCTAGTTGATTAGAAGTCTCATTCTTTACCTTTGTTCAAATGGGATTAAATTTGGTTTTCTCAGTAAAGAAAACAGGTTAGAACCCAAATCCATGGAAGTCTATTTTGCATTGTTCTGTCATCTCATTTGAAAAATGCAATACTGTTTTTTCCTCCAATAAAAGGTAAATGTGTGTAAATGTGTGAGTTCCTAAGTGCAGGTTATGACAGCACAAAAACAACACAGATGAAGGTGTTTGCCTAGGTTTATTAAAATGACATTCTCAGACAGAACATAGGAATGACAGATAATGCAGGCTTTCATAGGGAGCTAGACCATATAACAGCCTTGATATATAGAGCAAAAGAGGGCACTAAAATATATTTTTTAATAAAATAGAAAAAAAACCAAAACTTAATGCTATTTGTCTTTTAATAACTGTCTTCCTCTTGAGGTTGCAGGATTTCCTCAATACCTGCTTAATTTCTGCAAGACAAGGGTTTCTAGAGGCGCTCTAAAGCATTTGCCAGAAGGTGGCGACATAAACCCTTATTACTTTGAGCTGTCCCAGGTGCTGAACCCAGTTTCGGAGATTAAGAGCAGCTCAGCGCCTAGCGACCAGGGATTCCACCAAGTTCTCCCTAGAGGTTTGCAGCTCTGGTAAGAAATGCAAAAGACCGGACTTCATTTACAACACATAAGCAAAATTATTTCCTTCTCTGAATTCACTAGCC
>VBSM01002608.1:12940221-12953128 GCA_008086735.1 Cheirogaleus medius | reverse complement strand
TGCTGCTGGGGACGCTCATCTTCTGTGCGGTGCTGGGCAATGCGTGCGTGGTGGCCGCCATCGCCCTGGAGCGCTCCCTGCAGAATGTTGCCAACTATCTCATTGGCTCATTGGCGGTCACCGACCTCATGGTGTCGGTGCTGGTGCTGCCCATGGCCGCGCTGTACCAGGTGCTCAACAAGTGGACTCTGGGCCAGGTCACCTGCGACCTGTTTATCGCCCTCGACGTGCTGTGTTGCACCTCGTCCATCCTGCACCTGTGCGCCATAGCGCTGGACAGGTACTGGGCTATCACGGACCCCATCGACTACGTGAACAAGAGGACGCCCCGGCGCGCCGCTGCGCTCATCTCGCTCACTTGGCTCATTGGCTTTCTCATCTCCATCCCGCCCATGCTGGGCTGGCGCACCCCGGAAGACCGCTCGGACCCCGACGCTTGCACTATCAGCAAGGACCACGGCTACACTATCTACTCCACCTTTGGCGCTTTCTACATCCCTCTGCTACTCATGCTAGTTCTCTACGGGCGCATATTTCGAGCTGCGCGCTTCCGCATCCGAAAGACAGTCAAAAAGGTGAAGACCAGAGGAGCCAACACCCGCCTTGGAGCATCGCCTGCCCAGCAGCCCAAGAAGAGCGTGAATGGAGAGCCAGGGACCAGGGACTGGAGGCGGGGCGTGGAGAACAGGGCAGTGGGAGTGCCGTGCGCCAACGGCGCGGTAAGGCAGGGCGACGAAGGCGCCGCCCTGGAGGTGATTGAGGTGCACCGGGTGGGCAACTCCAAAGAGCACCTGCCGCTGCCCAGAGAGGCGGGTGCTGCCCCCTGCGCTCCCTCCTCCTTCGAGAGGAAAAATGAGCGCAACGCTGAGGCGAAGCGCAAGATGGCCCTGGCCCGCGAGAGGAAGACAGTGAAGACGCTGGGCATCATCATGGGTACCTTCATCCTCTGCTGGCTGCCCTTCTTCATCGTGGCCCTGGTCCTGCCCTTCTGCGAGAGCAGCTGCCACATGCCCACCCTGTTGGGCGCCATTATCAACTGGCTGGGCTACTCCAACTCTCTGCTCAACCCTGTCATTTACGCCTACTTCAACAAGGACTTTCAAAACGCATTTAAGAAGATTATTAAGTGCAAGTTCTGCAGCCGATGATGACGGAAGAATAGCCCGCAGGTGGGGGCTGCAGGACCCGCCCGCCCCATTCACTCTGCCACCCTCAGCCCTCTGGAATCAACACCTAAGATAACTTGCTGCTTTTCCTCTGACTTTCTCAGCTGTTCCTCCCGCGGCTTCCAGATCTCGTCCCCACCCCACCCCCTGTGCCACCGGATGGCGCTCGGTGCAAAAAGGCCCTTGCGGCGGGTAGGAAGGACCCGGAAACTCCCAGGGTCTGTGAAAAGCGACGTTGGCTCAGACTTTTTGCCTCAGCATTAGTTTTGACCTCAGCAATTGAAAATTTAAGCCTCAGCAGTTCAAGGCAGAAAATCCAAACAGAGAAATAAACTGTACACATAGCCGCCGCGCCCACTAAGGGCTTCCCCCTGACCGCCGTACTTCTAGAATTTGAACTTAAGATTTAGGACTTTGCTCCACCTCTCCCGCCCTCTTGCCCTAGAAATGTTCACTTTTCTCCGGTTTCATCCCTCCTTTCCTTTCCCTGTTTCCCTCTCTGCTCTCGCCGGTCCCGTTGCACTAACCTGCTGGCTCGGGGAGAGGCGGGAGAGGCTGCTTTTCCCTGTGCCCTTGGTGACCCGGAGTCTCTGCCTCCCTGCATAGCCTCTAAGAATAATTCTCCCGTGTACAACTCCTGCTTGCTTTGTTTTCTTGGACTCAAAACAAGTGGCTAGAAGGTGTCTCGTAGAGTGGACTTGCAAGTACAATACAAGCCGGGCCAGTCGGGGAGAGCGAGGAGGGTGTGCGGACCATTCGTCTGTGCTTGCCTTGGAGTCAGCACTCACCAAAGAAACTGACAATCACACAGTGGGGACAGCGGACCTCCCTTTGTGTAGGTTGCTGGAGAGTTGGCTCTTCCAGGAATCGCCACTTACCTACTGAGGGAGGCGCCCGCGGGACGCCGTGTGCGCGCTAGCGAAGCAGAGAGTCCCGGGACCAGCGCGAGCCCGCAGCCGTCCGTGCCCCGGCCGTGCGGTGCGCTCCGAGCGCCCGCCGCGGATTTACCGCGCGCAGGTTCCTCTGCCTGCGCTCTGGGACTCTCTAAAGCACGACTGGACAAGTTAGAGTTTGCTGGAGCCGGCGGCGCAAGGTCCCGGGGAACTGCGACCTGAGAGACCAAGAAGGCTTTAAGGGGCGGCGAAGAGGAAAGGCTCCCCAGGGCGCGCGGGCCTGGGCTCCAGCTGACTCTCCCCATGGAACCTGAAAGAGAGATTTTATCCATAGGATGCAGACTTTTTCCTCCTCAGTCATACTTTCCTCTTGGCCTTTTCGCATTGGGGAATAGCTCTGTTTAGCGCGTCCTAACACTGAACTGGATTTGTTCTATACAGGACGTCCCAGACAGAAGCAAAGTCAGCAGAACTTTGTTTTATAAATAGGAACTTTGGGCTTTCAATTAAATGGGTCCCAATGGGTTAGCAGTATTTGTGACCTCAGAGGCAGATGCCTTAAAGTGGGGCCACAAAGCACTAGTGTTCCCCCTGGGGAGAGTTTTGTAGGGGAATATTTACTTCCTGTCCTGACCATCCTGCTGCGCCAGGAGTCAACGGGGAAACCGACTTTTTGCCCTTTGAATTTGTGGAGCACCTCAAGCTTTCTTTCCCTCAAAAGTTATTCTTTTAGCCTTGTCACTCCTGCTGAGAAAATGGTTATAATCTTTGCTGCCCCCAGAAAAGGAAGTTATTTCCGGTGCTCCATTTGAATGTAACTTTCCCATTACATAATGGGAATGGAGAGGTTTGTCATGGTTAGACCTAGCCTCTAAATTTCTGATGAATAACGGTTTTGTTTCCCAGTAATTGCACAAAGCTATTGGTACTTACTCCCCTTTCCCTTCAACTGTACCTTTTAAATGTTTGCATCTGCTGTTTTGAGAACCGTGTTGCATTTACAGATTGCAAACGTTGCCAATGAAAATTTCACTTGTGTTTATAATTAACAAGGTGAAAGGACAGCTCTATCACTTGAAGCCATTTTATTATTTGTCAGACTGAACAAAGCCTTCATTTGGTGTCCCCTTTCTCTGGAAGTAGGTGTATCCCATTTAGATAAAGGTTAAGAACTTTGTGAATGGTTTGTCTATGCATATGTAACACCGAGAAGGGTCTGCAGTGGAGAAAATAAAGTAGACCTTTCCAGTACAACTATTATTCCTTTGAAAATTCAATTTCTTTTTTGCTCACAATAGTCTAGGTAGAGCTATATGAGAAAACAAACTTTTCTGTATGTTTTACTAAAATTTTAGAACAAATTCTATATTTAAAATAATTCAAACCCTAAATTTGCTCATCTAAATTATGCCTTGGCCAGCAAGTATTACATTAGAAGTTTTGAAACTGCTATTTATTTGTGTCTTTTACAGAATTGTATGACAATGACTTTTGGACGTTTGTTTTTTCTGCTTTGGAGGATTCATACAAGAATGGAGAAGGAGGAGACAGTTGGAGTATAATTGTCAAGGCAATAGAGAAATTAGAGAAATAAAAGAGTTGCATAGCTCTAAAGTGCCCTGATGCTTTTTTTTCTTTTAAAGTATTTGTATTAAGGTAAAATATTTGTGCTCAAAATTGGCCTTCATTTTTCCCTGTGACAATAAGGGACTTTAATAATGGTAATGCTACAATAAACTGATCTCAGTAACACATGTATCTTTATCTTAATAAAAAAACTCTACTTGTGTTTATTTGTATTATTTTAAAATTAAAAATATACAGTTATCAAAAGGAGATTCTGCTATACAGGCCAGGGATCTGACACTTAGAAACATAAGTTTAGTTTTCAACACTAACACTTATTCTAGATGAGTGACTTTTTTTTTAATTCTGTTTCTGGAAAGAGAAAGTCACATCTCATCATTTAGGCAGAAAACCGTGCATCTCCCCTGACTGCCCCAGCAGGTAAGATATAGGTATCTGTCTAATTAATATGGACAAGATGGGAGATATGTGCAGGAGAAATTCTGCCTCTGGTTAAAGTGGCAGGAGTCAATCCTGCCTTTTTAAAAGCAGTAGACATAGATGAGACCCCTCCTTTGTCTTCCCCACAATATCCAGCTAGAAGAAAATGGCCTTCCCTGGTTTGAAAAGAAGCAGCTCGTTTTGAAGTTTGCTACTCAGTTAAAAGTAGAGGGGCATTTTCTTTTCTGGCTGGGTGTTCTTTGGTAGAGGTATTCTGTATGTAAGACTTATTACTATATTAAAATTAATTCCTGTGCTCTTTTTTCCCTTACTGGAATCATGAGAAACACCTCTTATTTCTATTGTTATGTTTTTCAATCCTACTGCTTTCTGGTGTTACAATGATGGCTGCAGGGCAAGGTGAGCCCAGGTAAACCTCAAGAGGTCAGGGCTGTTATGGCCACAGAAAAGAGTACTTTGAAGCTTCATGAAGCCCAATTATAAAAAGTAAAATCAGAGGAATTGACAGAACAAGGACTCTCTGAAGTTTCTCATTTGAAAAATGTTATAATGTATCCCTGACATTAAGTAAAATGCTGAATTTGGAACATTTGTCTTTTTGATTCTGTGTATCCTCCTTCTTGGCCCTTGTTCTCTCCTTCAGCATCTCTTCCTCAAGGGGATAGTGGCTTTCTGTTTTCCAAAGACTTTCCTGTGGCCTCTATCAACATCTCAACTAAGAGAGGGAATTGTTACTAGTCACTGCCACTGTGACTAACAAGCTCCACTAACCCATTATCACATTGTCAGAGCCAATGTTTGATGATGTTGAAATATGAGACTACAAATTAATACAAGATACTGTTGTCACCATGAAGGAGTTTTCAACCTAGTTGGATATATAAGAATAAACTACTAAGTAACTACTCATGGCAGAATCAAGGTGTCATAATCAGGACAAAGCACAGGAGTTTGGCTCTATACCCACCCAGAGGACAAAGATCACTGTGGGCTGTGGGTAGGTAGGGAAGAGTGGGTAGGGAATGCTGTATAGAGCATCTATGATTGAGCTCTGGGCAGATAGAGGTGATATGAAAAGGCAGACATTCTTTATGAGGACAAAAGATAGTCTGATCCCTTCTCTGCCAAGAAGGGGCATGGGTGGAAATTTCTGTCTGATTGTTGGATATTGATTAATAACCAACATGGGTTCACTATGGAGGTGGAGATCTTAGAGAAAGTTACAAACTCAAAACCTGTTATGTGTTTCAAAACCTGAAGGATCTGGGAAGAGAGAGAAAAGATGGGTCTAAAGCCAAAGGAATGGGGTTTGGGGTAACTAGATAAAAGGAAGAATGTTTTGAGTAGATAACGAGGCAGAGCATAAGAATAAGGAGAGAATCATTAACCATTAAAGGGTTACAACAAAGTTACCAGGGGTAGGTAGAAGACAAAATAATGCATACTTATGTAATGTTTGCAATTTTGCCAAGTGATTTTCACACACAATATACCATTTAAATTTGAGATAGCGGATCCTTTTAAAAATGCCAATTAGATCATTTTAGCAAAAGCAGAAGATTCACACAGTAGTGGTAAGTAGAGAAAAAGTGATAAGCACAGAGATCATATGTAGAGGCTCTGCAAAACCAGATTAAAAAGCTGGAACTATAGTTTTAGCCAGTAGGGACCACCAATAATGAAAGCAAAAGTGTTTGTTTGGAGATAATTTCATTGAGGCAGGTGTGAAACAATAAAAGCCTGAATTTGGGTGGCTGGCAGAGGAATGGAAAGCAAGTCTATGAAAAATACATTAAAGAAGAAACTGGCAGGATTTGGTGTCTGGATGTGAAAAGAGAGGGAGTAGAAGATGCTGATGACGTTTTGAGCTAGGGAGATTTGGGCAAATGACAGAAAAGGGAAAGTCGGGGGTTGCTTCTCCTATGAGTCTTTCCCTTTGCAGCTTCATCCATAAATGTGAAAAGGCTTTGTCTTCTGCTAAAAGAATTCCCAGCCCAGATGGCAGGGCCTTGCTGGAAAGGGGATTGATACATGTCACACAGCATTTGAGCAATCTGCCATTTGGGTGAGTATATGAGGAATGCTACTACATAGAGCAATGCTTGGATCAGTTCCTTTATTATTGTTACTTTTCTTTTTTAGTAGAACATGTTAGTTGTTTTTTGAAGAGGGCACAATTCTAAGGGACAACAGCCTTTCAGGAAGAGTAACTCAAAAATACCATGTTAGGCAGCATGTTAAGAATGATACATGAATCCTAAAAGTTGGGTCTGTTCAGTTAACCAAGTGGAGAGCTGAGCAATCCAGGTTGCTCTTCAAGCCCACTTATGAAGGACCACAAGAGACCTATTTGATCCTTATATTACTAGAAAAACTAGATTCATTATTGTCTTAGTCTGTTCAGGCTGCTATAACAAAATACTATAAACTGGGTAGTTTACAAACAATAGAAATTTATATATAAACAACAGAACCAGAGGCTGGGAAGTCCAAGATCAAGGCACTGGCAGGTTTGGTGTCTGGTCAGGGCATGCTTCCCTGTTCATAGATGGCTATCTTTTCTCTGTAACCTCACATGGCAGAAGGGATGATGGAATTCTCTGGAGCCTCTTTGATAAGGGCATGAATTCTATTTACGAGGGCTCTGCCCTCTTGACCTAATTACCTCTGCTAATACTATCACATTGGGGGTTAGAATTTCAACATATAAATTTTGGGGGGACACAAACTTTTAGACCATAGTGGTGAGGCTAAAGTATCTGGTGAATTTCTTCTATTTTTCAACTTGCTTTGTTTATGTGGCAATGGCAGGAATAAGAAAATGAGTTGAGTCTACAGACATTTCAATATCTAATCCTATCCTGGGCATTTCCATGCTCCCTGTCTGTAACCCTGTGCAACTGCCCAGGCTTTCAGAAGGTTCCCCAGGCCAAGATTTCAAGAAGCTGTCTTGTACTGGCAGGCGTTTATTCTGTTGTGTCTAAGCTTATTTCTTCCTTGAAGAAAGGAAAGGAAACAGGTTGTAGTGAGGCAGAAGGGAGAGAGAAAGGGAGGAGGAGATAATGGAACTCACCTATCTTGTTATATAGCTGTGGAGATGGATGAGGAAGTGTTTTGAAACTTCTCCAAGGCCCTTGGAGAGGAAGCATTGTATAAAATATGGCATGCTTCATGGTCTCTGGAGACAATTAGTCTGACTTTGCAAGAACAAAAGAAAATGGAAAGCAGTCTGTGGACATTGTTTTTTAAATTTAAAAGAACAGTAGACATACGGCTCTAATTGAAATATTCACCAAAATGAAGTGTATTATAAGCATCTACTCTATTGTAAGTATTTACAACAGAGAAGGGTAATTTACCAGAAAGCCTCTGGCTCAGGAATGGTGGGCATGATTCATATGTTCATTCAACTAATATTTCTGGAGTGCCTATGGGCGAGGCACTGTTTTACATACTGAGAATACAGCAGTGAACAAATCAGGTGAAGTCTTCTGGTAGATGCTTTGCAAAAATGACCACCATTATTCCCCTTTGTATATCTACCTCTTTTTAAATTTTATTTTCAGCTTCTCTTATCAAGATATGGGAGCTATTAAAAATTTCTAAGGGAATAGATTTTAAGTGTTCTCAACACACAAAAATTGATAAGTATGTGAAGTAATGCATATGCTAAAAAAAAGACATGAAGACTCTTTTTTAATATCTTGAATCTGGGCTGACCTTATGACTTGCTTTAATGAATAAATGGGGCAGCATTGATCAGGTATGAGTTCTGACCATGGGACTCAAGGGGGCTTGCACTCCTCCACTTGCTCCCTTGGAACCCTGCCCAGCTGCCATGTGAACAAGCCTGTGCTCACTTTCTGGAGACCGAGAGACCAGATGGAGCAGAGGAGTCATCCCAGCTGAGGCCATCCTGGACCAACTAGACCCTAATTGACTTAGCAGCTGACTGCAGTCACAAGAGGGAACACAGCCAAGACCAGAAGAACTTCCCAGATTCATTCAATCCAAATCATTAAAGAACTAAATAAATGGTTGCTATTTCAAGGCACTGAATTTTGGGGTGATTTGTTATACTGAAGAAGCTAACTAATATACTCTCAGACTTTAAGGAGTTTACAGTAGAGAGGAAAGAGAGAATAAAGAACAATGACTAAACCATATACATTTGTAGTATGTCAGATAGCAATCTTGAAAATAAACTAGAGTAAAGTATATAGGGAATTCTGAGTCAGAGGGGAAGGGTGTCACTATTTTTTATAAGCATTGTGAGTGACAGGTCACTCACAAGGTGACATGTAGATAGAGACCTTGATAGTTATCAGAGGCATGTATTTGAGGCTTGGTGAAAATGAGCACTCAGACAAATAAGTCTTAAGAAATCTTATGCAATTTTCTGTGAAAGCTTTTATGATTTATTTTCAAGAGGAAATGCCAGGAAGTTGCATATTGGGGAATTTATGTGCTCAAGTTCTAGGGTTTTTCACTTCCTGACCATGAAGCACACCATATTTTATAGAATGCTTCCTCTCCAAGGGCCTTGGAGAAGTTTGAAAACATTTTATCATCCGTCTCCACAGTTATATAACAAGATAGGTGAGTTCCATTATCTCCTCTTCCCTTTCGCTCTCCCTTCTGCCCCCAGCCAGCCTGTTTCCTTTCCTTTCTTCAAGATGTTTTAGGCTAAAGGTATTAGTATTCAATTTGTTCAGAATAAGACCCAGGCAGGCTATGAGAAGCCCTGTGTGGGGTCTTATAAAATTGCATATGTTTCTATGAGCCTGGAACTCTGGCATATATTCTGGGTAATGGGAAAAAACTGCCTTGGTAAGCCAGGTCATCTAAATGTAACTTCTTACTATGCTACCACTGCCATTTTGGTATATTGTATAGTTTTATTTTGAAAACAGCTTTATTAAGATATAATTCACATACTTTACAGTGAACCCATTTAAAGTGTATAATTCAAAGGTTTTTAGCACAGTCATAGAATTGTAGTCATCATCACAATCAATTTTAAAGCATTTTCATCACCCCCAAAATAAACCCTGAGCTCATTAGTAGTTACTCCCTATTTCCCACCAATCCCTGAGCCCTAGGCAACCACCAATCTACTTGCTATCTCTAAGAATTTGTCCATTTTGGACATTTCATCTATATGGAATAATGTAATATGTGGTCTTTTGTAACTGGCTCTTTTTTTTTTTTTTTACCTAGCATAACATTTTCAAGGTTCTCCCATATTGTAGCATGTATCAATACTTCATTTCTGTTTATTGCTAAATCGTATTCCATTTTAAGGCTATATCATGTTACATTTATCCATTAATCCATTGATGATTGTTGGGGTTATTTCTACTTTTTGAATATTATGAATAATACTGCTGAGAACATTTGTGTACAAATTTCTGCATGAGCATACATTTTCATTAATCTAGGGTATTAACCTAGATATGGAATTGCTGGGTCATATGGTAACTCTATGTTTAAGTTTTTGAAGAACTTCCAAACTGTTTTACATAGTAGTTGTACCATTTGAAATTCTCATCATCTATGTAAGAGGGTTCCAATTTCTTCACATCTTCCCCAATACTTGTTATTGTCTGTCTTTTTGGTTATAGCCGTCCTAGTGAGGCTGAAGTGGTATCTCATTGTGGTTTTGACTTGTATTTCTCTAATGACTAACAATGTCGAGCATCTTGTTATGTGCTTATTGGCTGTTTGTTTATCTTCTTTAGAGAAATATCTATTCAAATCCTTTGCTGATTTTTGAACTAGGCGGTCACTTTATTATTAAGCTGTAAGAGTTCTTTATATGTACTGAATACTAAATTCTTACTGGATTTATGATTTTCAAATATTTTCTCCAATTCTATTGTCTTTTCACTTTCTTGACATTATCATTTGTAACAAAATGTTTTTAATTTGGACTAAATCCAATTTATCTTTTTTTTTTTTTTGGCTTTTGGTGTTGTATCTGAGAAGGTCATGAAGATTTACTCTTATGTTTTCTCCTAAGGGCTTTATAGTTTTAGCTTTTACATTTAGGTAGTTGATCCATTTTTAGTTATTTTTGTGTGTGGTGTAAGGGTGGGCCTCAAATTCAGTTTATTTTTTGTACTTCCGATACCATTTGTTGAAAAGAATATTCTTTTCTCATTGAATTTTTTTAGCACCCTTGATGAAGATCAATTGAACATAAATGCAAGGGATTGTTTCTGGTTTCTCAATTCTATTCTACCACTCTGTATAGCTATCCTTACACAGTCTTGATTGCTGTAGTTTTGTAGTAAATTGTGAAATCAGGAAATGTAATTCCTCCAACTTTGTTCTTTTTTTCAATATCATTTCAGCTATTCTAGATCCCTTGTATTTTCCTATGAATTTTAAGATCAAGTTGCCAACTTTAGAAAAGAAAGGTAGCTGACATTTTAATAAGAATTTTATTAGATCTGTAGAGTATTATCCATTTTAATCTTACCAATATTAAATCTTCTGATCCATGGTCATGGAATGTCTTTCCATTTATTTAGGTGTGACTTAATTTATTTTAACAACATTTTGTAGTTTTCAGGGTGTAGGTTTCATATATTCATAGGCATTTTCTTTATATTGCTATTGTAAATGCAATTGATTTTTAAATTTTGTTTTAAAATTGTTCATTGTTAGTGTATAGAAATATAGTTAATTTTGTATAATGATGTTGTATTCTACAGTCTTGCTAAAATTGTTTATTTTAATAGCTTTTTAGTGAGTTTCTTAGGATATTTTATATACAACATCATGCCATCTGCAAATAGAGATAGTTTTACTTTTTTTCTTCAATCTAGATGCCTCATTTTATTTCCTTGCCCAGTTTCCTTGCTAGAACTTCTGCTACAAAGTTGAATAAAAGTGGTGAGAGTGGACATCCTGTCTTTTTAAAAATTTTTTTAAATGTTTAATTATTGTGGGTACACAATAGTTGTATATTTTTATAGGGCACATGTGATGTTTTGATACAGACATACAATGTAAATTAACCAAATCAGGGTATTTGGGATATTCATCACCTCAGGCATTTAACATTTCTTTGTGTTAGGAACATTCCAATTCCACTCTTTTAATTTTTTAAAAGTATACATTAACTAATGTCTTGCTCTTGATCTTATGAGGGAAAGCATTAGTCTCTCACTATTTCAGTATGAAGTTAGCTATAGGTGTTTTGTAGCTGCCTTTTATCAGGTTGAGGAAGTTTCCTTATTTTCTTAGTTTGTTGGATGTTTTCATCATGAAAGGATATTGGGTTTTATCAAATGTTTTCTCTGGGTTGATGGAAATGATCATATGTTTTTATGCTTTATTCTAAGATTAAATTAAATAATTTCTGGAGATATTTACCAAAAAGTCTGTTATATACTAACTACTTCACAAATGTTATTTAATCTTTGCTCAAGGCAGTACCTGATTGGGATATTCACCGGTTTTATAGTTATAGAGCAAGTAGAAAAGTTACATCAAATATTAGATGTCATCTGATTTTTAATCACATAAAACAGAAGACAGAATTAAGTAGATGTCAGACTTAGTCATTTTTAATTAATTTTTCAAATTCCTGAGGGAGAAATAAGAGGACATTTACAAACTTACATTGTCCACATGATAGAGCTTTTATTCTAGCAAAATGAAATAATACAAAAGAATTAACAATGGGCTTGGTAACTGGTGACATACTGAAAAATGTAGCATCCATCAACCTTCTTCCCTTCCTGTGTTTGCTTTCCTTTTGCCTTGATGTGAGGTCTCTCTCTCCTCCCCTCTCTCTCTCTGTCTCTTAGTCAAGGGTATGTACCCACTCACTAATCTTTGTCTCTTGTTGGGAGTGGGGAGCTTATCATTACTTTCAGTTTATAATGGTTTTCACAGTGGACCAATACTTTTACCATTCTTAAGCCTCTCCAGAGGAACCAGATGGCTGGTATACTTGAGCTGCCAAAACAACAGCAATAAAACCCAATAAAATGCAGGGAAATGATATTTTCTTCTTTTATTGTATTTCAATCCTGATAGAGTGTCATTAAGTAATGGGGATTTCAAAACCTGGCTGTGAAATTCACAAATTATCTGGGCCGTTGTTCTCATTCTTCTTTGTTAAATAATTAAGCCTTGATCATCTCAAATACACACTTGATTGGTGTCATCTGATGACATTACAATTTTTGCTTTAACAAATTAGGAAAAATATTAATGTTAAATTGACTTAATCTGTTTCTTATTTTGCATTTATGTTTTTGATCATACAGTATCTGATCATATTTGAGTGTTCAATTGATGTGAATTTTTAATATTGTGTTCTTTTTTGATGTGTAACTTTTCATGTTTGATTTAATATGCCTCTTACCCTTTTGATCATACTTTAATAATATCTAGTATGCTAATAATGGGTTTGGTAGCTTTATCACTGATTTTTCATGAGCACATATATCTATATGCATATATATTACTTTTTGACATCCTTAAGCATATGTTTATAGAGTTTGGTGCACTCTTAACACAATAGTTTTTATGTTCACATGTATGAAATAAGCTATTAATCAGTGGTTCTCAAGTAGGGATGGTTTTGTATGTCCCCCCTCCAGGGGTCATTGGCAATGCCGGAATCATTTTATATCTTGATGGCTAGAGGGATGGGTAGAGGTCAGAGATGCTGCTCAACATCTTATGATACATAGGACAGCTCCCACAACAAATAATTATCTGGCCCAAAATGTCAATAGTATTGAGGTTGAGAAACCCTCTAGATAACTAGGTATGTAATTGCCTTCTCCTGTTTTGGAA
>VBSM01002608.1:12849820-12940211 GCA_008086735.1 Cheirogaleus medius | reverse complement strand
TAGGTACTTTTATGGCTAGCAAAGAAATAATACGTGCATTTAGGAAGACTCCAAAATAAAAAATGCCATAAACTTCACTTTGTTTCTGTAATGCTTGTTAACTTTTCCAGGAGCTTTCACACATAGAATGACATATAATTCATATATCATTTCTCTCATGTAAAAATAGAAGACTTCTCAAATAAATATGCCATTTTCTTACAGTTGCAAAACAGGCACAGGGAATTTAAATGATTGTCCTAACTTTACGTGGCTGATTAGTGATCCCAGTTCCCTGTCTAGTGGTAGGACCAGAACTAAGAGGCTGAATTTTTATGTTTTTAGGAGAAAAACAGGCTAATAGTGCGAGTGTTTAAAAAGGCCTGCTCTATATTTTATCCTCATCTCTCATATTCTCAATAATATGAAAAATCCTGGGGGAATAAAATTTCACCATTCTATTACTAAATATTGAACAATAGCATATCATTTCAATATTTCTTTATTGATATAGAATTAAATTCACTTATGTTAACTTGAAATTTACATTTAGCATTAATCATAGTATGGAGGGGAAATAAATCTCAAATTGATCCTATAAATTCTGTTAATGAAGTTGTGAAACTGAAACATGTCAAGCCTTGTGCACTTTCCAGCTTCTTCCTCTGCACACTCTAAGTCATGCCTCTTTGTTAAGCTGTTGAACAATAAATGAGTTTATGATAGAATGCCCATTGGTCAGGATCAAGATTTAAATTAGAAATGGAACAAACATTGATGCCTAATAACTGTGGCGTTAACTTGGATGATGGTGTCAGTGATTTTCAGAACAGTTAACCTACAATCCACTGGCATTTCCATGCAAAATTTTGCTTCAACTGTGCTACTATTTTGGTCAGGAACTAAGATTGTTAAGTTCTAACTTAGAGACTGTTAATATTATGAAATAATATCTTCTGTTTTGACAATTGATTTTAAATGAAGTTGAGCTGTAGTCTAAATTATCTTTCTATAAATATTGATCATTCAGAATAAGTTCCATTTAAATGTTTTTAATACCTTGTACAAACCTTTGAAAGTGAATGCACAGGGAAAGGTTACAAAGCTCTCTATCCTACCAGAACATCTCGCCCATCTGTCAATAAACTTAGTGTCTATGGGATTTGTTCTCTATATACTTAAACTGACTTTCTGCCAAATACTTAGAATAGAGGATACACCAGAGAGGCACAGCAGCTTCATCCATGTTTACTGCAGTAAAATATTTTAGTTAGGTAGTAGATTGGGGTTAATTCTGGGGTAACCCTGGGGAGATGAAGGAGCCCAGCAGCAGAGAAGAAGGACTTATTGATGAAAACCCAGATATAAAGGAGACATTTCTAGGAATTTGTAGCTTAGTGGTAGATGGGCAGAAAGCTGAGAGAAACATAAGAGGTTAGGGAAATCAGTGATGCAATGACCCCATAGCACTATCCTCAAGCTATTAACATTTATCTGGTTGAATGGCTAGGAAGTGAGATGTGATCAAAACTCCCCACACTATCTACTGAAGTAGTGTGGTGAAAATGGAGGAATTATTTATAAATATTTTATTCTAACAGTTGTTCTCAATCCCAGCTGCACACTCGAATTACCAGGGGAGTTCTTAATCATATGAATGACTATAACTCCACCTAGAGATTCTAATTCATTGGGTCTAGAGTTAGGTCTGAGAAATTGCTATCAACAAAGCAAACAAAGAAAACTCCATGAGCGATTCTAAAATACAGAAAACTAGGAATGCAAAGGAATTAGAAAATATCTGAAGGTATCTCATGAACCTCATCAGATGTGGTGTATGCTTGATGGTAATAACTTTATAGGTCTGAGACTTTACAGCTGAGATATGTGGCATTGGGGGCTATATTCTACCCTTTGGGAAAGAACAAGAAAAAGCCAATAAAAATTTACTCTTGGTCTCCTACTTTTCTCAGGGAGCCTTATGGGACCCAGTACACAGTGATTAGGGAAGTCCTATAGCATTAAAAATATAGAGCCATTGGCACTCTTCCCTAATTTACTAAGTGGCCTTTAGGGGTACTCTTCACCAAGATATTTTCAAGGCAACAAATTAGAAAAACTCAGAATAAATAGAAACTAACTGCAAATGGACTTTAAAAACCGAGGTGATAAATATTTAGGATATCTACATTATGCAAATGAATCAATTTAAGGTCTTGGGACAGAAAATGCCTTCTAGAGATGAAAAGGTTAAACGCTGTCCTCTGGTGACCAGAACAAGATCAAATCAGTGGCAGAACATTCACTGTTCAGCGTCAGGAAGGAGATACACACACACACACACACATTGCTAAAATCACATTTACAGAAGGGTAAAGAAGTTTTCAAATGTGAGTTTGGGAATGATAAACCACAATCCTAGGGGCATGGAATGAAAAGGTGAGTGATCCATGTAATAACTCAAGATCACATAGGAAATATTAACAAGGAGCTGGAAGATAGAATAGTGGTTATTTTGGCAAGTACAACGTTGACCTCTTGCTGTCCTGAATCTTTGATAAATTTATCTTTACTTACTGTTTAGCAATGCGAACTAATGCAGGTGGGACAATTATTAAATCTAGCACAATTTTAATGGGAATGTACTTAGAAATGCAGATTATTTGATAAAACTATTAGTATATTCTTTGAGAGTAATTTAAAATTAGCTTTAAAGGAGTTGGATGATTAGACCAAGTACTATATCACGATGGTGGTAAAATATAACTGTCCTTGCTTTCTTATAAACATCAATAAATTTGCTGTTAAAAGTTGTCTGTAGATTATTTCTATTATACCTAAAATCTAATTAGTTAAAAGTGGAAAGCTTAAGTGGGAAGTGGGAAGTGAGTAGAAATCAAATCTTGACCCTTCTAATGACTTTTTTTTTCTTGAGTTGAATCCACACTCCATTTCTTTTTTTTCCCCTGCCTTCAATGTATTTATTTATTTATTTATTTATTTATTTATTTCATTTTAATTCAGGATATTATGGGGGTACAAACATTTCGTTTACATGAAATGCATTTGCCTCGCTCAGGCCAGGTCCACAAACGTGTCCTTCCCCCCATACAGTCCGCCCTGTCTCCATTAGCTGTGGGTTTACCAACCCCTCCCACTCTACCCCACACCCTCCCATACCCCCTACCTGACTGGCACCCATTGAGTATTACTACCATGTGAGCACCTTAGTGTTGATCAATTAGTACCAGTCTGATGGCAGGTACATGTGGTGCGTGTTGTTCCATCCTTGTGATACCTCATTTTGAAGGATGGGCTCAATCTCTATCCAGGATAATATAAGAGATGCTAGTTCACCATTGTTTTTTGTAGTTGGGTAGTATTCCATGGTATACATATATCATATTTTATTAATCCACTCATGTATTAATGGGCACTTGGGTTATTTTCACATCTTTGCAATTGTAAATTGTGCTTTTATAAACATTCGAGTGCAGATATCTTTATTGTAGAATGTCTTTTTTTCCTTCAGATTGATGCCTAGTAGTGGGATTGCTGGATCAAATGGCATTTCTATTTTTAGCTGTTTGAGGTATCTCCAAATTACTTTCCACAGGGGTTGTATTAATTTGCAGTCCCACCAGCAGTGTAAGAGTGTTCCAATCCCTCCACATCCATTTGATGTTTTAGCACAAATGTATTGTTTTTGAATGATTTTAGCAATATATTGTTAATGAGAAAAGCAAGTTACAAAATATTTGTATATAAAGAAATATTTATCCATATGATAAAGAAGTCCTGCATATATACCTATATGTTAACAATGTTCATCTCTCAATGGTAGGACTAAGGATGATTTCTTTATTTTATAAACAATTTTTCCATGAATTTTAATAACTTGTATGACATAAAAATAATGAAAAATTTAATTGGTAGTATGAAATACTTTATTTCCATAGAAAATTCTTATTGTGTTTATTATTGCTTTTGAGAGTCTGAAGCAAATATTTTTGCCATGTGGGATACATTTTATATGCAGCTATAATTCATTAAAATTTTATTTCCATAATATGTTAGTTGCAGAGACAAGAGTACACATAGGAAACAATTAGATGGAATGAAATGAAAATAAATAACCCAACATAACTGGTTGTAGGTAACACAATTTGCACCAAGAGATCAGTAGAGAGAGAACTTAAAGCAATCCAAGAAGTCAGCTCATTCTGCCTTCTTGAATGAAGTGAAATGAGTGTGGCCTTTAAGGCTGGTAGGATTAGATTTAACAGATAAGAGAAAGATTTGATTAGATGCAGAGATTAATAACTCATGAGGGGGACAAACGAAGCAATTGGTATGATTAGAACTTGTTTTAATATTGGGAGGAAGAAAAATACAAGGTTAGATCTATGGTAAGCTAGGAGGAAGAATTCAAGAATTCCACTATGAATTCATAATCTGTAATGAAATAGATGTCAGGAAACTATTTGGCTTCTTGAACAGTGGAGAAATGAGATATAAGTAGCATTTTAGTAAAGTTATTCCACGCAGGAGGAACCAAATGAAGAGGCTTGTGATCAGGGTTTGCAGAGATGAAGCTACTGCAAATAAGCTATCTATGTGCTAGACATAGGGTGAGGGAAGTCTTACCAGGATGGTGGCTGTGAGATTACTCAGGGAAGAGCCAGCAGTACATAATACACAAAGGGGAGAAGACCAGAGAGACCCCTCTGTTTCCTAACTGGGGGGGGGGTTGAAGCAATGGTAAACCAGCCTGTAGAAAATAGGAGATGAGGATTATAGAAAAAGAGCAGTCCTTTCTAGAGGACGTGAGGAGGAATAAAATCTATCGTAGAGTTCTCAGCTGACAGGTTCTAAGTAGCCCATTAATCTATTATGGCTGCCTGTGGTACCCTGCCGGACACAACATGAAAAGACACGCTGGTATACGTTTTGCACTACTGGATTAAATCCAAGACCACTCACCTTTCTCTGTCTCTCATTCCACAAGCCATACTTTGGTTATCTGGGCCACAGAATTGACTATAGGTTCTTTGATATCCAACCTTAGTTTGGCCCTCACTTTTCATGGCCAAGCTTATCTACCAGGGTGCAAATGTGGCTGCTTTGACTGAAGATACTGTGTCTCCCTTCTGGATTCAGGGCCTCAGCCACGTGGGTTCATTTCCTTACCAGTTAAAAAAATATTTCCACATAATTTTAAATTTTTGGAAAAGTTGCAAAAACAGTACAGAGAGTCCCTTTACAACTTTCACCCAGTGTTTTCTAAGGCTAACATTCTATATAACCATAAAATCCAAAGGAAGAAGTTAACATTGTTATAGTACTATTAATTAAACTACAGACTTTATTCGCATCTCAGTGTTTCCATTACTTGTCCTTTTCTGCAACGGGATCCAACCCAGAATCTCATTTTCACTTTGCTGTCATTTCTTCTTAGTCTCTTCCATTCTGTGACAGTTTCTTAGTCTTTCCTCATCGTTTAATGACCCTGACACTTTTGAAGGTTAGTCAGTTATTTTTTTAAAAGTCCTTCAATTTGTATTTGTCTAATTTTTCACATGATTATATTGATGTTATCTGTTTTTGGCAAGAATACCACAGAAGTGATGTTGTACCCTTCCCAGTACAACATGTCAGGGTGAATATGATGTTAATACATCTTATGACATGCATTTATATTCATTTTGTATCTATTTCCTTGTGTACAGAGTAAAAACCATGACTTCATACTGATAACTCTGAATCCAAATCAACAACACAACACAGGCTTCATTCTAGCCTTCCCTCTTTTCTTATTTGTAACTGATTTCTCTGACAGTGAGAAACCTGGTTCTCATTATCTGTAAGATATTTATTTTTTTCGACCCTCATATACATATAATTTCTTGAAATTGCTAACACATACCCATATCAGAAACAAATTTACTAGCTAGAGTATAGTTTTCTTGTATGATTATTTTTGTCTTTAATCTTACAGTATTCAGTGAAAATACTATTTTCCAAAGTTACTTAGGTTATTTCTTTTTTCCACTCCCCTTCATTGTGGTTGTATTATTTATTATAATTCAGTTAAGTTTGTTTATTACAATTCATATTCCACTTTGTGTTCTCTCCACATCCTGGTTGTTTTTTTTAAATTTGCAGAAAGAAGAATTTACTCTCTGTGGTGTATATTTTCACAGGCTTGGGCAGATTCCGAGGGCTACGTATCCACCACCACAGTCTTGCTATAAATAGTTCTGTCACCTCAAAAATTCTCTGCTGCTGTCCCTTTATAGTCAACTTTGCCTTCCACTCCCAGTCAGGCAGCTGCTGATCTGTTTTCTACTCAAATCAATCTGCCTTTTCCAGAAAGTCATATAAATGGAATCACATGATGTATAGCCTTATAGGTCTAGCTTTTTAACTTAGCAAAATATTGATTAGTAGCCTTCCACTGAATTTTTTGTGTGTAGATCCAAATTTCTGTTAAGTATTATATTTCTGCTGTTGAGAAACTTCTTTTAACATTTCTTTTAAGTCTACGAACAGTGGATTTTTCTTTGGCTTTCTTTTTCTGAGAAAGTTGTATTTCTTTTTTCTTTTTGAAAATTATTTTTGCTGCATATAGAATTCTGTTTGAAAGGTTTTCCTTTTGGTATTCTAAGTATGTCACTTCATTTGTCTTCTGGCAAAAGTGTGTTGTGATTTTTATCTTTTTTTCCCCTGTATGGCTCTTTCTTCTCACAGCCTTCAAGATTTTCTCTTTTTGTTTTAGCAGTTTATATATGGTAAATTTAGGTTTATTTTCCCTTCCTTCATCTCTTCTTCTTCTCCTCTCTCTCTCTCCTATTACCCCTCTCTCCTCCCCCTATTTCTTCGCCCCTACATTCTACCCTTCCCAGTCCTCATTCTTCTTCATTTATCCTGCTTGATGTTTTTTTATTTCTGACTCTGTGGGTTTTGTCTGTCATTAATTTTGGAATATTCTTGGCTATTATTTCTTCAAATATTTCTTCTGCTTTCTTCTCTCTAGTTTTTTCTGTTTGATTGCATGTTGTCCATATTTTCTATTATCTCAGTGTTCTCAACTGGGGGTGATTTTACCCTTTCTCCCTGGGGACATTTGCCAATATCAGGAGTCATTTTTGGTTGCCATGACTGGAAAAAGTGCTATGTGGTACAAAATCTAGTGGTTACAGGTTGCAAATGCTGCCAAATATTTTACAATGCATAGAATAAAGAATTATCTACCCCAAAATGTCAGTAATGCTGAGAAACCCTGTTTTAGAGTCTTTCCATCTGAGTTATTTAAAATTCCTTACATGATAATTCCAGCATCTGTGTCTGAGTCTGAATCTAATTCTGTTGATGGCTTTGTCTCTTGTCAGCATGATTTTTTTTATGCCTTTTCACAAGCCTCATAATTTTTTGTTGAAAGCTGGATATCTTGTGTAGCACAGTAGCAATTGAGGTGAATAGATTTTGTGTCTGGAAATGAGTATGACTTTTCTTCTGCTAAAGCTTCAGTGCAAGGATTTCAGTTAATCTAACCACAAATCAAATTAGTTTGAAGTTTAATATTGCTGTAGTTACTCTTTATGTACCACAAGTTTCGTATGCCTCTAGCGATACCTTGAGTTTAGAGTTTGTCTATGGGTTCTTTCAAGGCCTGCTTGATTCTCAGTTTGGGTTTTCCTATTGTGCTGTGACTCATTATCCCTCTTGTAGCTACTAGGGTAGTATTGCACTGCCTGCCCCATGAGGAATGCTTTCTCAGTATCCTCACAAATTTTTTTATATGTGCTGGTTGAGGTCTTTGGATAAAAAGCCTGCAAAATGATACAAAACCTCCCCAAATCTGTGTTCCCCACAGGTTCTACATAGTCTTGCTAGCTCACACTCTGCCTTCAACAATTTATTAACTATTCTAGCAACTTCTTTTTACAAGTGTTCAGTAGCATCTCCCAGGTAAAAATGTTTATGTTTTCTCTTTCCTTTCAGGTACTTTGTCTCTCCTTAAGATTTTAGGCTAGTTGACTGCCTTATGAGTCCAGTTCTTTTATGGTTTTAGGAAAGGACATACAATTACAGTTTGTCTTACTTTTTTGTTGCTGTTTTAAGTGTGGGAGCTATGCTCTTTCTGGCTCTCTGCATCTCCATGTGGAAATGGCAAGGGTTCCTTTCCAGTTTTTCAGTTTCATATTGCTCTAATGGAGCCAGCTCTCTAGGTTGCATTCACACATGGTTCACTCTGGTCTCAGAGACAGGTTGTAAAGGCCACCTCAGAGTGACAGCATAGCAGGAGAGCAGGGTAATCAACCTTCTAGTTGATTTGGTTTGGGTGATGGGTGTGGGCTCCTGATGTTGGAGGCTAGCACTTTGGTGAGTGATGTAGAGAAAATCTAGGCCTTAAAAATGAGAGTATAAATTCTAAATAGGCTGTCCTGCCTAATGCATGGGTGGTTAGTGGCTAAGTAAAGCTTTGTGGACATGAAAGAAAAACAATGTTGCTGGTAGAATCCAGCATTTCCTTTCATTTTAGGGAGCCTCAGTGCACAGGGCTCACCTTCCAGGCCACTCAGGTAAATGAATGATGAGGAAGGAGGGTTACTGAAGGTGGTTAATAGTGCTAAGTCTAAAATTGATTACAAACTGGGTTTGGGGTCTGATACTGCTTCTTGGATGATTCAAAAACTTATAGGATTCAATCCCCTTTAGAACTAGAAATATACATGTCCATTGTAGAAAATTTGAAATAGAAGAAAGCATAAGGAAAGAGTACATTTCACTCATAATGCTACCACCAAGAGATAACAGATCCTAACATTTTCAGTACCTTTCCCCCTATGTAATGTTTTATATACTGGAGATCATATGTTCATAGTTTGTAGCCTCATTTTGAGCATTTTCATATATCCTTAAATATTTTCAAGATAATTCTTTTATGACTATTTATAATTTATTTAGCTGTTTCCCCAACTTTGGATATTTAAGTTGCCTGAAATTTATTTTGCTATTACAAATATCATTACAATGAACATCTTTGACCAAACTCTTTGTGAAAATTTCTGATTATTTCTGTATAAAAATTCCTGGAAAGTAGATTTATCAGGCCAGATGGTTTGCTCAGTTTTAGACTTTTGATGCCTGTTGCTAAATAACCTTTCAGAAAGATCATGCAATTTACTCTTCCATGGGGAGTGTATGAAGTGTCTGTTTCTGAAAGGAGAGTTTTTGTACCTAATTCTTCATCACCATGAAGGAGCCCAGAGGAGGAAGAAACAGAGAGAAACACCATTTTCACATTTTTCACAATAAGATTGAGGGATAGACCTATGGGCTATGAGTTTATCAGATGCCTCCTAGTTGAAAATGCAGCTAAGAGCTGCTTCCATAATAAGTGAAATGATAGATAAAATTTGAGAGTCTGTGCATTTTAAATATTTATTTAAAAATAAAACTAAATTAAGTGTTTTTGCTCCCCTTGAAAGTTCTTTGTATCCCTTGAATTTTCAGGCATGTTCTCACTTTCTAATGTAATTTGGGAATGTCCACTCTTCCCTTTTCCATTTGTCAGTATCCTCCACCTTCCTTGGGTCCTGGCTCAAACACTGTATGCCTCCTGAAGCTATTTCTGTTTTCCTCAAATCTGGCAAATATTCAGTCATTCTTGGGATTGTGTATGGAACCTATCATTTGTACTTTTGATTTTTAGCATAAGGCATGATGTTCAATCATTTTACATCCCTATCCTGTCTTAGCTATGTTTAAACACCCTTCAAATTCAGGGCTGGTGTCTTGTACTTTTTCTGCTTCTCCAGGGATGAGCCCAGTGGTTTGCATCATGGTAGTTTGTTGATCATTTGTTGATGATGGTCAGACTGCAAACTTCGTAAGAGCAGGGGAAATACTTTTTTCCCTCATTATTCCATCTCCAGTAACTTTCTTACTGCTTGAAACAGTTGGAGCTCAATAATATTTTTTGAATTAATAAGTGAACAAATAGATTTATTATGAATTTAGTATAGGAAGGTCATCTTCTGAGAAATTATGATGTGCTTCATTTTCCCTTGTAGCAACCTCATACGAAGGAAGGAAATGGGTTTTTTCTTATCTCAGGAGGATGTCTAAGCCTTTCGGTTCCCAATGCCTGAGTTTTCCTTACCCACAGAGGTCTTCCACTTTGATGATACTGGCAGGCTGGTGTGGAATCTTCCGGGACAAAAAGCCATTAAAAGGGCTTGTGTGCTCTGTGTGTGTGTGTGTGTGTGTGTGTTTAAGGCAATTAATTTTCCCAAAAGGAAGAAGAAGAAACCAATCTGGGTTTATAGTGTTGAAAGGAGAAAAGAAATGTAGCCTGGGTTTTATTTATCAGGAGTGAGAAGTGGAAGGATCATAGATCTCTTGGGGATAGAGGCCTGAGCTCACTTAGGTGCTGCAGCTCTGAGGAGCAAGAGCTTGAGGGGATGCTCCAAGGACAGAGCTGTGGCCTGAAGGGCAGGCAAAGCTTTCTCATGGCCAGACTTTTCCCCAAAGTGAGTGAAGCTGCCAGGGAGCTGCCCATCAACAAATAGTGCTTGTTGGCTTGGGCTACAGATGGCACAACAGCTTGGACAGATGGTGAGAGACAAGTGCTTCACAGTGGCTTGATATGGCCCCAAAGTGCAAATGGCAATGGTGGCAGCCACAGGCTCTACCCTGCTCAAGAGCTGGAAGGCTATGAGGTGTGAGGTCAGTTTTTGTCTACATCTGTCTATCTATCTATCATCTATCTATCTATCTATTTTGATAATTCCAGGGAGGGTGTAGAGCCCAAACTGACTGATATCAGTGATCCTGCCAACTTATTGAGAGGGGACTTAAGCTACTTCTAATTAATTTGAAGAAAATTAAAGGATTGTAATAGAACATGGACCTTGTGTGTCCCAGTGCAATATATGCCTCATGTAATTATTATTTTGCTTTCTGCGGTCACATCCACAAGGATCTGTCAGGGTTGTCAGGTTCTTACACAGATTGTAAGGTATTCTCATCTAATAAGCCATCTGCTGGCAAGAGGAATGTTCCAGCTTCCAGTCCAATTTTCAGTCTGGGAATGCCAAGGTTTCTGGAATAATTCTGAAGCTTTTTTGCCTTCAAATTAGTGTTGTTGACTTTGGTTTTCCTTTTCTCTCCGGGGAGCAGTCTTGGGTGAATGTATGCTAGGCTGTGCCACCATTCCTATTACAAGGTATAATTTTCACTAACAATGTATGCTGTGGGGGTGTTTTAGGAAATATTCTTCCAAGCTTTACATTTAACATTAAAAAATGCTTGAAGGCCATCTTTCATTTTAGACCAGCTGTTTAGTTAAAATTTAAATTACCTTTTGAAACATTTCCTTGTTGAGTATGTGCAAATTGCATTTTGCATACTCAAGGAAGTAAAAATAGCAGTCTCTAGGTGAAGAGTTCTTGCTAACACCCTTCCATCAGGCTTCTCTTTCCTTTGTCTTTATCCTTTTCCCCCCAAAATTAATAAACAAGGTTCTCTGTGCATTGTTGATTGTAAAGGAATTGAAGCTGTAGTCTATAATGAGGATCAGGGTACAGCTGGATTAAATATGTATTTCCACCTTTCTCATCCATGAGCATGGGGTTGGGGGACACATTGCTGGGTATCTTCATACCTCCAATGTTTCTATACAATGCTCTCCCATTCTAGGAGAAAAATATAAATACCACCTTTGGAAATGAGATTGACCAGGCAAAAGTTTACGAAATCACCAAGTAGTTTAAACACTACATAAGTGAAAAATTCTATTTGTTTGACAGTATAAAGGTATATTCCTCTCTCACCTCCCCACCCCAAGAGGTTAAAGCCAAGAAGGATTATGAGCTTATTTTATGGAGAGAGCCACTTCTACACACCGTGCCTCAGACTCCACAACAATTGTATCCGAGATGACTTCCGAGATGGTCATTAGTGCTTTATAGAATCACCAGAAATGCTGTTGTTTTGCATTGTCTTGCAAGGTTATTACACTGGTTATTCTCCACTCTGCCCATTTTCCCTTCCTCTCTGCTCTGGGCTATGCCGATACGCTCCCCTGCCTTGACTTCTACTTAGGTTCAGCCAACAGGTGGTTTCCACAGCAGATGAGACAGCCACAGAAGGAAGTCCTGGTATTTCTAGGTCTTTCCTGTTTCTATTTGACCTCCTGTTGTGATTCCTAAAGTGGCTTTTTCCTTTTGGGATTACAGCTCCTGTCAGTTCTACCATGACTGTGGTTACACTGTTTTTCTCCCCTTGTCTCTTTCAAAGCCTGATGGTCGAACTAATTTCCTGCTGGTGTAGTCTCTGGGAGCTTCTGCAACTCTTGTTGGTCCTCTTAACTTTGCCTCATCTTGGTAAACAAACAGTCTCTTTATTAATTCAACTTCAGAATCCCAGCAGAGGGTGTCTTTTGCTTTCTTCCAAGACAATGAGTGCTAAAGCACTAAGCGTTTTCTCCAGATACTGGGCTGATGGGTTGGGGATATTGACTTTCAGAACTTCAAGCTCACAGCTCAGAATAGTTCCTTCCTGGACAGTAAGTGGGAATCTAAAATATTTTTAGTATTGATTGGAGTCCCACTTCAAAGAGTAAGTCTTAAGTTGTTGAGCTTGGTTACTGTGAGCTTGAAGACAGTGAAACTTCAATGAAAAGGATGTGGATTACAAAAACTGACTCAACCAAATGGGGACCCTACTTCTGGTTCATTATGAAAGTAGTACTTGCCGGTGAGTTTAGGCCTCATTATTTGTTCTGTGTCAAATTAGGATCTAGACTTAGGCCCAAGGAAAGGGCCAACAAATAATAGTGGTCCATTTTAGGAGCTGATGATGAGCAGGCCTCCTGTCTGTGTTTGTCTGTAGGGAAGACAAATGTTAGGTAGCCCAGAGAATGCCAGACTGATTCCAATTGCTTTCTAGTGATTTACAAAGCAACCTGTGCCCTTACCATCTGGCCCCAGAGCTTTGTGTCTGTGACACATGACAGATTTGGCACCAAATAGCCCAGAGAGGTAGGAATAGTAGAGATTGGTACTCTAGTCTATGGTGTTGATTTTCTCTTACTTTCTGAATTAATTCCAAATTAAAAATGAGGGTCGTTGGGAGTAGTAGTCTTGCCTTTCTTCTTAATGTGAAGGATGGGAAAGAGAAGAGATTAAGAGCTTAATTCTTAACCTCTAGCGTGGGCAGGGAGTGGAGGAAAGGCCCATTTGAGGATTTTGTTCTGGTAACCTTGAGAAGATTATTAGTTCTATCTAGGGAAGCTTAGGAGAAATAGAAACTATAAATAAAATCCAGATAAATATCCTTTGGGAAACTTTGAATCCTTTCTGTTTTTTCTTGTTGGAGAATAACATTTTGAATTCATTACCACTTAATATTTATCAAAAGTTTATAGAGTGTTGCTTGAAGGATATACAGTCCAACTACTCTTCTAGATCCTATAAAATATATTCATAATGTGTCAGACAAGAGAGAGCTGCATCATTGTTCTGCATCATTTTAGCACCCTTCTCTCCCTAGAAGCTTTCATTTGACTGGATTTTTGTTTGTTTGTTTTTGAATTGTGTTTTTATTGCCCAGTCTTGAGAGACATTCTTAGAAACAGCCCTGAGTGTCTCATTTTGGTATTTACTGCAGGGATATTGTTCAGAATGCTATTATTTACATTTCACATAATCTACATGAAGATTCATGGGAAGACTGTCTCTCAGGCATTAGTTTCAGGAATACTTAGGTTTGTTTGAGCAACTAGTTTTGTTTTGTTTTACTTTTTAATCTATGTACACTGTGGGTCATGTAACTGATCATTTTCTTGTTGTTTTGGCTGCTAGAAAGGTCAGAGCCTAATTCCTGGTCTGTCTCTAGGAAATGACATTTCTATTTTAACTTTACTTCTTGACTTTATCACTTTTCTCGATTTTATTTTTCTTTTTCCCCAATTATTGGACTCAAGATTTTTAAAAATTCTATAATACATATTTTTTCAAAGCTGCCTCAAATTTAGTTTTGAACACAATACGGGTATAAACAGAATAATAAATAAGACAATAAGAGATATTCTTTTTTTAAAAAAATAGTTTACTGTGAGAATCATTTTTATGTCTACAGAGCCTCAAAAACAAAATAAAACAAAAAACCAGGGATACCCATATTATAAAATAGTAAAATCATTGGTTATTTTGTATGGTTATATAACAAAAATCGATGATTGTCATACACAATAAAATTTCTCTTCGTTTATTTAGTTCATTTAAACTGGTTTATGTGATTTCTTCTGGGCCGTATAGGTCAGAATCTTCTGAATGTCTGGCATTCAATTCTATCTGAGAAATATCATTAATGGGTGTTAGATTAGTTAGAAAGAGAAGTTTGGCTTTAGAAAGAAAATTATTGAGGCTAATGCAGAAGGTATGTTGACTAGAATTTTTACAAAAATTTTTATTTTTAAAAATAGTATGGTAACATAGTTATTAAAATATTAGCCAATTTATGCGCAATTAGACTTTTCACATTTGAAATAGTCTTTCAACACAGAAATGTACCTTAGTAATCTTAGTGGAATATTTTGAATTACCAGAAAGTAAGATATTTGGAACATTTAGATTTACTTGATGGAATTCAAATTTCCAACAGGCATATTTTTGAGGTCTTAAATGTTTGATTTTCAAAAGTATAAGATGAGGCAAACCATGGATAATTTGCTGACAAATGGCTAAATGGCTTTATTATCAAGTCTTACAGAATTTATAAGCTAAGCATCTAACTGGAGACTATATGTAGTAGGCTGTGGGTTTCAGATAAACTCCTCACCTACCCAGAGTTTGGAGAACTACATACAGAGTTAATCACATGATGTATAAAAGGATCTTGAACTGCTTTATAGATACCCTTTCAAAAACACGCTAATCCAGAAAGCTTATGAGGAAAGAGGTTTGCTCATTAGCATTGTAAGCATTTATATTTCATTATTCTTGACCAATTTAGATAAATTGATACAAAGTTTATTAGAGCTAGTGGATTAATTTGATTTATTGTCAAGAAGATGTAAAATGAACTGGGCCCTGTCTGAGCTAATGCCTATGAATGATTTATGCTGTCAGCAATTGATCAATTATCTTTCATTTGGAAATGTCTACCTTTGAAGGGATTATGTGTATGATATCAAGGATTAAATTAGGACCAAAGCCTTGAAAAAAGAAAAGAGAGATTATTTGAAACTTGTCCTGCCATGCCATTAGTATATGAGCATTTGGCTATTAAATTGAAGATCAGGGTCTTCACTCAACCAGAAGGTAGCCTCAGGTATGATATATAATGTGTAACCTCAATTGCCCATTTGTAAAAGGGGACTACAATGCCCACATTTTTTTCTTCTTTTCCAGAGATGTTGAAGATTTAGTGACAAATAAAACCGACATACTATTTATTGACTGTCTACTGTCTAGGCTTCAAATGTAATAACAGAGAAAATGTAAGATATTATGTTTACAAATCTCTGATACTTAGTTTTGTCATCTGTAAAATGGGAAAGTTGGATTCCACAAATAATTCTTTCAAACTTTAACTTTGGTGACAATTATAGTCACTTATTAAGCATTTACTACATGCTGGAACTGTGTGAAGAACTTTATATACATCATCTCATTTAAACTGCTCAGCTACTCTGGGAAGGCTGTACTATTTTTTAGCGCCATTTTTGAGCTGTGGAAACCAAGACCTAAGAAGTTTATAGTGACCTGCCCCAGGACACTCAGCCAGGAGAGTATGAACACAAGCCCTCTGACTTTATCCATGCCCTAGACTTCCTCTTGACAGTGTATCCTCTGCTAAGTTCTTGCATTTGTCTTATGAAATTGTTCAATCTGTTCCCAAATAGCTGTCTACCACTTTTCACTTATAATAATTTTGAACCAACACCATGACACCATTACCTCTAGCCAGCAATGGAAGATTTTCATTTTGTTTTGTTTTGTGTTGTTACAGCTTGTTGCTTATATAGTTAATCTAGACCAGAGCTTCTCAACTTCAGCCAGCACTATCATGATTTTGGTCTGGATGATTCTCTTTGTGAGAGGCTGCCATGTGCATTGTAGGATGTTTAGAACTATCCTGGCCTTGACTCAGTAGATGCCAGTAGCAACTCCCCAGTTGTAACAACCAAAAATATCTCCAGAAATTACCAAATATACTATAGGAGCAAAATTGTCTTTGGTTGAAAAACACTAAGCTAGATCTTGACTGTGGGTTGATAATAAGCCTTTGTTTTTTTTATTTGCTTGGTTTTTTGTTTTGTTTTTTTTTTTGGTATTACATGTAGCACTTTGTATACTTAATAATACTGACAGAGCCACCTGGCCAATGAATTCATGGTTGCAGGAACCTCCTGTTTTCATATTGTTAAAATGATGATTGTATTTCTTGGAACACTCATGCAATAGGACATTAGGTGGATGTATTTGCAGCTTTCTAGGTTCTTTGTGGTGGATTCTGTAGATTAGCCAATGTGTTATTTCATGGAGAAGTTGTATATGTTAGTGGTAAGGGGGGCACAGGCCTGGAGTTAAGTGACCTCGCTGCTATGCACAGCGCTGTTACTACTCACAAAATATTTAGACCATTTAGGCCACAGTTTCATTATTTGCCAAATGAGGAAATTGGGTCAGATAATCTCCAACGTCCCTTTTGGCTTTAATAACTAATGATTTTATGTCCACATACTGAATAACTCATATAGCAAATTAGTTCTTTCTGAGAACACTGTAGTTTGTGACAGTGTAGCTGCTTATTCTATTACAACGTAGGAGCATAAATGCCACCTCCCTTCCTGTTCATTCCTGGGCTTTTTGATCTTCTTTCCATGTAGAGCTCAAATGTCACTAATATCACTAATCAGAACCTGGTTGTCATAAATGCAGCCTCAGAGAAATCTGACTTAAAGAAATTAGGGAAATTTTCCAATTTGGCTATAGCTGGCCTAACAGAAAGGAGGAATCTTGCTCAAATCCAAATTTACATTTGGGATTCACAAATTTCATCCAGCAAGTCCCTAATTTTATTTAAAAAACAAAACAAACAAACAATAAAAATAAACCCAATATATTAGATTTCCATTATGCTATCCAAGTAAGGATGTTCTGATTTGTTTTATTTGCTTGACCACAAAGATATAAAGAAGAGAGCAACAAGAGTAGGCAAACACTACATGGATTCTGACAGCCCCAGAGTTCCACTGGTTGGAGATTCCATTCAAAATAAATTTTGAGACAGAAAGGTACATTATGGCAACAAGACTATAATGTAAATGATGCCTTCTAGAGTTCTGCAATGTGGAAGTCCTGCCAGTAGCCAACATTTCTGTACAGTGTGGGTTTCTGGTGACAGTGGCGGGGAGCTTTAAGTCCTGGGACCAGCAACTATACTCACGTTCAATTTAGGAAGAAAGACCATTACAGAGAATGTTATTGGTTAGACTAGTGCAAGGTTTGCCAAAGACCGTGTAGTTGCTCTTCGAAGGCATCTTAAACTCAAAAATGCCAAGAAGTCAACTTGTACTTTCATCTATGCTATTCCTTCTTTTGTGTGCCTTAACTTAGTGAATGATACCATTATGTATCCTGCTTCCCAAGCCAGAAAACCGAGTGGATTTCTTGATTTTTCTTTCTTTTCCTTTCACTACACAAAATATAATAACAAAGTCCCCTCAATTTTTCTCACTGATTTCTCTCAAATTGGCTCACTTGTATTTCTCTCCCCTATTAATACTTAGTTCAGGCCACCATGACCACTTGCGTGGCCTGTATTTGTTACGTCCTAATAGATTTCCTAACAGTGCTTCCCCCTCTAATCCATACTCTATACTTAAATAAAGCACAGTGATCTTCCCACAACTCAAAGATAATCATGGCATTCTCATACTTACAATCCCTTCATGGTTTTACACTGCCTGCAGGCCTCCTATAATAGTTTTAAGGTCTATCACGGTCTGGGCCCTGCTTACGCCTCTAACGTCGCCTTTTGCCACTTCCACCTTCTGCTCTGTGTTCTGGCTATACTGAAATAATTTGAGTTCCTGCATGATATCATGTTCTCTCTCCTCTCCAGGACTTTTGTGTATTGTTCCCCATGCCTCAGACACTATAAATGAATCTTACTAGCTTGTGGTCAGGAATGTAGGAATATTTAGTCATTAGAAAAGCTGCTATTTGCAAAGCATTTTTTTAAAACAAAGTATTCATCACTTAGAAATTCCTGTTTGAAAGCATAGAGGACCTATGATTAATTTCCAAAATTTGTACCTCAGGGCCTTTTCTTACTTTTCCCTTTTTCCCTCTCTAATCCAGGCATATAAAAATAACGAGATACCTTTCTAAAGGTGGGATTTTAGTGTTTTTTTTGGGGGGGGGTGATAAGAGGAGATTCTGAAGTAGAAAGGCCTGATCTAAGTGTTCGTAGTTTATACCATCTTTGGACAAGGCAATCTTTTATGCTTACGCTGGTCAGAAGTGAGCTGGCAAGTTGTGAAGTATGTGAAAATTAAATTAAATTAAATTAAACAATAAAGTTAGGGAAAGAGGAGAGCAAAGCTCAGGGATGTGGAAGATGAAAGGAGTAAGGGTAAAAACATGAGTACAAAACTTCCTTGAAAATGATGTTTTTCAAAGAGGGATTAAATCAATGTTGCTAGAATTACAAAGAAGTCTTTATCTTATTGATGAGAGAATTGAAGCCCAGAGAGATTGAAAATCCTGGTCATCATCATACAGCTTCGTGGTGAAACTGGAACATCGTTGTGGCTAGCAGGGTGGATGTCTCAGAATATTTTAGATCCTCCCTATCAAAGTTTTCCTTGGCAGTGGAGTGGACATTTATTTGTATTCTGTAAATTAATGTGAAATGCCAGAGAGTGTAAGGGATATAATTAAGAAGCAGTGACTTCTTATCAACAAGGTCAATAGCAGCACGGCAGCACCAAGGTTGAGGTGCCACTGGCCACTGGCGTTCTGTTGCCGAAGGACTGTCAGCCGCGCTTTATTGGAGAGAGGATATGTCCCCTAGTCAGGCTGATTTGATGCTTCATGTCAATAGAAGATGTGGCAGGAAATTAAAGTATGCTGCAGAGCTTGCAGTTCTGAGACAGATGGTGACGGCGGACAGGGTAAAAAGTAGAGGGAGTAATTCCAGCATGACCACCATTTCTTTACCAGTGAGATAATGCTGACATCAAAGCTGACTTTGGCATGACAGACCCAGACTTTTTCAGTGGAATTGAAGAGGAAGTCATGCTTTAATAAGCTTGAAGCTCCATCTAAAAGCCTGAGGTGGAGTAGGAAATAACAAATAACCATTGCTGGATTGCTCCAAATTCCCAACTGGAAAGTGGATTTAGAACCTTAGTCTAGAAAATGATTTATAGACAAGCAAATAATATCTGCCATCATTATTTGTTTGGGATATCTTGCAGGATAACTGTAAGAACCCAACCTACTGCAACCCTGCCCTATGTTGGTTTCTGAGAGAGTAACACTGAGGTCACATGTAGCCCTGGTGACTAAATCTTTCTAAGCTAAACTCATAAGGCCTCTTGCACCACCCCTGCAGGATGTACCAGGCGAGTACCTTTTAGCTCATTCCCTTGATCACTACCCTGCCCTTTTCACTGTGAACATGGTTCTAATTTTTACCAGATGTTAATCATTGGAACACCAGCAGTAGTCTGAGCTTGCTCTTTGTCTTCATGCATCTGCCTCTATGTCTCCACTCCATCCTTTCAGAGATTCTTAATGTGCCCGCTTTGGAGCCCTCTCTTGTCTCTAAGTAGTAAAATAAGTGTTCTTTACCTTAGACATTTCTAGGCAATCTTGTCTCTTTTCCCTACTACCAGAGTTGGCTAGCTCCCACGAACCTATGCTCTTAATCTCACCTCGTTTGCTGCATTTCAGCAGAGGAGGGTGGGTGTCAGACACAGGGGAGGTGGTCTTCAATTCTCCTCTAAGTTGAAATGGGTAAGATGGGGCCTAATGTCTTATTTTCTCTTTGAGTGCTTTCTTCCCTAGAGATTAATTAACATTAGTTAAACTCATTATAAGTAAGTTTGTGAGAAATAGAAATTTCTTTTGAAAAAGTTTTAAATTTGCCGATTTTTTCCCTCTAGATTACCTTGTCTGAACCATGATCACTTCAAAACAGAAAAAGAGCAGCACCAGCTCAGTGTCACAGGGACTATGATGGTAACATTAGGGAGGAATTAGAGACCTTGGCTGGGGTGAAAAGCAAATAACAGTAGGCAAAGTTATTGGTGAGATTCTGGGAGAGTTTTCTCCTTCTTCATATTCTTCCCTTCACAGTCCTGTGGGTGAGTGGCTATAATAAAGAGAAAAAATACTTAGGAAAGACAGTGCCATGGTAGACATATAGGGATGTATGCATAATATAAAGTAGATTTGTCTAGTAATGGCTGAGTAATCAAATCCAGAATGAGGCACAGGTGCAGAGCCCTGGAGTAAGTGTCATCCCTAAAACCTTCCAGGCATGGTGCATGATAGAAGACTGGTCTTTGACCCTCTCCTCCCCTTGGTTAGATATTATTTACCAAAGTTTCTGATACGTTCAAGAAAGTTAGCACAAATGGGACAAAAAAAAAAAAGTCTGAGGAGCAGCAGCACCTGAACAGCATGACTGATTTTATATATCTTCCAGGTATAAAAATGAAGCTTGGTAAAGCAAAGCACAAAGCAGAAGTAAGTATTTGTAAGGAAGAGCCAAGAGGAAACACAGGGATGACAAATATAGTGGTAAAAATAAAGAAAGCAAAGTATACAATAAAGAGCAGAATGGATATAACTGAGAAACTCTCTCAGAAAACATCTGGGAGAAATTAAGAGATGGGATATATAAAAGAACCACTAAGAATATGGAAGACAGTTTGAAAGATCTCATAGAGGGTAAAACAGGAGACACAAGGAAAAGGCCACAGCTGAACACACTGTTCATTTAAACAATACAATCTAAGAACACAAAACACAAAAATAATACTACAAGTTTCTGGAAGGAAAGTATAGACCACCTATAAAAACATAAGAATTAGGTTGCCATCTGACTTCTCAATAATGATTGAAAGGCACCATAAAGTAATAATTTTAAAATGTTGAAGAAAAACAACTTTGAATCTAGAATTTTATACCCAGCCAAAATCATTAAAATATGATGGCATAATAAATATAGATCTATTCACAGGTGTCTAAGACCTCGGAAGATGTACCATGCAAAATTACTTTTCTGGAAACACACTTACAAGAACTATTCTAACAAGCAGGGAAATAAATCTAGAATTATTTACTGTCATAGGACATCCACGAAAGTATATAACTTGGTATATTTGATTGTTTAATAAAGGAAAGAAGCCACTTACTCTACACCCCAGCAGTTCTACTTTTAGAAATTTATTCAAGATAAATAAATTCTCACAAAAACACATACACAAATGTCCACAGAAACGTTATTCCTAATAGCCAGAAATATAATAGCCATATATTTTTCAACAGGTGAGTGGATAAACAATTTATGGGATATTCACAGAATGAAACTGTACTCAACAGTTAAAAAGAACAAACTATTGATACATGCTACAGGATGGATAAATCTCAAAAATGTTATGCTGAGCCAAAGAAGCTAGACACAGTATAGTATATGCAGTATAATCCATTTATATAATATTCTAGAAAGGGAAAATCTAATCTGTGATGATGGAAAGTAGACCAGTGATTGTCTAGGGTTGAGTGTTTGTTGGTATAGATAAAGTTTTACAGAGTCAGGAATAGAATTTCCTCCCCTGAATGTCTTATATTTACATATCTTGGATTCAAAGTATAAGTAGAAAACACATACAAAATAGCCCTAACTAATATATAAATATTTTTCAAAATGTTCAAAAGTTTTAAATGTTTTGCAACATTTTTTTGGAGAATGTTTGTATTTCCATTGTGACGAGCAATATCACACTCAGAGTTTGCCCTGGATGTTAGGTTTAAAAGACTGGATGAACATGCCATTAAGGGCCTGTCCTTCAGTTGTTTTGGGATTTAGCTCCCATTGGTCCCTCTATTACCTGGTTCTTTCATGTGCAATAGCAAGAAATAAATTACTACAAATTGTACCCTTTTGTGCTTACAGAGCCATTCAGAAAAAAGAAAAAACCTTAATAAACTACAAGCCCAAGCAAAATGCCACAGGAGATAAAAACAACAAAAAAACCTCCCACCGATCCCCAGTAGAAGGAAAAGTACCAATTGAAAAGAACCTTCTATTCTAACTTGCCTCACCTGTGTCACTAATACCCCCAAAGGTAGGCAGTAAAAAGAGAAGAGATTCTAACATAAGTATTAATATCTTGGTATAATCTCAAAGCCAGAGGTGAAACTTATAAAATTCAAGTGCAACAAATTTAAAGATTAAAATCATTAACAATTTAAATAGAAATAAAGCAAAACAAATACAAATCTACTAATACTTGCAAAGGTTCATCTGGGTCCTCCAGGAAGCAGACACATAAACAGCATCAGGCATTGAGGATTTACTGCAGGACACACCTGTGAAGGCTAGAGAGGAGCTAGAGCAGGAGGAGGCATCGGGGAGAACTTCAGACCACAAGGTAGGTCTGATACCAGTGAAATGAGAAAGGGGTAGAGAGAAGGAAGAAATGGGGCAGCAAGGGTATTTATTCGTCAGCTGTACAGCTCTGAGAAAATTGTGGCCAATGGAATATCAGAGGAAAGATTGCTCATTAGCAGAGACTTGTGCTGGTCAGAAAGAGTCTAGCTTTAGTATCCTGCTGTGCTTAGTCGCTGGTGGAGAGCAGACTAGGGGGAGTAAGCCTTAGTGTGAATGCTGCAATGGATTCATGATGTGGCTGCTGGTGGCTGTCAGTCAACTATGCTACTTCAAGGCAGGCTCTCTTGAAGGGCAATCTGATCACTGTACTCCACGGCCGTCCACAATGCGGAAAACATTTAACAAATGGCTATTGTAGATACTTTAAGAAATGCTCTCAGTTAAAATCAAAATCTATAAAACTCTTGTTAAGTCATATAGTGCTAATGGCGAGGCAAAAATTTTTTAAAGAGCCAAGGAAAGGAGAATTGTATGGTATAGATCAACATCATTGGGAACCTTATCAGGAAACAGGATTATCTCTGAAATTACCATCCACAAAAAACATGTTTTTAATCTAGTAGAGATTATAGAGAGTCACTCAATGTATCTACACTGCCTTCTTTGGTTTTGTTGTCACCAAAAAGATCCATTTTCAAATTCCAGGCTAGGCTATGGTGCAGTAATACCCTTGGCATAAAAATTACTATTATCTAACTAAGAACATGAAAGAAACTGAGAATATCAATTGGGAGTAAACCAAGAGAAGGTCAAGAATAAGAATTTATGATTGTCATCACTGTCAGCATAAGGTTTAACATCCCCTTCTCTAAAAACTGATGTCTTCATAAAGTGAAGTAAATCTTGGAGATGCAAAAGCATTAGTCAATTTGTTTACCATGAGGCACCATGAAGTCTTATTAATTGTTACTAGATTTCAGCTTTTTGTCAGTATAAATGAAACTTCACTTTTCTATCCAGTTACTCCCTTGTTAGGAAGGTTGATCTGTATCTTTCCCTTTGAGGCTGTCAGTTATGTCTTTAATAGCTGGAGGCAATGGGGCAAGAGGCTGGGACTGGCATCAGTAAGAACACTTGGCTCTAATTCCTGATCTCTCATTACCACCCATAGTCCTCTTTTAGTTAAAAAGGAAGTAATAAAACCTGCTTCACTTGATTGTTTTAGAGATTGAATACAGTTATATATAAGGATGTCATGGCACCAGGTGAATATTCAGTAAATATTTTCTTATTTTAAGCAGATGAACAAAAATATTCGCTCTAATCCTTAGTTGCTGTTTCTCCCACTGTATCATTCCCCTGGTCCCTCTGTCTTTCCCATCACCTAGTAAAGGGTGTCTGGCTGCTCATAAAGAAGTGCAGGCATGTGTCTGGGGTGCTCAGATGGCAAAACTAAGATGGCAAGTGCTGAAGGAAGCCACGGAGAAGGAGTTGGGGAGTTCCTATTTTGTGTATGTTGGAAAGGTAATATTTATTCATATATGTCAATGGTAGTGGCCTTGTTCAATCATTAGTTTTCTTACTATGCTTGTGAGGGGAGAAAAGACAAATGATTGGGCTGAGACATCTATTTAAATTTCAAGCTCATACAATTTTTGTTTTCGTTTTATATTGGGAAAACATCTGGGGTCTGTTTTGCAGGTGACTTTAGGATACCCTGCAGTGAGAAGTGCTCTCACGTAATATTACTGCTTCTCCCAGCACCAGGTCCTACCTTTAGGTGAGAAAGATGGCGGCTGGGAATCTGGTTTTACTGAATCTGGCACAGCTTCAACTCAGGTTTACTTAACATGGTAGTTTCCTTAGTATCACCACAAGCAAGTCAGTGAAGTGGGAGACGAGAAATATAATGTAGGCTAGTGATTTCGTAGATTTTTTTTTCACAGTTGATAGTACTGTAACACATAAAAATTTTTACCTTGCAAATGTATTTCTTTTAGAACATTTCATTTCAGAAAATTAAACTGAACTTTTTGTTTATGAATAGTAGTTTAATTATAGTAGTTACAAAAACAAGAACCTAATTGTTAGGAAATGGAAGTTTGACTTTCTAGGGAAGCATATATTCATTTTATGTAAGGACAACTCGCTAATTGATATTAATTATGCTAAATAATGCTAAATTAATTATGCTAAATCTAGAAATTATTTTTTTCCTCAGTTAATGATATGAGAATATTCTTCTATAATTTATTTCCATGTTCTTTGATGTACCTAGATGTTGCATTGATTTGAGCTAATGGCACACTAATTACTTTCTCTTTCTTAAAAGGAGAAGAAAAACATAGGTGAAATAAATCACAAAATTTGTATCTATAAATATTAACTCCTAATGTTGGATTTGTGTCAGTTAATGACTTCTTTTCTGCCATTTTCTCTATGTGCTTCAAAATCTGGTATTTTCATTTCTGTTTTCTTTTCTATCTTTATTTATTTATTTTATTTCAGCATATTATGGGGTTACAAATGTTAAGGTTACGTATATTGCCCATGCCCCCATCCCCCCTGGAGTCAGAGCTTCAAGTGTGACCATCCCCAAACGTTGCACATCTCACTCATTATGTTTGTATATACCCATCCCCTCTTGCCCCTCCCACCCGCCCGACACCCGACACCCGACAAATGTTATTCCTATATGTCCACTTAGGTGTTGATCCGTTAATACCAATTTGCTGGTGAGTACATGTGGTGCTTGTTTTTCCATTCTTGAGATACTTCACTTAGTAGAATGGGTTCCAGCTGTATCCAGGAGTATACAAGAGGTGCTATATCACCATTGTTTCTTAAAGCTGAATAGTACTCCATAGTATACACCACACATCTTGTTCTGAATCTCCTCCTCCAAGAATTGTCAGCTAACAAAGTGCTTCTGGAGATGGACAGGAAGGGCTAGAGGAGGGGTTGCCCATCACAGGGCCATTAAGTGGTGGGAGTTCTATAGAGGAGATTCAGAACAAGATGGGTGGTTGGAATAAATAAAACCTGAGCCCCTCACCTCTGATTGCCAGTCATTATATACAACTTACTTGTGTTTATCAGAATATGCATCACCTCTTACTCTTAGCCCTCTCTGATGAACTCTACCTCCATCTTTCTAAACCTTCCTCTGAATCAAATCTAACAAACATTTACATGTAAGACTATTTTACTCTGGAAGATTAAAATTAACTGTAATGTGTATATAATGTAAAACTTTGTAAATTTTAAAATTTTCCAATTTTTTCAAAAATAATTAAAACTAGAAAAAAGTAAAAAAAAAAAAAGTGAATAGTATATAACTCCTGATCTCAAAGACCTTACAATTAAAGAGTGATGAATATTTAAATATCTTTTCTTAAAGTTCATGAGGCTTTGGTCATTTCAATAATTCTAGTAGTCCTCTAACAATTCTGTATATTGCACAATACTTATAATGCATATATTTTATGCATGGGTTAAGGTAATTAATATTTCAAAATAATATGCTCAATAACAAAATTACCCAATAAAAGTGGCTTGTATCCTTTACACAAGAAAATAAGTTCATATATTAAAAACAAATATTAATTTACTACTATGTACCAAATACTCTGTAAGAATGAAGGAATTTTTAAAGAACAAGTTTCAGGTTATAGGAAATCAATACGCTTTGTCCCAATCTCTTACATTTTCTAAATGATGCAATAATACTTCTGTTTAGAATAATGACTATGAACCACTGAAAAAGAACATCCATTACTAAAGGCAGAAAGTTTGACTAAAACAAAATTGAAAATTCTTCTAAAATAATAGGTAAAGTAAATATATTTTATGTTTAAAATTTGGTTTACTAAAAGTTAAATTTATTAGAACACTTCATCCATTTACTATTCTGAACAATTGTGGTTGCAGTAAATATTCTTTGTTTTATTTATATCTCTTCATCTATATCTGTATCTCCATATAGTGTTAGCCACTTGAAGTCAGAGATTGCAACTAATATACAGCAATAAATATGAAGCTTTTCAAATAGTAAATATAACGGGCTAAATTAACTTTTTATAACACCATAATTATTGCATACATTGAATTATCAATCATTTATTGAATTATACTTCACTAATTTATTCGGCACTTACTGAGCACATGGGGCACACCAACATGTCAAAAATAATGCTAGTCTGTATGGAATAGAAGTTGTAAGGGTATATGGTGGTCATTAGTGATGTTTACAAATATTTCAGGTTATCAACTTTCTGGGAATATAGTTGGGTTGCCCTTCTCTTAGAGTCAGTAGTCAGGTAGGTGTGAGCAAGGGAGGAGGGAACAGAAAAGTTTGTCAGCCGTCTCAAACAAACAGCTCTTGAAAAAATGGATGGATCTGTCGTTGACTTGAGGAGAGGAAAGGAGCCATTAATTTTCCAGCGTTGATGTTGGCACAGGTACAAAGTAACCTTTCCCTCATTATACCACAGTTATTACAAATTAACATTGCAGTGTTGACCCCCCTTATGGGGAAAGCAGGGGAACAATGAGTAAGAACTGAGGTAGGACAGGATGAACACTGACCAACCACCCAGCCTTCTTTGACTTTAACAAATAAAAACAGCACCTACTTGGGGTTTGGGGCAGCTATTCTCTTTGAGTCTGCCCACTCTCCTTTATTGAGAGTGTACTTTTGCTTTTGCAAAGCCTTTTCTAAGCCTGTCTGCTTTCACTCAACAAAGTTGCTGCTATCACTGGGTTGTGTGAGTGTCCTGAACCTCCTTTCTGTGACATTAGCAAGAACCTTTATGCCAGTGACACTTCCTTACCTCCTGTAACACGAGGCATAAACACCTGATTTTTTGTGGCCAATGAAATGTAAGCAGAAATATCATGTGTCAATTTCAGGTGGAAGCTTTAAGAGCCTCTACGTGATTTGCCACACTGTTTCCAACACTTCCGTGATCGTGAGGGGAAACATTGAATGGAATACTACATTCCTTATGTGTCCCTGAATGTTCACATGAACAGAACCACCCTGTCATCCCATCTTGGATATAAATTGTGAGTCTCAAATAAATTTTTGTTGTAATAAGCCTCTAAAATTCTCTGGTTGTTTATTATTTTAGCATAGCCCATCCTATCTCATACTGATGTTGCCTTTCTGCCAAAACAGAAAGTCAACTATGTGGCATTGACTGGCGACTGAGTCGTGAGTAGTGAGGAGGCTGGAAGGATAATTTATGAGTGACAAAATATTTGATAAAACTCTTGCCTGTGTTAATTTGAAAGGCAGATCGTATACTCAATGACAATACTTTGGTTACTGCTGGCTACATTTTAACAAGGTAATAGAGGAAAGAGATGAGTTTTAAAAAGAATTGGACTTTTTAAAAGCAAGAATAGAAGGAAATAGAAAGAGTCCAGAAATTCAGGAACTTTCAGGTATGGACCATGCAATTTCTTTATAAACCCAACCAATCAAATGTAAAAATGAAAAGGCCTTTGAACAACAAAGTCTGATTGCAACAGCCTTAAAGTAAGAATCAAATCAAAGGTGTAGGTGTGACAACCATTGTTCAAACCTCTGTGTGGCTTAAGGTGTTCCAGAACAAAGATCTAATTAAGGTGTGGGGCCCTGAAATTCCTTTCAATAAGACAAAATTGTTCAGGCTCTAAGGCCTGGGTGATCTGTGTTTCTAGCAATTAATTAGAGAAAGGGAGAGAGAGGCATGGGAGAGAGGAAATAGAAATAGCACATTTAAGAAGTATGTCTAAAAAACAACTGTAGGTGTGCTCAGCAGCATCTGGACCTAACTTGAATCAAACTGGTAAGAAAGGGTGAAGTCCCTAATGTTAAAAAGTCACTAATCTGGACTAAAAGCAGCCAACTATCGATGGACAGGAATCTGTCTGAGAAAGCTGTCATCTCCCAAGGCACACATTCTCCAGTGCTTGTTTCAGTTCTAACTAAGGAAGAAAAAGGAAGGGGAGAACCTCCCAGAGAATGGAGTCACAGGCCACAGAGAACAATGAACCCTCCCATGGATCAGAACTGGGGCCAATCTAGAAACATTCCTTACTTCCAGGCTAAGGAGTTCTCAAAAATGCCTGCCCAGTGTGATTTTGGATTCTTTTTAAGGACAGATATTTCCCATGTCCTTCTCCTACCATTCCTTCTCTAAATGGAAATGCTTACTGAGGTTTTCTTGTCCCCTTTCCATCATTGCCTATTGATTGCATTGGGACAGATACATTTTCTTTTAAGAATGTATTTCCAGATCAAGAGGAGTCATGTATGAGCCTGATGTAAACCACACCATCCTAGATCCTGGATTTTGAGCTTGATGCTAATTATGATTTGGCGACTGGATTGTCTCCTTTGTAGGATAAATATTGTAGGATAAATGTATTTTATGAAAGGGAAGAAGAGTAAACCAAATATTTGGTGTCCAGAAGGACAGAATGTGGTATGCACTAGTGTTGTTCATAAAATGTCCTCTTCATCTTCCAGGCACATGGTAGGATTATATTTTCTCATCTAATATGAAATTAAGAATGACTATATGATGTCATTTGATCAATGAAATGTAGGCAGAATTGGAATGTGTTACTTCTTGGCACAAGCTTTGCACAGTAATTGGGATTTGCTACATTCTTTACCCACTGCTGCCACAGTTGTGAAAGCACACATTGAAATTAAGCTTTAACAAGTTAGTTCTCTGAGTGCTATGGACTGAATTGTGTCCCCCCCAAAACTTATACATTGAAGCCCTAACCTTCAATGTGCTTGTACTTGGAGTAAGAAAGTAATTGAGATTAAATGAGCTCATAGTGTGGGGCCTGATCTAATAAGATTAGTGTCTTTATAAGAGACATCAGAGAGTGTACTTTCTGTCTGTCTTCACCATGTGAAGACACAGCGAGAAGGTGGCCATCTGTAAGCTAGGAAGGGAGCCATCACTGGAACCCAACCTTGTCGACACCCTGATCTTGGACTTCCAGCCTCCAGAACTATGAGAAAATAAATTTCTGTTGTTTAAACCATTCACTCTATGATATTTTATTATGGCAGCCTGACCTAATACTCTGAGTAACACAGTAAGAAAAGCCCTGCTATCCCATATTAGCTATATATTATGAGCATGTAAGAAATCCATTGTGATAAGCCACTAAGATTCATATATCCAACTAAGTTTTTGACGTGTCCATTTAGATGCCCCATGAGCAACTCAAAGTTAAAATGTCCAAAGCTGAGAACTTGACTTCACCTTCATAGCTTCTCATTCCCATTCTTTCCTATCTTAATAGTACAGAATAATATAATAGTACGATAGTATAATCCAACTGATGGCTCAACTAGAAGCCTGAGAGCATCCTTGATTCCTTGCTGTCTGTCACCTCCCATGTTAAATCCATTGGAAAGTTCTATTGAATTTACCTCCTCAAAATACCTTGAATTCATCTAGTTTTCTTTATCTTCACAGCTCCCATACTAGAACATCATTGTTACTTCTTGCATGGGCTATGACAGTAACTTGCTAATTGGCTTTCCCACATCTACTTCTGTCTTTTCCCAATGTATTCTCCACAATTAACCAGGAGTTCTGTATAAAACATAAGGCTTATCAGGCTTAAAAACCTTCAATGACTCCTTATTATGTTTTATTAAAAAAAGGGACAATTTACAATGTACCATGTCTATTACTATCTACCCCATCTCTTGTCATTCTCTTTCTTGTCCACTTCAATCCATTATATTTTTCTTTCTTTGTACCTCGAATGTACCAAAATCTTTTTGGACACAGATTTTTGAAGTAATTATGATAATAGCAAGAGCAAAATTCATAACAATATTAATAACTAACACTTATTGAATACTTACTCTGTACCAGGCACTGTCCTAAGCACTGTATGCACATTAATTCAGTTAGTGCTAACAATGAAATATAGACTATTATTATGTCCTTGGTACAGATGAGGAAACCAATGCACAAAGAGGTGCCTGAGGTCATTCTTTAGTTATTATTGGAAGCAGGATTTGAATTCAAGTGATCTGTTCCAGAGCACAGTGCTATTTTTCTTCTTAAGTATTATTTTCCCTGATTTGGTTTGCTCCTTTCTCTTGTGTTTCATATGTTAAACTCCTTTCATCATTTAATCTCAGCTTAAACATCACCTTGTGAGAGAGATCACTGTATCCCAGCAGCCCTTATTTTCTTCCATCATAGCAGTTTGTTTCATTCATTGTGCATATTACTGTTTTCAATTATATATTTATTATTTATTTGTTTGTTTGTTTTCTAGCTAAAAGGCTGGTAGACTTTTTTTGTTAAGGGCAAGAGAGTAGATATTTAGGCCTTGTGGGCCATATGTTCTCTATTGCAACTGCTCAACTCAGCTATTACAAGCAAATGGGCATAACTGTGTTCCAGTAGAATTTCATTTACAAAAAGAGGTGTTGGTCTAGATTTAACCCACGGGACAGAGTTTGCTAAGCCCTGTTCTAGCTCTTCCATTAGAATATAAGTGCTGTGAGTTTTGGAAACCATGATTGCTTTATCATGTATCCTCAGAGCACAACACGGAACCTGGCAAATAAGAGTCATTCAGCACATTCTTGTTGAATGAATGAATGGCAGGCAGTACAGCCTCCCATTCTCATTTTAAAAGAGGAAGAATTGACTCAATTTCTACAGACATAAAAAAATTGGCATTCATATTTCATCTGACTCTATTTTAGAAACAAAATAAATATGAAGAGGGAGGCATGGAACAAGTTATAGAAAAAGGAAGGGGAGAAAAAGCCCTTGAAACTTCATTACGATATGGTATCAACATCTCTTTTCTACATTAAAAAGAAATTTAACTAATGATTGCATTAGTCATTAACAGCTGAATTTATTCTTTTGAAGAATTGAAGTGAATTCCCTTATAATTATGTGTTTTTTTAAATGGAACCCTGGCTATCTTTGAGATTTTCCTTTTATCTACTATATACTCAGTATTGAGTATACAAATGAAAATCAGTGACTCATTTTGCATCTGGGTGGGATAGAAAGGCAGGGACATCTGGGGAAGGCAGTAGAAGTGAGAGCATGAAAGAGTTCTCTGAGAATCAGAGAACAATAGAATGTGTTTACTAACATAATGTTCCGATGATATCTCATCAGCTTCCAGCTGATGTGTCACTAATGGGTTTGGTGGATATTCATTCTATTTCCTATGGTAAGGTTGCTCTAGGAATACTATTGGAAATTGTTTATGTCTGAGAAAATCTCCTTTAAAATACACAGGCACCAAGGATAGGCAAGTGGAGCTTGGAAACAACTCAAAGTTTATTAAATCTTACAAATGTAATAGCATTGAATATTTAAAAAAATGAAAGAAAAATAATCTGAAAATTTAATTAACCAAGAAATATTTATTAAGAAACTATTATGTGTAAGACATTGAGGAAAAAGGAGCAGTATCTATCACAATAATTCCCCAACATTTTTCAATTACAAAACATTTCTGATTGTCTAAATTGGAAATATTTTTTCCTCTTATTTCTAAAAGTGGTTTAACCCACCTGTTAATTCTAAATCTAAAAGTGAGCAAAAACTAGCTTCATTTTGATAACTTTGTAAACTTTCTCTGTCTCAGATGAAATTAAGCTGAAGAGTGTTAAATTAGGTGCTGATATTGTATTTTGGATAATTTCTTAGATCCATATGTGAGAGAAATGAATAACATGAATCTCCTAACCGCCCAAGAAGATTCTTGATTGGCCTGATTTGTTCTCCTCTCTTACATCATTCTTCAAAGAATCTCAGCTTAACAGATTAGATCTTCTGAGTTTTTGTTGATTCAGGATCAGGAAAAAAGCACTGAAGGAGAATAATAAATGTGTGAGCAATAACTTGAAAAATTAGTTTGGGGAAGAGTAGGAGTAAAGGATGAGGAAGAAGCTCAGGAGTTTGTGGGACATGGTGGGCAAGAAAGGGAGAAGGTGCTTTAAAAAGTGAGGGTCAGTGTACATCTGCAATCTTTTTTAAGAAATACAAGTAAAACTTTGAATTATTTAAAAAGTATTTTTTGCTTGCTAGACTTTTATTTCTTTAATCAAGATGCTGCTAAGTGTTTAGGTATTGGGTACTTGATGGTCATAAACATTACAGATCCATAAACTTCATAAGCATCCTGCCTTCAGAAACATAAGGCTGCGTCCTCTTTTTATATCATCTCTATCACCTATGTTGGATAAATACAGTAATCACATGACATAAGCATTGTCCTTTGTTGTGCATTACAAAGGTGTTACAACTGTGTTCCTTTTTGATCTTTATCCGTAGTCCAAAGTTTGTGCTATACTCTGGAAAAAGAGTAGCGACAAAAAGAAGCTTTCGTTTGTGAGAAAACTTCACAAATTGTAAAATGCATTTGACATAGTTCTTCACTTTATGTAGTAGGTTTCGGATCAAGTGTGATGCTTTAAAATGTCTGAAATTATGAATTTTTTTTCTGAGTGGAAATACTTGGTTCATAGAATCCAGACTATCAATTTGATACTGCTTTAAACACTAATTATAGAAAATACCTTTAACATATGCCCAGGAACTCAAATAGGTTTAAGAATGTTGAGAATGGATCCCTGATAATCCATTATCAACACCTTCTCTATTATCATTTTAATTTTCCTCTTAGAAAAATTCATTTTACATTAAGAGGCTAATTAGACTGAAAAGCAACAATCGACAATGGCCTTGATCCAAGAACCATTATCATTGCTTTGACGGGCATTAGCAATAATTATCCAGGCCAGAAAGAACTTCATTTGCAAAGGACACATGGATTCAACCATGGGTGGTCTTCAGACACGAGTGTCATTTTGCTAGGGTGTCTTCAATGGGTAGAATCAACATGTGACCCTGTCAATAAAATCACTGTGAAATTGTAAAGTCTAAACAATTTTAGCAGGAAATAAAACTCTTGTCAACTTCCATATTCACAAGGCAGAATGAAAGAAAGTGACACTAATCACTGAATTTAGCACTGGTTTATTTTTAATTACAAATTAAAAAGTCCTTCTTTTAGCATGTTCAGTATCAGTCGGTCAACCACTCATAAGAGTTATTCTGTCCAAATTGTGGCTAACATAAAAAAGGTCATGAAGAGGTTATTCTCATTGGAGAAATTGCTTTTCTAATTCTTACAGTACATGGATTTCAAATATGAGTCAGAGTTATTCATGTGTTGGGCAAATAGTCTTTGATTTAGATATATTTTCCAAATGAAAAATTAAAATACAACAGCTCAAAGGACTTTAATGCCTTTTCTAGGTGGCTGGCATAAGAGGTCTAGGATATATTTTACATGACAAAATGTCAAAACTAATAATTTAGGGGGACAGTGGAAAAAATTTCATTTCTGAAATTGAAACTGTCCCAGATAGTTCAGGGTATATGATAAATGCACTTATATATATGCAAGAGGCATTGTCTGTACTCTACTGAGATGATCTTATCCAAAAGTTTATGCTTAGAGTTTCAAATATTCTTCACTGGTCTCACATGCTACTACTAACTTTTCTACCTAAAGAATGTGAAACTTCCACTTTTTGGGTCATGGATGGATTAGCAGAAGAGCAGAAACCCTTTTTCCACACGGTCTGACTTAAAATACGCCTATGATTAGAGAGGTTTCCTGTGGCCTTTTCCATTTGGCACAGTTTAGTATATCTTATTAGCTGATCCAGCTTTAGTTCCTGAAAGAGAGAAGAGAGATACAGGAGTGAACTGCAATGAGGGCAGAATCAATGGAACTGTAAATCTACAAGTGTGTATATGTTATTACCATAGTTGTGCAGGCCAGGGAGAGTAAGCATAGGTCTTGGCACCTAAGAGACTTCGGGAGGACCCAGGAATAACAAGGATGGTGACATTGCCTAAAGAACAGGATAGTTGACAGGATGAGGTGAGACTTAAGTCCTGCAAGTTAGGATGGAACTAGGTAATAAAAGGCCTTAAAACCCAGGCCAGGGAGTTTAGGTTGTCCTGTAGACAAGAGTGCAGGGAAGGGAAAGCCTTCTTTGAAGGGACAGAAACAGGCAATGATCAGATTTATGTTTAGATATGTTACTCTGATTAGTGGGGTATGGGGGTAGGGCAAAGGGGGAGGGGCTTAGATTGCTTGGTGGGGATGAAAATTCAGATAAGGTAATGAAGTCCTGAATTAAGTCAGTGTTAGTGGAGATGGACAAACCAGATTCTCCTCCATTTTTAAGAAAGCAATAACAAGGATAGAATGGACAATATGGTTTCAATAACCACAATTTCCTCTAAAGAGAAGGGCAATGAGGATAAAGGAACATATTATTTAAGAACAGTCATTTGTAAAAATAGTCTCTATGTAATGTACCTTTAGCCCCTACTTTAGGCTGAGGCCAAAAAGAAAATCAACTAAAAACCAGAAAAGTGACTTATATTTTTGCAGACCAACTTTTGGGACTATCAGAACTGCCTCCAGAGTATACTAAAAAACACATTGTCAGGCCCTATCCCCAGAATTATGATTCAGTTAGTGTGTGGTAGGGCCTGAGAGTTTGCATTTCAAGCAAAACTTGAGATAACACTGATGCTGATTTTCCAGGGATCACACTTTGTGAACCACTATTCTCGATCATTCTTTAAGCAATAGTTTCTAATATGGCTATTTCTGGCAGAGACGTCCTTTCACAATCTGTAATGACTAAGAGAGTTACTAAAATAAGTGGATGGGTCTTATTCCAATTTTCTAAATGCATTTTTCTCCCAATACATTTTAACTTGGCCTAGATTATGATTTATTTTAGATTGTATACTCTGGTCCTGTTTTTGTAAGATCATCCTTGATTCTTTCTAAATTCCAAGACATTGCCTCTGTTGAGACTCTCCAGGAGTAGAGTCATTTAATCATTGCCTTGCAATTTATCAGGCAATATTTTAAAGCCATAAATCCAAATAATTCTTTTAAAATATGTCTGGCACATTAATAATTATAACCATTTAAGAACTATAATGTTTGTCTATTATCAGCTGCTTCTATTAAACTTTTTATCATCACAGTCTAGAAATTTACCATGCCCAGATAATGTGATTTTCCTTTTCTGAATCTCAATATGGGTGAAAATTTAGTGCTCACTGTAGGGTACTTCAGTACAATGTAAAAAACTATGGTGTCCTAGAAGGAGTTAAGAAAAGAACCAAAATAAATATAAAGGTAAGTAAAGATAGTGTTACCATTGGAGCAGATCTCATGGCTAAAAAGCATAAATTGCCTTAATACTTATTACAGAAGGGGAACTAAGTAGAAAAAGCATGCGTGCAGTGGGATAATTATTTATTCAACCAATCAGAGAAACTGGAGGATGAGAGAGGAAATTCATAAAGAAATGGAATAATAGTGTTGATGCAGAGAGATTTATTTGTTATGGGGGTTCTTGTGAGTGGAACAATAAATGCAGCTTCACTCTGCAGAGATGTTTCTTTTATGGCAAGAATCTGTGTTACTTGGGGATAAAAAATATTTTGTAAATTTCTCTTCTTGTGATTTTTATGGATAAAAGGCATAGTATTTCTAAAAATATAACATTTTCATATTTCCCTTCAGACCAGGAGTAACTTTTTCAACTCTTTCCCAAAACTCTTGTGCTTTCATTTTCTCACTAGCTGACCATCTCTGTGGTCCTTTCTAGCACTCACATTCCTTCTGTATGTATTTGCCTCTGACCTCCCGAGCTTAGTGGAATCAGAGTAACCACTATATACACTATAATCACTTTATAATCCTCCTCATTGAGATATATTTTCCATTTGCTTGAGACGGGAATTAGCCCTGTGGGGAAAATGACTGAAAAAAGCCTTTTAAAACACTTGCTCTTTTAAAATTGCTCAGAAAAGTTCCAATTTTGTGACTCCTGGCTTTTCATCCAAGTACTCCAGCAGAGAGCTATACAGAGGGGTTATTCAGTAAGAATAGCTGAAGATCTGTCATCATCCCTCAAATATGCCTTGCCATTGAGGTAGAAAGATTTGCCAATATGTTAAATGAACCTCATACAAGTGGGTGATAAGACCTGTTCCATGGGTCTGGTTAACATAGCTGTCAGTTTTCTACAGTGGCATTCTTGGGATGTAATAAGACTGTAACCTCCCCACTCTTAGGGAAGTTGTTTCCCATTGGGGAATATGATCTATTGAATAAAAGTATGCTTAGATACACTTGTTTTGGGGTAATTTTTCTTTACTCTTTTAAGCCAGCAAGGCTTCTATGTATAAAAAGCTCTGGCCTCATTATTTTCCAAAATTTACATATGCATGTAATGTAAGATTGTCTACAATATTCTGGAGCTCACTCCAACCATAGGTAAAAAACCTCTGGTAACCTCCTTTGATGTCTTAGAACATTTATCATCCTTCAAAATTCCAAGTTTCTGTAATAGAAAGTATTTGTACCTGTGTGTTGACTTCTGCAAATGTATGACTGAGTTTGTAGCAAAAGCACTAGAGAAATAAAAATGTTTGCTTTCTGCCCTGACTTTTTGTAATTGAAAAATTAAAAGCTATGGCAATTTGCATTATGTCTTGAAGGAACTACCTTAATTTCAAGCTGTAATTTTCCTTTCTTATAAGAGTTCCATGGGAAAACCTAAAATAGAAACAAAGCATATGTATGTGTATGTTTTCCCACTTGACAAATTTGTAATAGAACCTAAGTCATCCATCACCATGTCACAGAGTCAATAGAATCCTCCCCTTTAGAGTTTTGCCTGAAGGTTTTCTGTGTAATTCTTGGAATAAAAGATTAGCTGGACCAAGAGTAGCTAATACTGTAGATGTAGATCACGTTGTGACTCACTTTTAAAATTCTTTTTATTTTGGAGATAGGGTCCCTTTCTGTTGCGCAGGCTAGAGTGCAGTGGTGTCATCACTGCAACCTCAAACTTCTGGCCCCAAGCAATCCTCCTGTCTCAGCCTCCCAAAATGTTAGGATTACAGGCATGAGTCACCGCCTGATTCACTTTTTTTGACAGATGTCATTAACTTCTTTGCCTGATCATGTGGATTTTTCTTAGTTTCTCATTGCTTGGCTTCTCCAGAACATAGCACACCACTGATTGCATTCTCCCTTTATTATTTCCTAGAGCCTTTCTATATTGCAGTGCTTCTGAACACAGGATGCACATTAGAGTCACTTTGGGAACTTTAAAAAATATTAATATTTGGATGAGTCTTACTCCTAGAGATCCTGAATAATTGGTCTGAGGTGTGGCTATAATATTAGGAGTTTTTGTTCAGTATTTTTTAAACAGCTTTATTGAGGTTTAATTGACGTACAATAAACAGTGTATATTTAAAGTGTACAATTTGATAAGTTTGACAAATATATACACACATGGACGAGATAATATTAATAAATTTATATACATCTCCACAAAATGTTTGCTCATGTGCCTTCATCCCTTCTCTCTTCCTCCCTTTCCACTTCTCTTTGCTCCCTCCTCAAGCAACCAGGATCTTCTTTCTGTCACTATAAATTTGTTGCATTTTATAAAGTTTTATATTAATGGAATAATATCATTTTTATTCTTTTTTGTCTGACTGTGTTCACTCAGCATCATTATTTGATATTTATTTATATTGTTGCATGTAGTTCATTCCTTTTTATTGCAAATTAGTATCTCATTGTATGGATATGCCACAAAATGTTTACCCATTCACCTGCTGATGGCCATTTGAGTCATTTCTAGTTTTTGGCCATTACAAATAAAGCAAATGTGACTATTTGTATCTTTGTATTGATATATATTTTCATTTCACAAGGAGTGGAATGGCTAGATCATACATTAGATGTATGATTAACTTTTTAAGAAACTGCCAAACTGCTTTCCAAAGTGGTTGTGGCATTTTATATTTCCACCAGCAATGTATGTGAGTTCTAGCTCTTCCACATTTTTGCCAATATTTCATAGAATCAGCCTTTTATTCTTTTAATTTTAGCCATCTTAATATTCATAAGTATGTAGTAATATTTCATTGTGGTTTACATTTGCAATTCCCTAATAGTTAACTATGTTAAGCAACTTTTCATGTACTTATTAGCCAGACTTCCTTGGTGAGATATTTGTTCAAATCATTTGCAAATTTTTTACTGGATTTTTGCTTTCTTTTTATTGAGTTTTCAGAGTTACTTACGTATTCTAGACAAAAGTCTTTTATCATATATGTAATTTTCAAACACAGTCATATACCTCATGATGATGTTTTAGTGAATGACAGACCACATATACGACAGTGGTCCCATAAGATTATTATACTGTATTTTTGCTGTACTTTTTCTATATTTACATATGTTTAGATACACAAATACTTACAGCGATAATACAATTTTGTTATAATTGCCTAAAGTATTCAGTACAATAACATGCTGTACAGGTGTGTAGTCTAAGAGTAATAGGCTATACCATTAATATATAGCCTAGGTGTGTAGTGGGCTATACCATCTAGGTTTGTGTAAGTACAGTCTATGACGTTTCTACAATGACAAAATTGCCTAATGATGCATTTCTCAGAACATATCCCTGTTGTCAAGTGACACATGACTGTATTTTCTCCCAGTTTGGTTTGACTCTTACTTAATAGTGTCTTTTGAAGAGAAATGTTTAACTTTGAGGAAATTAAGTTTTTCATTTATGGATCATGCTTTTGGTATCATATCTAAGAAATAATTGCTTGACCCTAGGACACAAAGATTTTTTTTTCCATGTGTTTTCCTAAAAGCTTTATAATTGCAGATTTTACATTTGGTCTGTGATCCCTTTTGAATTAATTTTTACATGTGATGGGTAGAAATTCATTTTTCATTTGTATATGATATCTGATTGTTTCAGCAACATTTGCTGAATCATTTCTCCTCTGAAATGTCTTTGAACTTTTGCCAAAAAAATCATTTGTCTGTATATGTATCTATGTGTGTGCTCTCTTCTATACTCTGTTGATCTACTTGTGTATTTTTATGTCAATATTACACTGTTTTGATTACTGAAGATGTAAGTCTTAAAATCAGGTAGTAAATGAGTACACCAACTTTGTCCTTTTTAAAACTTGTTTTCCTGTTCTACGTCTTTTTATTTCCATACAAATTTTAGAATCAACTGCCAATTTTTAGAAGAAAATCCCATCATGGTATTGATTGGCATTGCATTGAATCTATAAATAAATTTGTGAAGAATTGACATCTTAACAATATTGAGTCTTGATTTATGAACACTATATATTTATTCATTTACTTAGGTCATCTTTAATTTCTCTCAGGAATGTTTTATAGTTTTTAATGTTCAGATATTGGGCATCTTTTACCAAATTAATCCCTAAGATATTCAGATTTTCTGATGATACTATACATAGTATTTTTTAAAGTTTCCATATCTGTTCATTGCTAGTATATAAAAATAATTTTTGTATATTGGTCTTGCATCCTGTAACCTAGATAAATTAATTCAGTTGTTCTAGTAATTTATTTGTAGATTTGGTCATATTTTCTGCACAGGTGATCAAAATGTCCAGGGAGAAAGACAATTTTAACTCTTTCTAAATTCTTTTTATTTAATTTTCTTGTTTGTTTTCTCTAAGTTAGAATGTTGGCCAGAAACTATGATAGCAGAGTTCCTTGTCTTGTTCCTAATATGAGGGAACTACATTAAGTTTGATATTAGCTGTAAGTTTTTCAGCTGCCCTTTACCTGGTTGAGAATGTTCCCTTCTTAGTTAACATTCTAGTTAAAACCTGATCCTGAGGGAATGGGGCATGAGTCAGATAGATTTTCTATATTCTTGAATTGTTCATTTATGAACAGAAACTGTTTCAAAGTTTTACCATCATCCATAAGTATTGAATATAATTTTCACTCTCTTACTCTCAATAGAGTTATTGCTACTTAGTACAGAGCCTAGTACTTAGTAGAGACTTAATGTTCGATAAATGGTCAAAATATATTTATACTGAACACTATATAAAATGTAAGAAGTCTGAAGTATACTTCCCTGCCTTCGATTAAACATTTATCTTTTTAGGAAGGTAAATCCTTTTCTAGATTAGTGAGGAGAGAGCATCTAAAGGTTATATTTGAATTGACAAGGGAGTAAATCTCAGCAAGATAAATAGATGAAAGTTAAGTTTTATAGAAATTCAGAGATGGGAGGAATCACTGTGTGCCCTAGAGCTAAGAAGAAGGTAGGAATTAAACTGATTTTGAAATGAGGACCAAGATTGGCATGTCTGGAGAGGGGTTGATTTTTGTATCTTTATTTTATATCCTGCAAACTTCCTATAATTTATTAGTTCTAGAAATTTTTTAAAAATAGTTGTGTGTGTGTGTATATGTGTATATGTGTGTGTGTGTGTGTGTGTGTGATTTTCTCCATAGATGATTGTGTCATCTGAAAATAGGGACATTTTTGTTTCTTCCTTTCTGATATATATGTGTTTTATTTCCTTTTCTTGCCTTATTGTGCTGGTTAGAACTTCCATTTTGGATTAATTTTTATATGTGACTCTATCCAAGAGTGGGGAGAGTGGACATCCTTGCCTTGTTCTTGGTCTTAGAGAGGAAAGTATTCAGTCTTTCCATTAAATAAAATGCTAGGTGTTGGTTTCTTTGTTTATTTTTTTAGACAATCTTTACCAATTTGAAGAAGGTACCCCCTCTATTCCTATTTTATGATAGTTTTATTATTAATGTATATATTGGATTTTGTCAAATGCTTCTGTATCGATTTATATCATCATGTGATTTTTCTTCATAAACTCCACATGGTTGTGGTATGTAATTATTTTTAAATATTGCTGAGTTCCATTAGCTCATAGTTTGTTAAGAATTTTTTTGTGGCTATATTCATGAGTGATATTGATCTCTAGGTTTTCCTTTGGACATTTTTTGGCCTATTTTTGATATCGGATTAATACAAGCTTCATAAAATGAATTGAAAAGTGTTCCCTCCTCTTCTATTTTCAAGTAAAGATTATGTAGAATTGGTGTTAATTTTTCTTTAACCATTTGGTGAAACCATCTGAGCCAGGAGATCTTTTTTTCGAATTTTTTAAATTATGGATTCAAATTCCTTAATGATGACAGGGTTATCCAAATTCTCTGTTTTATATTGGGTGAATTGTTATCGTTTGTATTTTTTGAGGAATTGGTTCATTTCATCCAAATTGCCAAATTTATGTGTGTATATTTGTTCATAACATTCCCTTATATCATTTTGATGTCCATAGAGTCTATAGTGACTTCCCATTTTATTTCTGATATTGACAATTTGTGTCTTCTCTCCTTTTACTTTGTCAGTTATGCTAGACATTTATAAATTTTATTAATGTTTTCAAACAGTTGGCTCATCAACTCTGTTTCATTGATTATTATCCAATGTTTTTCTATCTTCAATTTCGCTGCTTTCTGCTTTATTTTTATTACCTTCTTCCTTCTGCTTGATTTGAGAGTTTTTTTTAGCTCTTCTTTTTCTAGGTTCTCGTGATGGGAATTTGGTTTATTGGTGTGAGACTTTCACAATTTTTTACTCTATGCATTTAGTACCATAAATTTCCCTCTTAGCATTGCTTTAGTTGTGTTCCATAAATTTTGGTATGTTGTAATTTCATTTTCAATAAGTGTAGTATATATTTTTATTTTTCCTGGGAAATTGCCTTGACCTGTGGATTATGGAGAAATATGTTGCCCAGTTTCCAAACATTTGAAGATTTTTCCTGTTATCTTTTTGTGATTGATTTCTAGTTTGATTTTATTATGGTCAGAGAACATACTCTAAGATTTTAATTATTTTAAGTTTGTTAAGGTTTATTTTAAGGTTCAGCATGTGGCCTATCTTGGTTCATGGTCTGTGGGAAGTTGAAAAAAATGCATACTATGTTATGTTGGGTGGAGTCTTCTGTAAATCTTAGTGGTTGATTAGATCTTACTGGTTAGTGATGTTGGGTGGTTCTATACCCTTTCTGATTTTCTGTTTACTTCTACCAATTGTTGAGAGAGGGGTATTGAAGTTTCTAATTATAATTGTGGATTTTTCTGTTTTTAATTTCATTTGTATGAATTTTTGCTTCATTTATCTTGCATTTATGTTGTTTGATGCACACAATTAGGACTGCTATGTCTTCTTGACATAATGATTCTTTTATCATTATATAATTTCCCTCTCTGTATCTGATAATTTTCTTTGGTCTGAAGTTAACTCTACTTTCTCTGATATTAATATAGCCATTCTTGTTTTCCTTTAATGTTTGTACAATATATTCTTTTTTATTCTTTTACTTTCAATCTGCCTTTATCGTTATATTTGAAGTGAATTTCTTGTAGCAGCATATGAAAGTCATGTTTTTTTAATCAACTCTAAAAATCTCTGCCTTTTTATTTGCTATGTTTAGACCATTTTCATTAATGTAATTATTGATATGTTAGAGCTTAAATCTGCCATTTGATTTTCTTTGTTCTCTGTTTCTCTCTTTCTCTGTTTTCCCTGACTTGTGGGTTACTTGAACTTTTTCCTTAATTCCACTTGATTTATTTATAGTAATTTTGGATATATTTCTTTGTATAGCTTTTTCAGTGGTTGCTCTATTGTATTCTACATACATAACTTATCACAATATACTGGTGGTATCATTTTACCCATTTGAGTAAAGTATAGAAATTTTATTTTTCTTTATGGTCTTTTACAGTTGCCCTTTTATGATATAATTGTCTTAAATATTTCCTTTATATTCCTTTAGAACCATATCAGCCATTGTTACAGCTTTTGATTCAACCATAATATAATTTAGAAAACTCTAGATGAGAAGGGATGTTTATTGTATTTATTTATATAAAATAATTTTTTGCTTACTGTATTTTTTCTTCTATCCTGATGTTCCAAGGTTCCTTCTTTTATTGTTTCCTTTGTGTTTAGAGAATTACTTTTATTCATTTTTTTAGTGTGGATCATTTGGTGACAAAGTCTTTTAAAGTTCCTTTATCTTTTTGTTTTGGCTTCCCTTTTATGCTTTTAGAATATTTGTACTGCACATAAAATTCTGCACTGATAGTTCTTTTCTTTAAGCATTTTAAAAATGTAGTGGCACTTCTGTCTTCTATGATTTCTTGTGAGATACCTGCTATCAAACTGTTTTTCTTCTATAGATTAGATGTTCTTTTTTTACTTTATTCAAGATATTTTCTTTGTCTTTGATTTTCAGAAATTTGACTATAATGTTCTTGTTGGAGATTTCTTTGAGTTTATTCTGTTTTGAGTCTGTTCATCATCTTAAATCTGTCAGTTTATGTCCTTTGCAAAATTGGGCAAGTTGTTAGCAATTATCTCTTTCAGTATGTGTTCAGTCCTTTCCTCTCTCTTCTCTGCATCTGACAGTGCAATGATATGAGTATTAGGTCTTTTCTTATATTTCCACAGGCCTCTGAAGATCTATTCACTTTTTCTTTTTTTTGAGTTCATGTTATCTCTGTTCTTCAGATTAGAATTGAGTAATTTCTATTATTACATCTTCTAGCCCTATGATTATTTCCTTTGTCCCTTTCATTTTGCTGCTGAACTTATTTATTGAGGGATCTTTTTCTTTTGGTCATTGTATTTTTTAGTTCTAAAATTTTTATTTGATTTATCTCCATATATTCTATTTCTTTGCTGGGACTTTCTATTTTAATGTGTTTCAAATTTGCCTATAATTGCTTTTTTGCAGCATTTTTATAATGAGTGTTTAAAAATCTTTGTTAGATAATTCTAAAATATCTGTCATCTCAGTGTATACTTCTATTGATGGCCTTTTAAGATGCAGCTTGAGTAACTGATATAACAAGTGTTTTGTTTTTGTTTTTAATTAAAACCTGGACATTTGGTATTGTGTTTTGAGACTCTGGAGCATATTTAAACCTTCTGTTGTAGTTGCCTTTTCTTGAAACTGCTCTGGCATGATGTGTAAGCTCTGCTCAATTACTGCCTGTTGGATAAAAGTCTATGTTCTCTATTCAGTTTTGGTCCCTCTTATTACTGCTGACTAGGGGTGGGGGTTTCAGGCTCTCCCTAGGCCTCAGTGGCTGGGAGGGTTGAAAGTGCCTTGTTACTTCTCCCTGGGTGACCTCCACTGACACCACAAGGGGTACAGGGGTGGGAACATGGCCTTATAGCTACTTGGTGGTTGGTGAAAGTTCTGTCTCTCCTCTGACACCACCTTAGTGGAGAGGGGGAAGAATGCTTCATTACTAATGGGTGGCGATGAAAGTCCAAGCTCCCTAAATTGTCTTCACTAACTGTGCATGAGGAGGGGGTCTTGTTACCACCTGGTGGAGATAAAGTTTTTGCTTCCTTCTACCGGTAGGACTTCTCTAATACCATCTCTCAGGTGCTTGAAGCACCTCACTTTAGCCTGATATGAGTGCAAATCTAGGTTACTCACTCAGACTTTGGTGGTATGGGGAGGAAGAATGAATGCAGGATTAGTTTTTTTTTTTCTCTATGTTATTTCGCTGGAGTAGAGTGACTATTATCTAAACATTTTTTCTTTTGTTGGATGCCCCTTTCCTTGTCTTTTCACTAGAGAGAACAGACTTTTTTGTTGAGGTGGAGTCTGTTTTTTTTCTGTGCCCATTGGCATTTCCAGATTGTTGGCTTCATAAGCTCTATGTCTAGGATATATAAGATGAAAGAAAACCCAGGGTACCATAAGTTATTCCTCAAGTCTTGAGGTTCCTAGTTAGTCTGTCTTCCTCTATTCACATTTTAGATTCTTCTTATGTTTGTTTTATATATAATGTCCAGAGATTTTAGTTGTGCTTAGTGGGAGGAATAGGGAAAAGTACACCTCTAACACCTTTCCATAAGAGGAAGTAATTCCTGTGTATGTTTTGATTAGGAAATTTTTGTGATAATCTCAGTTATTATTCTCTGAACAAATTGGAAAGGGGTAAATTGAAAGCAGAGGATGTATTATTCATGGTATATGGAATAAAGGCCTCCTCAACAAGCCCTCACCCCTGACACACTGAATGATTGTGATTGCCTACTATATACAAGATCTGTGCTTACCTTTTACCTACCTTGCTCTATTTACTCCTCACCACACTGACCATGAGGTAGATGCTGGAATTATTTTTATTTTCCTAACAAAGTAATTGAACTCCAAAGGAATTAAATAACTGCAAAAAGTCACACAGTAAGCAGGAATCAGGTATGGAACATGGTCTACCAGACTGAAGATGGCATCATTGGCAAGCTAATGAAGGAGTGTTTCATGAGATATTGGAAATGATGCAGCAACATTATAGGAGACTGTGTAAGATCAGAGGTGTCTGGTGGCCTTAGTATAGAGTGCAGGCACATTTGGTCACAATTTCCTCAACCTCAGCCATCTGAGTATCACCTCATATTTAGGCCATACCTAAAAGCTACCTGGATTATTATTTACTTAATATTTTTCTTTAAATTTATTCATTCATTTTAAATAAATGTTTATCTTAAATAATATCTGTGTGATCATGTGCTAATTATATCTATTTTTATAATACATATGCAAATAAATGTATAACTATTAAAACAATAGCAGATCTGTATCTCAGCCAAAAACTTGTCAGGAATCACCTTGCTGTGGGCCCTGACTTTGTTGCCTGAAAGGACTCTGATGGAAGATGATTGTAGACACAGATCTAGTACTGGGGCAAAGAGATGAGAAGACTCTTTCCCACTCTTGCAACTGGGATGATGAGAAGTTTTGGTTGGAAGACTACACTTCTCTTTGCTTCTGGGTAATAGCTCCTTCTGTGTTCCAGGCAATCCTGTATTAGCCTTTCAGTGAGGCCTGTTATTAACTGAGGGTTAGACTTTAAGAAAAATTGCCTCATTAAATGGAAATCCACCTGTTAGTGTCTGACTGGCGAGGCTGGATTCAAGACTTAGAGAAGACAAACTTCTTTCTTAGTACTTAGTACAGTAAATCAAGACTTTTTTTTAAATATCTAACTTTTCTTTAGTGACAATGTGTATTTGAAAGTATGTTGTTGTGTCCTGGTTCTTACTTTTGACACTCTCAACATGAATTCTTCTCCAATGATGAGTTCATCGGATGTTGAAAATTTGGTCCTATCCAGGGAAATAAGCTTTACAAATCCTGAAATAATGCCAGCAGAATGGAATAAAAGCCTGAGCTTTGATCCAGAACACAAAGAAATTTGGCTCATTTGGGGAAAAAAATGCAAATCTTTTTTTAAAAAAAATATCCCCTAATGATCATATCACCAAACAGCTGAACAGTTGCAGGGGAATGATATAGCAGGGGTTTGGTTTTATTTATTCATTTAGAGGAGTTGAGTCTCACTGGGTTGCACACAGAGAATACCAATCCAAAGAAACTCATTTTACATCTGTTCTGCTGATAACCTATAATTGGTGACTGATTGCATAGGAGGCATTTTCTTTTATTCCTGACCTTTTTATTCTGATAACCTGGTCATTTCCTGTCAGAGGTTAGAACCAGACACATGTAGGCAGAAAGGGCTTTTTCCTTTACAGAGATGAAGCACTTCCTTGGCATCTTGAAATATTTCTCATTTGCAATATGACATGAATTGCTTTAAGATGGAAGTATTTGGAAAGGAGAAGAAAACATTTTTAGAGCAGCTTTTAGTAACAGACAATCAGCCACATACTTGGCTGAGGAAATTGGCATCTATCCATGGATTGATTTCTAGCCAGAATCTAAGATCTCCCATTTTTTATTACTGTAGTAATATTCAATATCAAATGAATCTCAGTCATTAAAACTGAAACTAAAGGCAAATATGACCTGTCTACTCTAAGAGAGAAGAAGGTAGCTACTGTCTGGAACTGATTCACCTGAGATGTGCATCTTTGGGATTTTACTTTCATTTGAAGGGTAAAGTAGCTGTTCCTGTCTCTGGAACTGAATAATGAAATTTCAGAGAATAGCGGTTTTCTACTTCTTATACTAATGCTAGATCTTGCTTGAAATTATTGTGCTAGGCTTAAGTACCAAAAATAATGGCTCTGTTGCTGATTAATGTTTTTGCCGAAAAGGGAAAGTCTGGAGGGTGAAGATGGAGAGTGGGCACAGAATTTTAAATCAAGATGACAGAAAAGTCTTGAGACATATTTGGAAGGTACTTGTGGAAATTTAGATTTTTAATTTTAATTGGTAGCAGGTTGATTCCACATTTGCTGAAGATTGTCAGTATGCTGGCCAATAATCTTGTTTTTGTCCTTTACTTAAAGCATATAATTCTATTACATAGAGAGAGCTTAGAATGTGCATGCCAACATTTTTTTTGTCTCTTCCATGTTTCTGAATGGATATTTGAAATTCATGTCATTTAGTTCCAACTTTTCTTGCTGATTAAAGAAATTTACTGATTTTCTTTATTAATTATTTAAAATTACAAATGTATCTTATGTACATTATAAAAACTGAAAAAGTACAAACAAAAATATATGAAAGAAAAGTAATTAACCTCCCCACTCCAGTTTCTATTTGAGGTAACTCTTTTGAGGTAACCAGTATTTACAGCCTTGTATTGTCTTTCCACATCTTTCTGTAGACTTTTCTAAAAGTATAGTTATATAACATATGGTTCTCTCTCTCTCTCTCTTGCTCTTTTTCTCTCTCTTAAATTAGCATGGCACTCTGTATATGTAGCAAATGTAGTTGATTATGTACTCAATGGCTGTTTTCAAGTGTCACCTATAATATACTTTAGTAAATAGCTATACCTCCATGAAGTCGTTCATTCCCTCCCCAAAAGGAAAAAAAAACATATCCTCATATATTTATGGCATCACACTTGAAGCCTAGGCTATCCAGGCTTTGGGCAATCTTCTCCATCAAGTCTCCATGAACCTCTTCATGGTCTCCCAGGGACCTTTAAATAACCAATTCTGTCAGAACCATTTTTTGAAAAGATTATCATTTCACCATTGAATTTCCTTGGCACTTTTGTAAAAAATCAATTGATCATAAGTGTCTATTTCATCATTCTATGTCTGTTCTTATGATAGCACTGCAGTGTCTTGATTTGAAATATAGTAACCACACTGCAGAAATAGGACAATGTCAAGATGATAATGGCACATACACACACCACAAATGATATGAAAAGGTCTATTACTCACATAAGGAGGCTTTCTGGGGATAGCAGATCTGGCCGCCTAAGCTGGTCTAAAAATGGCTTAAGAGAGCAAAGAAAGGAGACTAGCTTGAGGTTTTCATTGTAATTAGGAGGTGGGATTAGCAGGGACTTGTTGGTTTGAATCTTCTGGGGTATCCTCCAAATGGGGGAGCTCAGGTTTTCTTATCAGCTTGCCCAGATGTGAAGCAGAAGAGAAAGAGGGAGAGGTGAAGCTTAAAAGATGTCAGTGGGCAAAGATCAAAAAATGAAGCTGAACTCTTTATTACAATCTGGGCTCTTTATTACAACTCTTTATTATTAGTAAGTGTTGAAATTGAGTAGTGTTAAGTCCTCTATTTTTTTTCAAAATTATTTCCAAAACTGTTTCAAGTTTTCTTTCTTTTTTATGCTAAATTAATTGATTATGGTATTAAGAATTTACTAGCTTTATAAAATGAAGGTAAAAGCTTTCTATCTTCTATAACAATGAAGAAATTGTTTTCTCTTTAAAAGTTCAATAATACTTTTGTGAAACTAACCAAATTGGTTCTTAATTACCTTACCAATTTTTTCTGTGGCACTTGGTCTATTAATATTTTTATCTCATATCTATCAATATTAGAAAATTATAATTTGATAAGAAATTATCCTTTAAATTTTCAAATTTGTTATGATATAAATATTATAATATATTGTATAATTTTACTTCAGTTTTTTGATGTGTAAAATGGTTAAGTATGTATGTCAGAGTGTATTTACTTTGGTGATAATTAAATCATAATATGCTAAAGACTTAGAATAATAAACACATAGTAAGTACTCAAATGGTTAATATTGGTATAGAATTGCTGAATAATTTTGTTATAATACTTTGATCCATCTATTATGGACTATTTTTCATTTATGGTGTTTTTTTCCTCCCCCTTTTATCTTGATTAGTTTGCTATCCATTAGCTAGTTCATTGGTCTTTACTGAATCTTTATTTTGGCTTAATTTAAACCTTGTAGTTTTAAAATTCTCATTAATTTAAGCTCTCTCTTCAAGTATGTCTTTTTATTTTCTTTTGATATATTTTGCTCTTTATCTCCTAATTTCATGAATACTCAGCTTATTGATTTTCAGTTTATATTGTTAAATAATAAAAGCATTCCTTTTTTGGTGCATTTGTAATTATCTAAACTGTTCTCTTTTTTATTATGTTTAGATAATTTTAAATTTGTTTTGATTTTCTCTTTTATTCAGGGGTTATTCATGAGAGGGCGTCATACTTCTAAGTGGTCAAGTTGTCATTTTTTGTTTGTCTTTATTGTCTATTTATAATTCCTTCAGGTAATAATCAGGAAATACAAACTTTAAATCTAAAATTTTGAAGTATGTATTATAGTTTTTTGTTACCAAGTTCAAGATAAACATTGTAAATGTTTTATCAATGTAAATATATAATGTACATTATCTGAAAGGTACAAAACTATTTTTATCTCTTCCACACACACACACACACACACACCCATTCCCCCATATATATTCCTGGCCTCCCTTTTCTTAAAGCATAGAGCATTGACTTTAGAAAACTTGCAATTATAAATGCTTTCTCTGCTCCCTTGAAATGTAAATCTTCTCCCAGCCTCTTGCTAGCTTTATAACCCAGGAATATCTTCCTCAAGGATGTGAAAGCTCTCCCTTTAAAATGTAATCAGCAAGGAATTTACCACTCCTATCTCCCAGTCTTAGGGGGAGGGTAGGAGCCTAACTTGGATAAGTGCCAACTGGCAAACACAGATGGCCTAATGACATTGGCTAAGCTCCTGCCTGATGCCTCTAGTACATTTCCACTAGTGCTTAAAAACTCTCCTGCCTGCTTTTTGTTTCAGTGGAGTTGAGTTTAATCTCTCTCCCCTATTGCAGTAGTTTTGAATAATGTCTTCCTTGCCATTTTAACAAGCATCAGCTGTAATTTCTCTTTGCACCTGACACTTTTTAAAATATAATATTTTACAGCTTGCTGACTATTATTCTAGTTCTCTATATCTTATTGGTGACTTTTATCTCTTTTAGATTAGTTGGAGCCTTTATAGTTTATATGGGATATAATGAAATGCTGAAGTATCCTTGCAAACAATACAAACTCGTTCTTTTTTTTTTTTTTTTTTTAAGTAATTACTATAGGAACTCTATTTTCTCTGGATCCCATGAAATGGGGCAGATACATCTCATATTCCAAAAATGTTTGAAGTGAAAGAGTCCACAGAAAAATCAAATCCAACTCACTTATTGTAAATATAAAATGAAGAAGAACTTGCAAAGTAAAATGTAGGTCTCACAATAAATTAATAGCAGCACCAGACCTCAAACTCAAGTTTTTAAACTCTAGTCTATCGTTTTCACTCTTATAAAGACTAAATGCACCTTCTGTGAAAAACAGTGAAGAAGAAAGTCCATGGTCCTGTAACCTCTAATGGAAGGGGAAGGAGGATATGTACTTGAAAGACATTTGATTTCCACTGTTTCTGCTAAGAGGCAAGTTCAGACCAAAGATTGTGAAACAACTGAGATACCAATTTACTTGATTGTGGGGTATCCAGGTTTAACCAATTAAACTATATATGTCTAGTTAGATTTCAATTTCTAATAATGAGTATCTTTAGTATAAGTATGTCTCAGACAATATTTAGGGCACATTATACTAAAAGCAAATTCATCATTTATCTGAAATTCAAATTGTACTGGGCATACTGTAGGACTTTGTGGAATTGAGACAGGTGAGTAAAAGAAAATTCCAAAGTGCTCTGAATATTTAAACAAACAGAGGTAATATATTCTATCCTTATAATTATCAAAGTCTGCAATAAAACACATATAACACATACTGGGTAGTGAAGCTTAGATATCTCAGGTGTGTGATATTAGTGAATCCTTGTTACAGGTTTGCTGTCCCTAAGTTTCATATTAGGAAAAGAAGCCTCATTAATAGGTAACAAAGTAAGTGAAACCTGTTGCATTAGAAACTGAAGAAACAAAAGTAAGATCAGATCTTCGATGGAAGCTTTATCAAGTCTGACAATTCATGAGATTAACTAGCTTATAATTCAGCTGGTCCATGAAGATATCAAAACACAGTTTCCTTTAAGAGGATATTTTCCTTGATAATTTCCTTGTTGTAGTTAGGAGTTAATATATAAAGGAAAAATATAATAAATCAATTCTTGCTGTGTGGTCATTGAAAATTACAAAAGCAATTGATGTTATCAAATTTGTTAGAGGCTTTGTTTTGGACCATAAAATAATTTGCTCTGAGTGTTCCTGATATGCCAGAAAAAAATTGAATTTGTTGTTCAGGTAAAGATAAAAAAAGCAATACTATTCCACAATAACATCCCCATGAAAATATAAATTTGGCTATAATATGACTGGCAATTTAACTTCTGACCTCTGCTCAACTTTGTAGGTTTATGGGGTAGTGGTAAGATGGGGGGATGGGGAGTGACCTGAAATTCTTCTGCAAGATGCCAGAGGAGGATTAGGAGGTAATTGCTTTGTGATTATCTGGAACTTGCTCAATTCTGGGTATGGTCAATCTTCTATATAAGCTTCAATAGTTTCTGTGCTTTTTGTTTTTCATTAACTTTGCAATAACCAAACCACATATTTTATGCAACTGATATTTTGGATCTCATTTTGACCATTATGTAGGAATTTAACTACCATGATGCACATGATGCAAAGACTAAAATACTGCATTGAAGTACACCGTATACATATGAATATATATAAGTTAACTTAACCAGATAATTATGAGAAATAAAAATAAAAGCCTAAGCTCCCCAAATAATTGAACAAAGCCCTGTTGGCCAAGGAGACCCCAGAGAAGCCTTAAAAACTGAGTTCCTGGCCATGATGGGAGGGGAGGTGAGACACACCTCATTGTGCCCCTCCCTCACTAACCACCATTAGGCTTTCTTTTCTGAGTTAAGCAGAAACTAGTCCTTTTGAAAGACTTGCTCTGCCACTGATTTACACAACAGCTGACCAGCATTCCATGCACAGGATGCCTCTGTGTCCTCTGTTTCACCTTTTGAGTATAGAGGCCAATTTTAATGTATGTAAATGTTAAGTCTCCACCCCAAAGTGAACACAGAACACATGTAATATGCATGTTTGCTTATGCATTCATTCATCCCTCCCTAAGTGAATATTCATAGCTCCTCCTATAATCTGTTGAATATGTATACTTAGCTGACCAATTTAGCACAAATTCCTCTCACTCTTCCTTTTTAAAAGTGCCTACTTTAGGTTTCTGCTGGAGGTTATGCTCCCAGCCGGTGGGGTAGCCAGCCTGCAGGCTGCAACCCTTTATAAAAAATAAAGCTCTCCTCTCCAAATTTATGAACCTTAGGATTCTTTGTTGACGGTTATTACAATAGCCTCCCCTTTGGTCTGTCTGCATCTGCTCTTGCTGCTCTTTTTCATTCTTATCACAATAATCAGGGTAATCCTGTTAAAATACAAATTGGATTTAATCTGTTCAAAATCTCTCACTCACAGTACCATGATCACAAAGCACTTGCAAGGTTTTCTGTGTTTGCCACCTCACCTCATCTCTCGGAACTTCTTATTATTCTCCTCTTTGTCCGTTTGCTGAAACCAAACTAGAATTCTTTGACCATGGCAGGCTTTCTCTGGCCCCAGGCCTTGGTATTTCTTTTTTTCTTTGCCTTAAATGCTTTTATCTAGGTATTTTATAGACTAGTCTCTCACTTCTTTTAGGGTTTAACCAAAAGCATCTTGTCAGGGTGAATTTCCCTGACTGATGTCCTATTTGTCAACCTTAAATAATGAGATTCAGAAAATAATATTAAGTATAGAGTTTATTCAAGCCCAAATCTGGGAATGGCCATCCTGAAAACACAAACTCCAGAGAAATGGGATCAGTGCTCTGAAGTTAAAAATTAAGGTCTTGCTTTTATAGGCAGAAGACAAAGAAATTTAGTAGGATTATATCATCTTCTATATAAGGCTAGTTTATGAGTTAAAACAATTAAATTAGTTACATTTTCTTTATGGCTTGTTTTTATTTCCTTTTCAACTTAAAAGAGTGTATTTAACATTCTATCTTAAGACAATGTGATAGTAATGAAGTCTTTGAGAAAGGTAAGAGGGAAATTAATCTATATGAAGATCAACAGTAAAGAGGAAAGGGGTCTTCCTTGGCACCCTTTAGTCATTTACAACATTTTACAAAATAATGCAGGTAACAAAGAAGGCTTGTTAGGTAGATAGCAAGGGATTCTGGGTCTCCTAGGGACGAAAGTGGGTGCTGCTGTGATTGACACTCCTCCATGGGCTTTCAGAGAGGCTCATCAGAGATCTGCACGTGCAGTAAGACTCAGGTCATGTAGCTCCCAACTGTCCAATCAAAGTTGTTCCATGGTGACATCTGAACCACGAGGGATGTCCCTATCTGGGCCTATAAAACAAGATGCAGACCATAGCCAACCCATTTTTACCCCCTTTCTTTTGCTTTCCCTTTGCTGTGATAACGGGTCCAGTTATCATCTATGGCGAATGTACCATTCTCTGTAAACCTATATCTTGCTCTGGCCCTATAATCCTATCTTTCTCTCCTCAGTAAACCTCATTTTCTTGTTTGCCTTACTTTGGCATGTCTGGTAATTCTTTGGTCACGAGCATGCCAAGAACCTATGTTTCAGACTGAAACCTGACAGGCTAATCTATAATCAGAGAAACTAAAGTTACAGCTTCCTATGTTACAGCTACTTGTTACTTTCCTCAAGTGCCATAATCATATTCCTTTGAGGCTCAAAATAAGTTAAAGTTCTAACAACTTAGATTTTGAATTACTTATTTTCACATATCAAAATTTCAACATCATACCCAATATAGCACTTATATATCCTTTCTCAGATTATTTTTTTCTTCTTAGCACTTACTACAAACATATCACATTTTACTTATTTATCTTGTTTACTGCTTGTCTTCCTCAGTGTAAAATCTTTGTAGCTACAGATTTATGTTCATTTTGTTCAATGCTGTCCTCCTAGCACTTAGAACAGTGTCTAGCATACCATAGGTACTAAATAATTATTTGTTAAATGAATGAATAAAAGAGAAAACGTTCTAATCAGTGATGTGGTAGCCAAACCAGCAACATTGGCATCACTGGGAGCTTGTTAGAAATGCAAATTGTTAAGATTCACCTAGACCTACTGAATCAGAAACTCTGGGAGTGTCACCCAGTAATCTGTGTTTTTACAAGCCTGTCAGGTGGTTTGTTTGAATGTACATTAAAATTTGGGAACCATTGCTCTGTATTTCTGCCTCATCCATGCTTTCTTTGGTACTGAAAACACACTGCCTCTTTTTTATATGAAGTGAAGCTGATAGCTTTTCTATAGGTAGATATTTATCAGCATTTTCGAAATATGAAAAGAATAAGCTTCTTGAAACTAAATCAATTATTTTATTTTGATTTATGCGATGGAATTTACTCATTACTTAGTGTTCAACCAACTGAATAAATGCAATCCATCTATGAAGGAAATGGAACAAACTCAATAATGGCTAGAGGGAAGATATCTGCTATTGTTAGGACTTTCAGTTTGGATAAAGCATGTTTAAAAAGATGTTTGACTAATTTTTTTTCTTAAACAGTTGTTTCAAAAAATAAAAACATGATCATAACAAAGTGAAAATGGTTTGAAATGTTGAATGACAATTTTACATTTCTATTTTATTTTGCAAATAAGTAAATACTGGGTTTCTTTATTTTGATTTAGATTCAGTCAATAACAATTTTTTTGTTGTTATGTTGTTTGTTTGATTTTTTGATGGAACAGGAATTATTTGATTCAGTTGTCAAATAAAAAAACAAATCCAGACTTAGGTAAAGACTTTTTTCAAAAGGAGTATTATAAGGGGGTGGGGAAAGATGCTATTACAAGAGGAGGGGCCACTGCAGCAGGAAGACTGCTTGGATTGTGAGATCTGTAAGAGTCTCAAGTTAGACAAAATGGGGTTTTCTTTAATAAGGAAGGGGGGAAAGCTAGAAAGATGAGGTTGGGGGAAGTGGGATGAAGATGATGAAAAGGTGGAGGTGGCTTGATAGGAGAGTGGATCTGAGAATGTTTGTTCTGAGGTCAGCCTACTCTGCACAGGGGACTCTAAGGTGGGGTTTTATGCTGGTTTAGGCTGAGAGTTGGTCAAAGTTTCAGGAGCCTGGGAGGAGGAGAGAAACATAAGCAAAATTTGCTTAAAACGCATTTTATCCTGATTGATCATTGGGAACAAAACATGTGAGCTAATCATTTATAAAGAAAAGAATTAGGAATTCGGAGGGTCTGTGTCTGGCCTTTTCATAGGTAACAAGAGGGGTATCCAGGAATCTTAACTCAGTCATATGGTGGAGGGTGTCTCCTTGAGGTAGGCTATTTCCTGGGACACAGAAGAATGGGAAAATTTCTTAATCACTGCTTTTTTTCCAGGATCACAGGGCTCATGTAAAATTCAATATTGTGAAAGTCAATGGCCAAATGGGAATGGAGTTTAAGACAATCAAGTTTGAGAATTTCTCACATTATCAATAGCAGACATTATTAGAAAGATGATACATTATTAGAAAGATAATGCTGGAATTTTTTTCCACTTATAATCATCTACTTGTGTGATTTAAAACAAACTACTTTACACATAAAAGCAGAGGCTATAACTGGCTCACAAGTATAGAAAAATACAATTAAAAACAAAAAAATGTCCTGCCAACTATTCATGGAAAACCTCAAATTCTGTAAAAGAATTTAAAGAGGTTTATTCTGAGCCAAATATGTGTGACTGCAGCCTGAGGAACATGATCTCAAGAGGTCTTGAGAAAATATGTCTGAGGCAGCTGGATTTCAGTTTGGTTTTATACATTCATGGACATAGGAATTACAGGTAAAACCGTATACATTGGTTTGGTCCAAAAAGGTGGGACATCTCAAAAGAAGGGCTTATAAAGCATAGGTGGATTTTAGGTATTCTTTAGTTGTCAATTGGTTGAAAGAGTTAAGCTTTGTCTAAAGACCTGGAGTCAATAGTAAGGAATGCTTGAGTTAAGTTAAGGGAATATTCCATCTGTCATGTGATGCTATACAGAATCAGGTTGGAAAGTAAGCCACATTATACCGGGTTAATAAAACTCACTTTATGAGATTTTGTTGTTCATAGACAGGACTCACCAGGCCTCTTAGAAAGGAATTTGGGCAAAAGGGAAAAAAAAGGTCAGAGTTCACTCTTCACAACCCAGAAAACCTCTCCACAAAGGTAGAAGAGAAAGAAAACAGTTTTATAATTTAATGAGCATTAAGCCAGATAGTGATGTGTGCCATAGGCAATCCACTAAGAGATTGCAAAGGCAAAAAGGAATCTCACTCTTTTATATAGCTAAAGTAGATACAACCTATTACACCCATGTTCTCAAAATAAGCAATAACTAGTACTCAAGTAAGAGGACTTGGCACCATTTGTCACATCTGGATTCACCTGAGAATTGGGGTGGCCATCTGTGTTTGCTAATTATTATTGCTTTATCCAAAGGAAAAATAAACTCATGTCTTTATGACAGATGGTAGTTTTGCATCTTGGAGATAGCCACCTTCCTGCAGAAACTGGGAGGTGAGAGCGCTATCTTCCTCGATGACTATGTTCCATAGGAAAGACAAACTTTACTCTCACATGATTCTCATACTTCACTTCTGACACCAGATACACAGGATTTTTTCCCACACCGAGCAATTCTCCAATTCCCTGTGGACGCCAAGTGGGTGTACTGTAATTCAAATCAATTCTGATGCTATCTACCTGATGTTAGTGCATACCCCATAGGTTAAGGGCTAATTCCCACAAGACTGCTACCCCTTTCAGATGCCATGTATAAGTGATGGTCCTCAAGTTACCCACAACTTTTGTCTGACTTAGCTGCAAGTTAGAGGTTCCCATGATCCCCTCCTCAGGTTTGATAATTTGCTGGAATGGCTCACACAGAACTCAGGAAAACACTTACATCTACTGGCTTATGAAATAAGGGAAGAGACTTATCCCCCTTTCTCTTCTTCAGGCATTTACTCTAGAAAACTTGTAAGTTCTCCTCCTTCTCTTTGAAATGTATGTAAATCTTTTAAAAGCTCAATAAGCCTCTTAGTACATTTAGGATCCTGCAGTGCATTAAGGTGCTAGCCACTCTGGGTTGTGCATTACATGTATTCTTTCTATAAGGTAAAGACTATTATTATGTTCACTCTGTAGGTGTGTAATATGAGGAAATGTGCACAGAAAGATGTAATTTATTTGCCCAAGATCAACAAGTATAATACTGAGATTGAGACTAAGGCAGTCTGAGCTCTAGAGTCCATACTTTTAACCATAAGCTCTGCTGTTTCTCACAGATGGTATTTGTCTTTCTGGTAAAAGAGATAATGGAGGTCATTGATTTTTGATAAGGGATCATGAGAACCTATTTTGATCATCCATAGACGGCAACAGTAGTGAAAACCTGATGCTCTGGTCTAGCCCAGGTTGCAAGGCCACAGTCAAGAAACACTACTGGTGGCAGCAGCCAAGGAAAAGGGACATGTGAAAGGCTTGAGGAACTGTTATTTTCCTCAGTTTAAGAATTATGAACTTATATTTTCCGAATTGAATCTAACTTAATTTGTGCAACTAACTTTTAACGGTGCAAAGTTTTATTTTTGAAACTCTACATTCGAAAATGGAGTCAGTCGTTGAAATCTTAGGATTTATTGATAAGATTGTTGTGCTTGTCTCAAAGTCTATGGGTAGAAGGTGTATTGTTGAATTGTATTAAGAATGAAATAGAAAAATCAGAAATAAAGCTCTGTATTGGTGACAAACAAATGCCTGCTGACAATGACAAATTACTGGAGAAGGTGTCTCACGACTCTTCTCTGACAATATGATCGATTCCTAGATAAACAATATTAAAGGCAGGAGTCTACCTCCAGGCCTTCTCCAGGAGGGCAGCTCCTGTCTCTGATTGTGTTTTCTTGCTCTTTTGGTGCCATCTGGTACATAGGGCTAGAGGCTAAAGACATTCAGTAGCATTTTCCCCCTTAATACTGACAAAAGAAATAACACTTAGGAGGTTCATATTCTTATAGCTTCATATCTGGAACACTGGGCATGTGAAGGTTTTGACAAATGGGAGGGGTCTTTGGTCTTTCAGGAAATCACTTGGCTATTATTCATAATTTTAAGAGTTGACAAGAATTTAGGAAGAAGTTCCTCAGAGTCTCAACTGAATTCTTGAACTCATCCCACATCACTCTCAATCATTTTCTAACATTGTTGAAATGACAGCAAAGGATTTAGACTATTTCATAAACTTAATGGTAGAGCACTGGCAAGATTTGAGAAGATTGACTCCAATTTTGAAAGAAGTTCTACTGTGGGTAAATGTTATCAAACAGAGTTGCATGCTACAGAGAAATCTTTTGTGAAAGGAAGAGTCAATGTGGCCAATTTGACTATTGTTTTATTTTTAAGAAATTGCCACTGGCACTCCAAACTTCAGCAACCACCAGCCTGATAAGTCAGCAGCCATCAATGAGGCAAGATCCTCCACCAGCAAAAAGATGACAACTCTTAAAGGCTGAGATGATCATTAGCAGTTTTTAACAAGTATTTTTTATTTTTTAAGTTCATTTCAGAGTATTATGGGGGTACCAACACTTTGATTTTATATATTGCCTTTGTACCACCCAAGTCAGAACTACAAGCATGCCCATCTCCCAGAAAGTACGCACCACACCCATTAGGTGTGAATTTACCAATCCCCTCCTCCCCCCTCCCACCTACCTGACACCTGATGAATGTTACTTCCCATATGTGCACCTAAGTGTTGATCAGTTAGTGCTAATTTAATGGTGAGTACATGTGGTGCTTGTTTTTCCATTCTTGTGATACTTCACTTCGAAGAATGGGCTCCAGCTCCATCCAGGATAATACAAGAGGTATTAGTTCACCATTGTTTTTTGTGGCTGAGTAGTACTCCATGGTATACATATACCACATTTTATTAATCCACTTATGTATTGATGGGCACTTGGGTTGTTTCCACATCTTTGCAATTGTGAATTGTGCTGTAATAAAGATTCTAGTGCAGATGTCTTTATCATAGAATGTCTTTGTTTCCTTCGGGTAAATGCCCAGTAATGGGATTGCTGGGTCAAATGGTAGTTCTACTTGTGGATCTTTGAGATATCTCCATATTACTTTCCACAGAGGTTGTATTAGTTTGCAGTCCCACCAGCAGTGTATGAGTGTTCCTATCTCTCTGCATCCATGCCAACATTTGTTATTTTGAGACTTTTTGATAAAAGCCATTCTCACTGGAGTTAAGTGATATCTCATTGTGGTTTTGATTTGCATTTCTTTGATGATTAGAGATGTTGAGCAATTTTTCATATGTTTAATTAAGGTGTATACATGTTTTTAGACGTAATGCTATTGTATACAATAGACTACAATATATTGTAAATATAATTCTTATATTCCCTGGGAAAACAAAAATTCATGTTACTTGCTTTATTGCAATATATACTCTATTGAGTTGGTCTGGAATCAAATCTGCAATATGTCTCAGGTATGCATATATGGAGAAGCATATTTTTCATATGTACAATTTTAAAACCCTAAAAAATGGTGACTTTTAATCACAGTGCTAGCATAATGGCATGTGATAGATTTTAAATGTTCTCACCACAAAAAAATGATATGGTATGTGTGGTGATGGATATGTTTGTATCTATGTACAGTAACTCTGGTGATCAACAAAGATGCCTCTTTCCCCACACTATTGTCAAAAATGTAGTGAATTTTATGTGTCTACCAAGTACTTAGCCATACACGAACAGACAGGCTTCAGTTTAGTTTCCAATGATCATAATCAGAAATAAGAGAGTATCATAGTACAGAATGGAATCGTGATTTTCTTTTCTCTTTCCTTCCTTCCTTCCTTCCTTCCTTCCTTCCTTCCTTCCTTCCTTCCTTCCTTCCTTCTTCTCTTTCATCCTTCCTCTCTCTTCTATATATTTTTTTGTAAACAGCTCTTAAAATTTAAAATCTGAGAATTAATGGAAGAAGGAAACAAAATAATTCTAAAGCACTGCACTATTGCATATATTCAACAGCTTTCCAAAATTCGATAGCTGGATCTGAAATTGTTTTTTTGCATTAGTACAATTTCGTTTCTCACTGATCATATGGATCACTGCAAAACCCACCTCCACTGTTGACTGGTTATTTTCAGTGACATCTGTGTGAGTGGGATGTTAGTACATTCTGCAAAAACTACAGAATTGTGCTTCATAGGATTATTAGGATTATGCTTCATTTGATACTGTTTCAGTTCTCTGCTTTTCCTTTTCTCTTAAATTGCTTCTCTAAAGACTAAAAATTAATAATAACAATAAGATTGGAACAGCAAAACTGCAGCCTTCACTGTGGCTGAGCCCTTAAGAACATCTCAACTATGAATTTGTGTGCCATCTGTTCTGCTTATAATGGTGAAAATTCAGGTAATTTCTTTTCTTTATGAAACTGCATTGTTTATAAATGACATGTTTCTTGCTTACTCCTGAGCCGAAGTCATACTTAGGTTCCCGAGGAGAGTGTACTTAATGGAAAAGGAACATGAATCAAGTGGCTGTGTAGGACTATAAAGGCCTGGCCTGCTGCTCCCATGAGTAATAGCTCCTAGTGGGCCTCACTTGTAACTTTAAGAGAAATCAATTGCTCAGCTTTGGGAGGTACGTTAACTCTATGTGCCTACTAAAGTCCACTGAGGCCATCTAAAATACTATTTTTTTGAAAATGAAATAGTACTCTATTAAAGGATTTAAACTTCTCCAAAGGAGAGTTGTCATTCCTTCCTTCAAGACCATGTAGTTCCAAAAGCTGCATTGCTGGAGCATCTTGGCTATCTGTAGAAAGTTCCCACAAATATGGAAAAAATGAATAATTTTTTATAGCTCAGGATTTTTATGATAGAAATAGTTCGTGAAATACAGTATATGAGTTCTTACCTGTTTATCAACTTAGGGTGCTATTAGTCAGAAGTGAAAAACTAGAGGTTGCAGACCAGTGGCTAGGAGGCCAATCTTGCCTATAGGTGTTCCACTTGTCCAACACAGGGTGTTAGGAACTGAACGTTTGTGTGCCTCCCCAAAACTTATGTGTTGCAATTCTAAACCCTCAGTGTGATGGTATTAGGAGATGGAGCCTTTGGGACGTAATGAGGATGGGGCCCTCCTGAAAGGGATAACTGCTCTTAAAGAAGGGACCACAGAGCTCTTATACCTTCTTTCTACCATTTAAGGATACAAGGAGTTGGGAGTTGCAACCTGGAAGAGAGTCCTCACCAGAACCAGACCAGGCTGGCTTCCTGATCTCAGACTTCCAGCCTCCAGAACTGTGACAAATACATTTATTATTTATAAGCCACTCAGTATAAGGTAATTATTATAGCATCCGGGATTAAGACAGTGTTTTTCAAAATATTGGTTGTTAGCTAATATTTAAAAGTCTGGATTTCAAGTGTCTTTTGGAAAACCAGAAGATCTAGGCTTGCAAGGGTGGCGTTCCTACACTGTGATTATACCACTGCCCCTTCAGGACAGAATGTGGGCTCCGCTCATTTATATGCTTACTTCCTGTAGACTCTTGAATTTACAACACCTGGTAAGTTCTCGGAAGGCAGAATATACATTTTTTTGAGAAGATAGAAAGCAAGAGGGAATTATTTAAGACAGCTCAATTTGTTTTCCTCTACAAAGTCTCACATTCCCACTGAGTAAATGATTCTGTGCTCCAAGAGCACTTTGAACATACCTCAATGAAGGTACTTTTCATAATATATTGTTACTTTTTTCCTCCAAGTCTGCCTTCTGCCATAGACCTTGAGGGCAGAAACTATATCCTGATTGCCTTTGTAATGTCCCAGTGCTTATTACTGCCATGTAGGTCCTTGGAGAGCTGCTTTCTGAATGAAGGAATGCTTGAGTGCATGAATGAACAAATGGTCCATTGGGCTATTCATGATGACTTGAGTTTCTTAACTAAGTGGGATAAAGGTGACTTAGGAAGGGTTTGTCTCACCACTCGGCACTTTTGGGTAGTTTGTGTCATATAGAACTTCGAATCCATGCCATTTATATGAGCTATATATTAGAGCAATACGATTGCCATGGAGCTGCTTTATTTTCTTTTGAATACAGAGAATAACAATTCTTATTTGATCATCCTATTAAAATGAACACAAAACCTAACACAAGCTCATTATTCCCGTCAAGTTTTTAATCATTACCTGACAAAAGAAGAAGCCAAAGCCATCCAAAAAATATAATTTTTTTCCTCCCTTTGGAAGAATAACATGTTCAAGTTTTCTCTTATTGTAATTTCAGTTCTGTTTTTAGTTATCCCTTTATAAAAGAATGGAAAATTGTCTTTCCAATCTCTCCTTTGTCAGGAATGTAAATACAAAATGTTCAATGTTTTGGAACAGTTTTAATATATTTCTCCTTTAAATTAAGATTGTAAAAGCTAAAAAATGCCATAGCCATTTAATCAAAGGGTAAATATTTTCGTGACTGCAATGAAGAGGAAGCTTTTGAACAAATAATATCTGAGGGTGGTTATTCTAATTGGAATTGTTGCATAAGGAAAGCAAAAGCAATTCCCTGTATGGAGAAGGCAAAGCTGACTTAATCCGATCTTATTAAGGACAGGTCTATTGTGAATGAACTTTAATCGTTTTATCATCAACCAGAAGTTACTTTTAGATTTGTTTCTCACACAGACTGCAATATTTCCATCACTCTTATCTCATGCAGTTATCACTTTGACATTGATATATTTTAGAAGTTAAATTTAAGCCATGTGTAATTACATATATGGAATTCTATTTTGTATGTGCTTACATTATAAAATTGGAAATAGGTTCATTTCTATGTGGGAAAAATCATTAGAGAATTGATTACAGTATTTTTAAAAATAAGGACAGGGTTAACATGAGGTCTGGCTCTGAGAAATTTTGAGCAGAGTCTATATTGTGCACACTACAAGAATATCAACTTCCTGATAAAACTACATTGTGCCTGGAAATGTAGCAATGCTGTCTGTAACTCAATTTTTAATTACATAACTCTGAAAGCAATATTTTTATATAGTATATTTAATAATGAAAAGACTATTTATAAGGTATGTTAATAACATAAAAAACTTTTAAAACTAGGTATCGTTTTAGCATATCATTAAAATAAAAAGCACAAATTCTGCTCAAACAGAATTTATTTAGTGTTTCTTGACTATGAAAAACCACATTTTTCTCTGCAAATGTAATCCTTGCTAAAAATATGTCTCTTTTATGGACATTTGAAACTTCTTTCCCATTTTAGAATGATAGTATCTAAACTTATACCTACAATGTTGCTTTAATGTTCTTCGTCTATTTAGTGAAGGAGTGTAAAGGAAATTCACCGGACTCTCCGTTGAAAATGATTTCCCCTCATTTTGAAGGTGAGTTCCTGTGGTATTAAAGCATTGTACATGTATAGCAATTACTGCACCTGCAGAGTAACAATTTTCCCTGCACAAATATAATTTTATAGTTCTTTAAAGACGCTTTTAAAAATACCTAACAAAGAGAAAGCCTGCCAAGGTAATCTTCTTAGGCAAATCCTTGTTTGATGTGTGACAGTGGATAGGAAAATAGGACCAGTGGGCCTGCTGGGATGTTCTGCCCAGCACTGGACTTCTCCTCAAAGGACCCTTGTTAAAGGAAAGTTCCTCTGCTCTCAGGACATCAGTAAACTTACCTCATGGGTTCGGGGAGGCCACTGGCTTTGTGATAAAAAAGGTATGCAGCCTACCTAGATGGGTAGAGCTATGACTTCTTCCAATCCATGCTTGTAGGACAGAGCACAGGAAAGATCTGCAAAGGGGACTTCCTAAGAGCCCTGGATTCTCTGTTCCTCCTGTGGTCCCCAGGGAAGCCCACAGTTTTAAAATTGAACCTTGAAAGGACTTTTTTACCTTAAATTTCAAGTGTACCATTTGGCTCTGGCAGAGGAAGGGGCAACACAGCCCAATATTGGAGGGAGATTTTCTCAGGGCTGGTTGGCATGGAAAGAAGGCAGTCCTTTTGTAGGTTCTGAGGCACTTGCCTCTTGCCCTGGTCACCTTTCATTAAGCTGTTCTGAACCACAAAGTAATGTGAGCAAGCCTCCTTGCTCCTGAGTCATGGACTCACATTTCTCTGGCATGGAAGAGGTGTGCAGAAATTCAGCTTCCTCCGCCAACTCAGCCTAGTTCATCCCCACACTCAAACAACATCAGTGTAAATAAACATGAAGACACCAAATTTACTCCATCCCCTTAGGCTTGCTGTGACAAACTGATGTAGTTATAAGAAATGATATGCATTTTAAATTTAAATACTTTACCTTAATCTTTTAGTTATCGGAATCACGTTTTAACAAGTTGATTTTAACTCTGTGCCAAACAGTTGTATGAATTTCTGAGAAAAATTAATGATCTGTTTCCTGAATCTTCATCCCTTAGTCTTTAAAACATTTCTTTCATTGTCACTACTGAATTTCCATCACTTATCACCTAACTTCTAGACTATCAAAATAGCTTTTCAATTGATTCTTTTATTCACAGATCCTTCTCTATTTACAACTCTAAACCATCTTGAATAATGTTGTCAGATTAAATTTCCTAATAACTAGCTATTTGCATGCTGAAAAACCTTCAGTGATACCTACTATTCAGCAATAAAGTAAAAACTTGTCCCCTGCTTAATAACTTTTGTTTGCTCTCCACTGCCCTTAAAATAGATTCCAAATGCCTTAGAAAATGGTATCTAACTCTCTCTGACCTGTCCCTGACCACCACTCCAATCCCATTATCCTCACTGTATCCCAGCTCCCTTGGATTTTTTTATAGTACCACGACCTTCTCCATGATTAGCCATGGTTAACTTAGGATGCCAAGGGAACATAGAGAAGACAGAGCCAGTTCACGGTAACTTGGGGACATGTATTATCCTTAAAAGCCAAGGTACTTGATTGGAGAGAACTATCTGACTGTTTCTCTGCATCTTGACGCCACCACACCCTAGTCCAAGTCACAGTTATTTCTCATTGGTCTACCTATATCCACTCCTGCCTCACCCCTGGTTTTCTTCCAGTCCTGTGCATTTGCCATGCTTGATCTTGTCATGGAGACTTTGTACTTATTGATCACTCTGTCTCAAGTGCTACTTCTTTCTACTTTATGCCCACTGATATCATTCTCATTATATATATCTCAAGTCACTTAGTGCTTCCTCAGGAAAGGCTTCCTTGAGCTCTCTGACTACCTCAAAAGCCATTCTTGTATCCTCTTTTAGCTCTGTGTGTATCCTTTTCGTGGCACTTTTCACAATAACAGTTTTTACATTTATTTTTCTGAGTGTTTGATCAGTATCTGTCTCCTCCATGATACTGTAAGCTCCATTAGGACAAGTACTAGATCTAGGGATTTTTTTTTACTTTTTTAAAAAATCTACTCCTATTTCCAGTGTTCTATGCAGTTCTTTGTCAAAAATAGGTGTGCTTAATGAATATCTTTAGAATGAATTTGAATTATACATCAAAGTCATGTCTTAAGCTTATTTCAAGGTAATACACGGTGATCCAGATTTACAACTCTTTTCCCCCAAAATGTACAGCAAAATAGGAGATGCTATTAATGTTCAACTTTTCTAGAACATTAAGTCTTCCTATTTTCTGTGAAAACACTGCAGCTAAGTCAGATTCTCTTATGTCCTATCTTAGCCTTTCTAGATACAAAATAGGTTTCTTGTTTTATTGATGACTTTTTTTCCTCCCAAACTTTCATGTTAGGAGTTTCCTATCAATGTTCCTAAAAAGGTATAAGTAATGAAAATAAGGGCATTGTTGAACAAATAGCTAGGATTAAAAGAAAAAAATGTCATAAATAGATTAATAAAAAATAATGAACCATATGTATTTCTGCTTCCTTAGTCGTTTATTTCATTCTACCTTAAAGAGCAGCTCTGATCTTAAATCTTATTTTAGGTCCCAAATTGTGCTTAGGCTCTAGGTCCTTTCCCAGGCAATTTTCTCAGCCTGGTAAGCTCTACCCTGCCCCCTGACCCATCCTTCCTGTGCCACACATCCTTCAGGTCTAGGTGAAAACAGCACTTCCTAAAGATTGCTTTCTCTGGCAAACTTGCACTTCTTCAACATAATCTTTGTTCAATGTATGTTTTTCTTTTCCCTTCTGGTCTATCAGCTACTCTAGGTGGAGTCATATTTAATTTTTTGTTGTTGTATTCGCAAGTATTATATGATGCCCAATATATAAGAACTGGTTAGTTAGTATGTATTGAATGGATAATAAATGGCTTTTACCATCTGAGTACAACCTATAAGTCAACTGCCTCTCATACAAATTTTGTAATCCATTTCTGTGGTATTGTTCCTGCTATATCTAGATTTGCTATGACATTCCATTTTCCTAAAATTGCACTATATATATATATATATTTGTTTTTGTTATAGACTTCCATCCTCTACCTATCATGGTCTATTTAACACAAATGCTATATGCTTCACTGTACCTTTATATTTCCCTAGGTAGAAATGATCCTCTTCTTCTCTGAGCTCTCAAAGCAATTAGTTTGTCACATTTTTAAGGCAGAGACACCTTGTACTACAGACATTAATGATAGACTTAGAGAGGGGTGAGGAACCTATGGCCTTCATGGCACATGTGGCCTTCTAGGTCCTTAACTGAGGCCTTTTGTCTGAATCCAAAGTTTACAGAACAAATCCTTTTGTTTTTATTAATACCTTGTTTTTCATCTTTTATATTTTTATTTAATTTTTTAAATGAACATATTTAAAATACCAAGAATAAAATAAGTTTCAACAAAATAATCCTACCAAAGTGACTGGCACAATTAGAATATTTGGGAATAGGGAAAAACTGATGGTTCCTATGCTCATGATTTAGTTTTAACTTTCCCCACCTGACTGGCACCACTATTGCACCAGGCTGGTTGGCAAGAGTTTATGGGGGTCTAGTACATCACTCTGTTATCAGCTTTTGACAATGGTGCACTGTGTTTCTGTCTGACGTGGAATTTGTGAATAGTTGCACAGCTCAACCATATTTTTCAATTCTGCTTGCTTAACAGCCCATCATGTCAAAGAAGACCAAGAAAATGCTAGAGTAAGAAAACAGATTTTTAAATGAACACTGGGAATTGCAATATTATCTTATTTCTGCTAAAGATAAGATGATTTTCTTGCTTTGTGATACTTCAATATCAACATTAAAGAAATTTAATGCTTATCAGCATTATAACTCTCATAAGGACCACAAATATTTTAAATTAGAGGGACAGGCATGTTAGGTTGTATTGAAGAAATTAAAAGATAAAAAGCACAGACAATTCTTTAAATCAGCAATAAGATCTGAAAATAATGCCACTGAAGCAACTTATAAAGTGGCTTATGTGCTCAGGAAAAAAGGGAAGCCAATTCAGTGATGCAGAAATTGTTAAAGAATGTATTATTGAAGTTGTAGGATGCTTAGACCCCGATAACATTTCAAAATACATATAACTGCCTCTTTCAAGGAGAACCATAACTTATAAGGAGTATGAATTAGCCTTCGACTTAACCGAAAAACTTCATGCAAATATTTTTCAAAAGGAAAATCTATATTATTCAATCACTTTGGATGAATCAATTGACACTACTGTTTCAGCACAGGTTTTATACTTCATTTGGGTCATAACAGAAGATTTTCTTTGCTATAGAGAGTTACTCGCTTTGGGCACTCTTGTGAACAGAACATAGGGAATAAATATCTTCAACAGCTTTCAGTATAAATGTCATGAAGCTGGATTGAATTTGGTAGATGTAGTGAGTGTATGTACAGATGGTGCACCTTCCATGACAGGAAAACATGAAGGATTTATTGCACAGATTAAAAACGGTATTAACAGATCCAGATGCTCTCATTTCTTTTCATTGTATCTTGCATCATCAAAATCTTTGTGCTAAAGCTAGTATTTTAAGTGACACTTTGCAACAAATTATAAGTATTGTTAACATACTCCTGCAAATGCAACACAGCACCATCAGTTTTGTAACATACCAAAGTTGAATAATGAGATATTCAATGTGGATTTGCCATACCATTCTAAAGTTCAATGGCTATTGCAGGACAGGTGTTAGCCAAAAATTTATATCTGTGAGAACAGATAGTTAAATTTTTTGAAGAGCAGAATCAGCAATGTGAATTATTGAAAGAAGATTTCTGTAGAAATGCAGCATTGCTGTGTGATATGTCAAATCAAAAAGATTTGAATATTTCTTTGCAAGGTAAAACTAAATCTATATGATATGTGGCAAAAAAATCCAAGCATTTCAAAAAAAGTTATCTTTTTTCAAAACACTTCTTCAAAAGGAAATTTCAGATGAGCATTTTCCCCAATTAACAAAGGTCACTGATGAGCAGGATGATACATGTGAATCATTTGAAGAATATGCAGCTATTATAGACCTATTAATTGGAGAATACAATGAAAGATTGAATGACTTTGAAAATCATGACATCACACTCTAATTAGCATTTCAGCCTCACCTAATTGATATCGCCAAGGCACCTAAAGAACTACAGATGGAATTGATTAAGCTCTCAGTAGTTGACATTTTAAAGTCATTATTTGATGCTAAGAAAGATCCAACTGAAATATGGAAAAATGCAGTAGGATACTCATGCCTTCTGGAACGTGACTAAAAATGCTTTCTTGCTTTTCAACCACTTATTGCTGTGAATCTACATTCTTCTACCTAACCCAAATCAAGATGCCATTAAAGTCACAAATGACTGATACCCATCTACAGGATCAACTGAAACTGTGGACCTCTATATTGCAATGAAATATTCAAATGCTTTCTAACAAAAAGAAGACACGATAAAGACATTAAAAGGTTAGTTAACTTTAAAATTAACAAATAGTTTTCAGTTTTTGGAATTATTAAGTACACAGTAGTTAGATTAATACAAAATAATGTACATTTTAAAGTATATATAATTGAAGGCCTTACTTGATTACAGATAAATTAATGCAGCCTTCCAACATGAAAATGTTCACTATCCCTGGGAATATATATATATATATCTCTGACTTGATTGCAAACTCTTTAAGAGTACAGGTCATTTTATACCCTTCTATCGCCCATAATTGCCAACATAGTACCTTGCACATAATACCTATGTACTTAGTCAATATTTGTTAAAATGATTGATTAATGGCCACACTAGTTATCCAAAGGTTTTCCTGGTCATATTGCTTAGTTTGTTTATTAATCTAGGTGTTCATACCTCTTTGTGCAAAAGAAATTATTTCATCATAGAGTCTTATTTAAGCCGTTTGTTTTTTAACAATTTTTTTTTGTCATTTGATTTTAGGAACTCCCTTTAGATTTAGTGAATTAAAAGTCATTAAAAGAATAAAAGTAGCTCAAACTCTAGTCATAAATCTCCTGAATGGCACACTAAGAATAGAACCATTTTCCATGGTTTACAGAGAGTAAACCATGTAAAGAGTTTAAGAGTTGATCTTAAAGCCAGCATGATTGGACCCTATTCAAGAATCATTGAAATTAAAAGTGGACACAGTTAAGTAAATTGAAAAGTCAGCATGGTCCCAAGTCTATTCAATTTCCAACTAGTATAGAGCAAAGCATATTTGGGAATGACCAGTGTGATTAGAAATTTAAGGAGCTGAGAAAAACTGCTAAAAGCATTTTTGGAAAATCTCTTAGCTTAAAAAACCTAAGGGATTCCTGAAGAAAAGGGAAATAGGAAATGAGTTCAGAAATAAAGTGAATGCTTTTATTAATATTTTTTTTTTCAAAAAGGAAACTCTAAGTTTAGGAAAATTAGGAAAAGTTTTATCAGCAGTCCACACCGAGGGCTTCAGAGTTATCTTACAACACTACCAAAGATTGGGTAATTTATAAAGGAAAGAAATTTAATTCTCTTAGTTCTCAATGCAAGCTCAAGGTGCTGGCAATGAGGACTTCTTGTTGTGCTCTCACATGGCAGAAGGAAGAAGGGGCAAACCCACTTCCGAGAGCCCTTTTTATGGCAGCATTCATCAGTTCGTGAGGGCAGAGCCCTCATGACCTAAACACCTTCCATTAAACCCAACATCCTGACACTGTAGCTTTGGAGATTGTTTCCAACACATGAATTTTGAGGGACACATTCAGACCATAGTAAGGGTTATGAGTGAAAGGTCCCAAAGGGACAGAGTATGCCAAATATTGGTATTTTTATGGGGATTGCATTGAATCTGCAAATCACTCTGGATGATTAGTATGAACATTTTAACAATGTCGATTCTACCAATCAATGAACATTATATGTTTTTCTATTTGTGTCATCTGTGATTTCTTTCCTCAGTGTTTTATAGTTCTCTTTGTAGAGATCTTTCACCTCCTTGGTTAAGTATATTCCCAGGTATTTTATTTTCATTGTAGCTATTGTGAATGGTATTGAGTCTTTAATTTGACTCTTAGCTTGACTGTTATTGGTCTATAGGAATGCTACTGATTTTGTACATTAATTTTGTAAACTGAAACTTTGCTGAATTTATTTATCAATTCGAGGAGTATCTTGATGGAGTCTTTGGGGTTTTCTCAATATAAGATCATATCTTCAGGAATAAGCAGTAGTTTGTCCTCCTCTTTCCGGATTTGGGTACCCTTTATTTCTTTCTCTTACCTGATTGCTCTGGCTAGGACTTCCAGCACTATGTTGAATACAAGTGGTGACAGTGGGCACACTTTACTCATTCCAATTCTTAGTGCGAATGCTTTCAGCTTTTCCCCATTCAGTATGATGTTGACTGTGGGTTTGTCATGTATGGCTTTTACAATCTTGAGGTATGTTCCTTCTATATCTAATTTGTTCAGGGTTTTTATTATGAAAAGTTGCTGAATTTTATCAAATGCATATTCTGCATCTATTAAGATGTCATACTGTCTTGTTTTTGCTTCTGTTTATGTGGTAGGTCACATTTATTGATCTCTGCATGTTGATGCATCCCTGGGATAAAGCTCACTTCATCATAGTGGATTATTTTTTTCGTGTGCTGTTGAATTTGGTTTGCTATCATTTTTTTGAGGATTTTTGCATCTATATTTAGGCATCTATATTTATTTACCAATATCCCTTACATAAGGGATATTGGTCTGCAGTTTTTGTTGTTGTTGTTGTTGTTATGTCCTTTCTTGGCTTTGGTATCAAGGTGATACTGGCTCCACAGAATGAGTTGGGGAGAATTCTCTACTTCTAAATGTTATGGAACAATTTCTGCACTATAGGTACCAGATCTTCTTTGTAGGTCTGGTAAAATTTGGCTGTGAATCTATCTGGTTTGGGCCTTTTTTTTTGTTGGAAGATTTTTTATTTGCTGCTTCAATCTCATTTTTTGTTATTGGTATTGGCCTGTTCAGGAGTTCTGTTTCTTCCTTACTGAGTCTTGGGAGATTGTGTGCTTCTAGGAATTTATCCATTTCCTCTGTGTTTTTGAATTTATGTGTGTAGAGATTTTCATAGTATTCACAGATGATATTTTGTATTTCTGTGCTATCAGTTGTAATATATCCTTTTTCATTTCTATAATCCTAGCACTCTGGGAGGCCAAGGTAGGAGGATTGCTTAAGACCAGGAGTTCAAGACATTATACTTACTTTTATGGTTACTTTCTATTTATGGCAAGTAATATTGGTAATTATTATAGGGTAAGTTCTCATTTAAAATATTTATAGAGGAAGGCAAACTTATTTAAAGAGAAATATTAAGTCTAGGGAATCTGTAAATTTTTCAAAAATTGGGAAGGTGGCTAAAGAGTGAGACACTTGGGAAATGTTCTACTATTCAAGATTTAATTATTTCATGTTTATGGTTTTAAAGGTGAAATAATTAAAGAGATTTATTTATAAAAGCTAATATTTTATCATGTAAATGAGAAAGAAATAACAAATTCACAGTTTTTTTAAAATAAAGAGTCAATGTATGAGAGTTTAAAGAATAAGAAATTTTGAGAAAGGATTAAGAAGTCTTTAGGAGTAGGTATCACTTTTGGATGTATTTTGGGTTATAACAGGTATGGGATGAGATTAGAGATTATAGAGTCAATGTCCATGAGTAGAAGCCTTGATCAAAACATTTTCTTCAGGTAAGAATACTTAAAAAATGATTCTGTCATTTTTGGAAAAAGTTCTATTTAAAAAGAGAGTTAATACCAAGTTTTGTGGGAAATTCTAAGAAGACAACTGGACATTAGTGAATATGTGATAAAATGGGAATTGGTTTCATGGAATGAAAGAAGAAAGGTATACAAGTATAATTCATTTTATTACACTTTGTTTTATTGTGATTTGCAGATATTGCAGTTTTTATAAATTGAAGGTTTGTGGTAAACCTGTATCCAGAAAGTCTATTGCTGTCATTTTTCCAATAGCATGTTCTTACTTCATGTCTCTGTGTCCCATTTTGGTAATTCTCAAATATTTCAAACTTTTTCATCATTATTTATTATATCTGTTATGATGATCTGTGATCAGTGATCTTTGATGTTACTTTTGCAATTATTTTAGGGCACCACAAACCATAAGAGATGGTAAACTTGATTGATAAATGTTCAGTGTTCTGACCACTCTAATGACCAGCTGTTCTTATGTCTCTCTCCCCCTCCTTGGGTCTCCCTATTCCCTGAGATACAATAATATTGAAATTAGGCCAATTAATAACCCTACAATTGTCTCTAAGTATTCCACTGATAGGAAGAGTAGCATATCTCTTTAAAGTAGCATGCACTTTAAATCAAAGCCTATAAATGATTAAGCTTAGTGAAGAAGGCATGTCAAAAGCAGAGATAGGCTAAAAGGCAGGCCTCTTGTGCCAAACATTTATCCAAGTTATAAATGCAGAGGAAAAGCTCTTGAAGGAAATTAAAGTGCTACTCCAGTGAGCACATTAATGATAAGAAAGCAAAATGGCCTTTGCTAATATGGAGAATGTTTTAGTCATCTGGATGGAAGACAAAAACAGCCACAACATTCCCATAAGTCTAATCCAGAGCAAAGCCCTAACTCTTTTTAATTCTATGAAGGCATAGAGAGGTGAGGAAGCTACAGAAGAAAAGTTTGAAGGTAACAGAGGTTGGTTCATGAAGTTAAAGAAAGAAGCCATCTCCATAATATAAAAGTACAAGGTGAAGCAGCAAGTGCTGATATAGAAGCTACATCAAGTTATACAGAAGACCTAACTAAGATCACTCATGAAGGCAGCTACACTAAACAACAATTTTTCAATGTTGTGAAGTGGCCTTTTATTGAAAGAAGATGCCATCTAGGGCTTTCATATCTTGAGAGAAGTCAATGCCTTACTTCAAAGCTTCAAAGGACAGGCTAACTCTTTCATTAGGGGATAATGTGGCTGGTGGTGTTAAGTTGAAACCAATTCTCATTTAACATTTCAAAAACCCTAGGGACCTTAAGAACTATGCTACAGTGCCTACTGTCTATAAATGAAATAACAAAATATGGATGACAGCACATCTGTTTATAGCATCATTTACTGACTATTTTAAGCTCACTGTTGAGATCTAGTGTTCAAAACAAAAGATTCCCTTCGAAATATTGTAGCTCATTGACAATGCGCCTGGTCACCCAAGAGATCTGATGGAGATGTACAAGGAGATTAATGTTGTTTTCATGACTGCTAACACACCATCCATTTTGAAGTCCATGAATCAAGAATTAATCTCAACTTTCAAGTCTTATTATTAATACTTAAGAAATACATTTTTAAGGCTATAGCTTCCATAGATAGTAATTCTTCTGATGGATCTGGGCAAAGTAAATTGAAAACCTTCTGGAAAAGACTCACTATTGTAGATACCATTAAGAACATTTGCGATTCATGGGAGGAATTAAAAAATGAGCATTAACAGGAGTTTGAAAGAAGTTTATTCCAATTCTCAGGGATAACTTTGAGGGATTTAAGACTGCAGTGGAGGAAGTAACTACAGATGTGGTGAAAATATCAAGAGAATTAGAATTAAAAGTGAATCCTGAAGATGTGACTGAGTTGCTGCAATCTCTTGATAAAACTTAAATGGATAAAGAATTATTTCTTATGGATGAGCAAAGAAAGTATTTTCCTGGAATAGATCTACTATTCCTAGTGAAGATGCTATGAACATTGTTGAAATGAGAACAAAGGATTTAGAATATTCCACAAACTTAGTTGATAAAACAGCAGCAGGGTTTTAGAGGATTGACTCTAATGTTGAAAGAAGTTTTACTGTGGGTTAAATGTTATCAAAGAGAGTTGTATGCTACAGATAAATCTTTTGTGAAAAGAAACATCAATTGACATGGTCAACTTCATTGTTGTCTTATTTTAAGAAATTGCCACAGCCACCCTAATTTCGGTAACCACTACCCTGGTCAATCAGCAGTCATCAAAATCAAGGCAAGGTCCTCCACCAGTAAAAAGATTGTGACTCACTGAAGGCTCAGATGATTGTTAGATATTTTTAGTAACAGAGTGTTTTTGAATTAAGGTATGTGAATTGTATTTTTACAGTGATAAATGGGAAATAGAATAAGATTGGAATGCTTCCCATTGATAATACTATTTAACAGAAAACAATTTTGGAAGTGGAAAATATTTCAGAGATGTTCAAAGAGAGAAAATAAGTATATAGAATTATGATTTATAAAATTAAATATATCTTTTATTTTTTATTTTTTTAACTGTTATGTTTTTCTTTTTTTTATTTCAGGAAATTATGAGAGTACAAACATTTTGGTTACATTTTATATCTTTGCCTCTCTGTAGCAAGGGTTAGAGGCATGCCCTTCCCCTCTGCAATGCCCATTGCATTCCTCAGTTATAAGTCCACCTCCCCAAACCCCTAATCCCTGGAGAACACTACCTCCATGTGAGCACCATAGTGTTAATCAGTCAGTACCAATTTGATGGTGAGTACATGTGAAGCCCATTCTTCCAATCCTGTGTCACCTCCCTTTGGATAATGGGCTCAAGCTCAATCCAGGGAAATATAAGCAGTGCTAGATCACTGTCATTTCTTATAATTGAGTAACATTCCATTGTATACATATACCAAATTTTAAGAATCCACTCATGAATTGATGGGCACTTGGGTTGTTTCCACATCCTTGCAATAGTGAATTGTGTTTTTCTTTTTAAAAAAAACATCTTGAGAACCACTTCTGAAATGGCAGAGTAAGGACTTCCAAAAATGAACTCCTCCACCACAAAACAATGAGAATATTAGCAAAAATAATCAAAATGTATCTTTCTACAACTCTGGATATTAACTAAATGCTTGCAACAATCTGTGAAGCATTTATTTATTTATGTAAGAAAAATAACTGAGTCTCAGTAAGTTCAGTGACCTTTGTGGCATTTTAACTTGCCTCATTTGTATTCTCTTCTCCCTAGCTCTTCTGTCGTCTTATTATAAAAACCATCAGACTCAGAACCAAGGAGATATAAAAACCAGCAATCTAGTAACCACTCTAGGGGGCATAAAGGATTTAGAGCTCCCTACAAAGCCTCATTTCTAGAGAACTGTCACTATTTGATCTCTCGGGTAGCTGCTGGTAAAGCTTATTCACAAAAGGTAAAGATCTTATCTTTATTTGACCTGATTCAGAGCTCACAAAGTGAGGAAAGTTCCATCCCCAAGTAATTTGTTAACAAGAATCAGCAACTATTGTTTAATGTTGTAGCAGCAGCCCGTGATAGCAATATCAGTTGGGACAAACAAAAAGCTGCCAAAAAACTCAAAAGAAAAATTGGGGAATGAGGTGTCCATAGATGGCTTTGAAAGCCCCAACATATTCCTAGAAATCTAGAAGGTCATGGGCAGGGATGTGTGTATGTTCACAAAAGACTAGAGAAAGACCAATCTCTTACTTCCTCAAGAGATTGACCTTGAGGCTTTGTGTAAGTAGAGAGTGAGGGTCATGTCAGAATGCTACACTAGCAGAGTGTTAATTGCATGCTCCATCACATACATAGAGCCCCTTAGCAAAGGGTAGAAAATTTATGGGTTCAAGGCATTTAAGTAAATCTCTGTCCAATCATTAACTGACCACTAAACTGACTAAGAAGAAAGCTCTGTGGCTATACATGATGAAGAATGTAGAGTTTTATACAAGTAATCCAGGGAAATCACTAAACAAATAAATGGTAACAACAGCAACAGACAGAAGCAAAAATAAACCCTAAAGAATGAGTAAATCTTATTTCCAGAGTTTCTACATAATATTATTTCAAATGTCTAATTTTCAACAGTTATGAGACACACAAATAAATAGGAATGTGTGGCCCATAAACAGAAAAAATAAAGTCAATGGAAACATCCCCTAAAGAAGCCCAGATATAGAACTTCCTAGACAGAGACTTCAAAGTAGCTATTATAAATATGCTGAAAGAACAAAAGCAAACTATGTCTAGAAAAATTAAAGGAATGTATGAGAAAGACTTCTCACTAAATAGGAAATATCAATAAAATGACAGAAATTATAAAAAGGAACCAAATAGATAATCTGGTGTTGAAAATCACAATAATTGAAATAAAAAACCATTAGAAGTACTCAACAGCAGATTCAAACTGGCTGAAGAAAAGATCAGCACACTTGTAGATAGGTCTAAGAAACAAAATGAAAAACAAGAATAAAAAAAGAATGTAGAAAAATGAAGAGCCCTTCAGAGACCTATAGGACACCATCAAATGGTACTGGTACATATGCATTATGGTAATCCCAGAGGAGAAGAAAGGGATAAAAACAATATTTGAAGACATAATGGATGAAAACTTTCCAAATTTGAGTAACAACATTAATCTACACATCCACGCAGTCTTGCAAAATCCAAATAGCACAAACTCAAAGAGATGTACACTCAGACACATCATAATAAAAATATTGAAAGCCATAGACAAAGATAATCTTTAAAGCAGTAAGAAAAAATGACATATCACTTATAAGGAATACTTGATAAGATAAGTAACTGACTTCTCATCAGAAATAATGGAGGCTAGAGGAAATGAAATAACACATGGAAAGTTCTGAGAGAAAAAGGCTATCAACCAAGCATTTTATACACAGCAAAACTCTTCATCAAAATTGAAAGAGATTATGAGATTCTGAGAAAAAGAAAAAATCTGGAGAATTTATTGATAGAGGACTTACTCTGTAAGAAATAGTAATAGAATCAGTTATTCAGGCTAAAATGAAAGGACATTACATTGTAACTCGAATCCAATAGAGGTAACAATATAGGTTAATGTAAAAGACAGTAAAAATGTGTTTATTTTTTAAATTTTCTTAAGTATGTCACCAAAAGAGGCAAGTGACATAAGGAAAAAATAGATAAATTGTACTTCTGAAAGATTAAAAAAACCTTTTTTTGCTGAAAATGATACTATTAAGAAAATAAAAAGATATCCCATGGAAGAGGAGAAATATTTTGGAAATTACATATCTGATAAGAGATAAATATCCAGGATATATAACATACATTTACCCTTCAATAAGAAAATGACAATACAATTAACAAATGGACAAATTATTTGAGTAGACATTTCTCCAAAGAAGATATAAAAATGTTCAACACTCACATGAAAAGATGGTTAACATCAAAACTGCAAAGAAATTCAAAACTATAAGTGAAGTAACACTTCATACATATTAAGGTGGCTAAAATAAAAAAGACAGATAATACATTCAAGAAATTAAAAAATAGGCTCATTGTGATTATTTTTATTTACGACTCAAGTCCTTTACCTGATCTCATCCTCTATTCAAATTCTTCCCAAATTTATCCCTCACTTGTCAAACGAATTAGCTGTCTAGTTTGGAAGTCATCTTTACTGAGGCTTCTGGTCCCAGTCCAGAACCAGGTCTTACCATGGTGGCTCTGAGGATAGACTCTCTAGTGATATTAAAGATGCTGCATTTACTTCAGTTCCTGATAAAGAGGATATATCTTTGTCCTTCCACTATTGCGCTCTCATAAATCTTACTGCAAGCAGGGATTAGCAGCATCCCATCCCATCTCCTTCTCCCATCTTCCCTTGGGAGAAGGCAGGGATCCCTGCCCTGAGCTGCTGACTTCAAGCAGTGAGCCTGGCCCGGGTCCCTCATCTCATTTAAAACTTTTTTTGTCTTCAATTAACCTATTCTGTTGCAGTGAATTCTTGGCCACCATATGCTGCTTCCATCTTCCAGCCCTTACAGGTCTGTGGATTTGTCCTTTCAACTTTGTGTTCTTTTCCTGGTTCATAGAGATGTTTATTTTTCTTTGGAGCTGGGCTATGTTTTAAAATTGCTTTTGTGATATTTTGTCTTCTATTGTCAAAGATTTGGAGCAAAGGGATTAATCAAAGTCAAAACTAGCAACATTTTGATCAAAGCTCCGCCCCTCCATTTAGCTCTTTTAATTGGTGTATTTCTGGAAGCCATTTGTAGGAGCTGTACTGTATCTGCTCTGCCCACACCAGACACTAGAATCTTGACTTTATTATAATTTTGTTTACTTATTAAAATATTAGAAAGAGTTTTTTGGTTTGCAACTTTATTATAGATGATAAAAAGATTAAACAAAAATGGCTGACCAAACAGTAAGGAATTAATGTTGTATAATAGCTTTGTGTAATTAGCGTTGTGTTTAGTTTACTAAATGACATATTTATAGATATCATGAAATGTAATAATATATAGTATGCTTCTGATGTTAAATTTCCAAATATTTCCTATCAAAGAACTGGTGAAATTCTTAGCTGGGGTGATTCATTAACCAGTTTCTCCAATTTTGTTGAGATAAGAATGATCATTTCTTTGTTTTAAAGTCACAGTCTTGGGGCTTTGCTTGTACTCTGTCTTACCACTGTACCTCTCAGGGATATAAGTACCCCAATCTTAGAAACAGAGATTTTAAAACAAAGATTTGAGGGGGAAAACCTTAGTCATTTAATAACTCTTTAATATCTTAATGAGCATTGACATATAACTGATTTAATGAAGAATATGACTCAGTATGGAACAAGATAAACATAGCTTTATCATTGTTATTGTTATATTTATACTGTTTCCTTAATCTTTAAATCCACTGTACAGAATTGTTCTTCCCAGCTGCTAAATGAAATCTTGGGACAATTCAATTGATTTTCTAGTCACAGATATTAAAAAAAAGTCCAGTCAATTTTTTACCAAACTTAATTATTTTTTAATTAAAATATTCTTTAGTTCTGCCGTGACTCAGGCTTTAAAACCTGTGTGAAAAGTGGGAAGGAGATCTTTTTTTCTTGCTCTGTCTCCTATCCCCTTTCTAGATTCTGGTTCTAGACCCCTTCAGAGATAGGCCTGACGGTGAAGTTTAGAGATAAGAATCCGATGTGTTTGTTCCCTGTACATGGCGAATGTCCAAATGCAGGCTTCTTTCCTGTGGTTTCTTCAGGTTTTCACCCATCCCTACTGTTGGTGACTCTTCTACTTGCAGTCCCCTGACATAGACAACACCTCCTCTAGTTGGCTATGGCCTATGACCCTTCCTTTAGCCCTCTAGCCATGCCCCTCACTGCTACAAGATCCATGCTCTTACCTGGGATACTTTTCTATTGGCTCGGTCTTGGATACTTTTCATGGTTCCCCTTTGTGGATGGAAAACAAACACTTCTTGGCCTTCCAACCTTGGGAAGCACAGTCCTTTTCCAATATACCTACTGCACATTACTATGGCCACCTTCTTACCTTTTGTCCTTTTCTGGTATGAGTCAGAAACTGTCCTGAAACTACAAGGAACACACGACAAGCTTTCTGAACGACTCTCTTGAAGCTCCAATCACTTAGGAAGGAAAGACCTCTGTGATCTTCTCATTTCTTTTTACCTACTACCTTTGTGGCAAGTGATGAGCTAAGAGTTTCAAAGCTACCTTCAAATAATGAGAATAATTTTTAAAATGTTGCTTTAATGTACAAAAACATACTATTTTTAATGTTTAGAAAGTAAGTCTTTAAAAATAGCTTTTGAATAAAAATGTTTTATAGGTCTATCAATACAATAAAAACAAATTTTGGAATCAATAACTATTTCAAAAATTCTTTGATTTCAGTTATTTCAATGACCATTTTATACTTAGAAATGTACTGTTTTGGATAAAAAATTTTATGATCTTTCTATTTAAAGAACATATTCAGTTGTAAAAGTCAGGTTGAGAAATAATCAATTTAACTAGTTTTCTTGAAAAAACTGGCTTGGTTTTCTTTTTTTCTGATTTGAATGATGAATTAAAAATATGCAAACCAATTTGATACAGGGATAAATAGTCCCTTGTTTATCTTAATCATTTATTTTAATGCTCTAGTAATTTTTGTTATGTTTATAATTTTTTCTACATTTGGGACGCTTTGTCTAGGCACATGTCAACCTCCTTCCCTGAATGGCTTTGGTCACTGTGTAGGCCTTTTGCTGCTCTAATCTCAGAACGTACATGGTGGCCCAGGCGCTGTGGCGAATATAGCCTGTCTGTTCTCTCATAATATGTAAGCTTGTTTGCATGCCACACATGTACGCATTGGTTTTTTAGATTTTTAAAAAAACATTTTATTATTTCTGCTTTCTGATACATTTTATTTTGTATATATTTAATAGAGATATTTCAGAGAATACTTTTTAGCTATAATTAAATCTGAATATTTGAAATTATCTTACTAATTGGCACTACTAAGGGAAGCAACTTGCTTTAAAACTTTGCAAACTATGAGATTTACGCAAATGATACATCTGGGGTTATTTTATTTTTTTAAATTCCACAAAAGATTTCTTATTCTAAGAGAATCCCTTTAAGTACTAGGAAACTCTCCAGAAGCATTGTAAATATAATATAATTTATACATTTTGAAATTACTCAGCTTTTTAGAAAAAAAAAAGTATCTGTTGTATAAAAGTGAGGTATACTTGTAATTACCATGAAGAATTAGACACATAAATGGTGTTAAGAAATTGAAAGATGATTTTGGCTAAGTGAAAAACTGCCCAGCAGAGTAAATTCTGACATTCTTCTGACGCATTAAATGATTATTTCCTCTGTTGCAACAAGAATAGGCCATTTCTATCTCAAATTAAAAAAAAAAATTAGTTTTAGACTAAATATTGAATTTTTGGATCTAGACTCACATTCACATATTTTGTTTCTATCCAGTCAAATTTTAAATACTAAATGGCTAAAAGGGTGTTTCCCTTTCTTTCCATACCACTTGCTGTGAAGCTTGTTTTGCTTTTGAGATTACACATTCTGTTAAATTTAGTTTTCCATAATGGATGTACTTTGATGAGTTTTTGTTTGTTTGTTTTTCCTTTTTGTTTTTTAAAATACTTGTAGAAAGCAGGTTAATCTGCTTTTACTTCTAGAACGTGTTATACAGGCAAGGAAATTATTAAGTGGTAGGTAAGTGAATGTTTGTTTTCTTTCTTCTACCTTTTTCTTTCTTAATAGTAAATCTAGACATATACCTGCAGAGATATCTTAGTTGAAGAATTCTTCTGTTTCTTGGGTATTTTTAACTTTCAAGCCCAGCTGTCATAGGTTTAGTACAAAGTTTCTGTACTAATTATTTCATATACTCTACCCTGAAGCTACTCAAAATATTGTAACCATGGAAATATACATACTCTGCACATCTCCCTTCCTCTTACTTTTTGTTATTTATTGATTAAATGCAGATAAACAAATGCCTCATTTGAATAGGGCTGCTGAGAATACCAGAAACTCTTACATTATTATATATTTCAATTTGCATTCTGGAATGTTAAGATGGTTGATTTACTTTCCTCTTTTTCATCATGAGTGTAACAGGGTCAACAACAATGGAGGTTCAGTTGAACAGCATTTATTTGGCCCACAAAATATGTTGGTGTGTTTTCTGAGGGCAAGAGTTTATATTTCAGAATGGAAGGAAGCAGGGCTAAGCAATATTTGGAGAACATAGAAAGAGAAGCTGGAAAGAAAAGTGGGTACTTCTGCAGTGAGGGAAGAAGAGACAGCCCCTTACTGTGGCCAACAGCTCACTTGCCTTGTCTACTTCCAATGGCAGCACTGGCTCACAGCCTCCTCCTAAACCGGCCAAGTTACCCAATTGTGAGACAGGAGGTTGCTCTGCAGGTATCTCCAGATCTTGTCATCTGGGATATTTGCCCCGACTTGCTCTACAATGAAACTGTCCATAAGGATAATTCATTTCCACTACTCCATTTAGAAACATTCTGGGTCCTCAAGGCATAAGGTCCTTACAGGATAATTTAGATTTTTTGCTATGAGATTTCTATGTCAACACATTTGAAAAGCTAGTGCTTATGTTGAACTGTTTTCATTCAAAAAATCTTTATTAAGCCTAGTCTGTGTACATGGAAACAGCACTAGTAACAACCATTTAAAGTATTTATCATGGGCCTGGAAATGTGCTAGGTCCTTATCTCACTAAATGCTCTTAGGATCCATTGCATAAATATTATTATTTTCAAAATTGATATATAATAGTTGTACATAATTTGGGAGGTACATGTGATATTTTGATACCTGGATACAATATGTAAATCAGGGTAATTGGGATATCTACTACCTGCAAAAATATTATTATCATCATTAAATGGAATGAGGAAATTGAAGTTTCAAAAGGAGTAGTAATTTTCTACAGGTCACATGGCTAGTAAGTGAAGGTGCAAGGATTGGAATTCAGAACTTTCTGCCTCCTTAGCCCATTTTCTTTTCACAATTTCATAATGCCTCACAGAGTGTTATCCTGAGTACGTGTCACAGGCCAGAGGAAAAGGAGAATATGGCCCCTTTTTAAAGATAGTGTATTAAATATGATCTAGTAGGGGGAGAAAAATACATTTACCTGTGAAGCAACTTGAAATGAGTTTAGGTAAGTTGATTATCAGATGAACCAGCACCATATGACCTCATGTGTTTTTGCTTTAAGGTATGATCTTGGTTCTAAAGTTCCTGTATTTAAAGTAACAAAAGAATTTCAGAAAAGAGGGATACAACTCATAATTTCTTTCCTCTATGAGTTATTTTTTTCCCTCAAACTGCCATTAAATATTCTAAATCACATTTATGCTATTCTGGCCTAATCTGAAACTCCCTTTACTTTTTCTAATCCACGGGCAATTGATGGACTTAGGCCACATACTAGATGTATCTGGTTAAGTACAATAATTGACAGGCAGGTCAATTCCCTGCATCTCAACCCCCACTAAAGCAATGGATTCACAAAGTGAGTGTGTTGTGGACCTTGTCATGACTTAGCATTGCTTGATTTCTAAGACATTCATTTCTTAAGATCCTCTCTCCCTTGTCCACAACCTCCTTTACCTCCTCTGTCTCTTACTTATATGAACCTTCTCTTTTCTTCTATTCCCCAATCAACAATATTCTTCAGATTCAGAAATCCTGTCTAGATATCATCTCTGTCTCTCCCCAGGCAAGATCTCATCTTTTTTTCTAATTTTCCATAGTGTTCTTATTTATTATCTAGAATCCATTACTTCTTTGAGCTTCTGCAACTCCTGCCTTGTCCTCCTCAATCCCTGATAACTATAGTTGTTTATTTTTTCTGCTTCCCTGATGATTGAATCTGTTAAAAATTCTGGATAGAGAACCTGCGTTTGGGACCTCACAACTGATTGTCAATTTATCTGTCAGTCCCTCTCCATTACATTTCTCAGTTATTTTCCTAAAAGGCATTCCTGTTCTGTATCCACAAGCCTATGCTTATCTTCAAGACTGAGCTCAAATGACACAAATATTTTCGTCATTCTCCTAGCTCCTCCAGGGCAGGATTACTAACCATTTCATCTTCTTTGAAGCTGTTATCACTTGTTGAAAGAAATAACAGAAAATTGAAGATGTTATGGGATCCTGGACTAAACTTCATGGCTTTTGCTATAACAACATTAGTATGTACTGCATTCAGACTGACATGAAAGAATTGGATAGTGGAAACCTTTAATATTAATGTAGATTTCATCACAATAAAATAAACCATCCAAAAAATTTCTTGGGTGGTTTTGTTTACATGTACTCTGAGGTCACTACAGAGCACCTTTTTGGTTTAGGGTAATTGATAGATCATTTTGGAGTTCTTCAATAATGAGGTGGTAGCCCTTAAGTTATGTAGTGGTTGGTTTTTGTGGTTATATTATAATATGCCTGTTAAACGAAATAGATTTGTATTGAATGTATGCTATGTTTAGGTAATATGTAAGAAGAGAAATGTACATGAGACATGAAATGATGCATAAAAATTATATAATGTACAGTGCATGCTTTCTAGGAGCTTTCTTACAGGGTCTATCACTGAGCCTGACTCAAGAAAATGCTTTCATTTGAACATTCATCTTTGGGGATCTATTGATATCATTGGTAGGAACAAATAACTTAAATGTTAAAAAACAATTTTATTTCTTTTATTTTTAAATTTATGAATAATTAAGGCCATAATTCATTCATCCAAAGAATGATGATGGCATAATTCTATATTGCTAATGTATTTCTACTTCTAATGGAAGTATTTTAATGAGTTAGCTTTTCATCCTTAGAAAGCAGGCTAATCTGCTTCTAGAACTAGTACTTGTGATACTGTATCAGTCAGGGACACATCAGGAGACAGAAACTAAACAATAATTTGAACAAGGAAAGTTTAATATAGAGAATCATAAATATTTTCTCATCTATCTATCACCTATTTATCTAGCTACTATTTATTACTAAGAAAGCATAAAAGAGAATTCTAAGAAATACCCTGGGTTGGAGGGAGAGTACCTAAAGGAGAAACTAACTTGAAAAGGGAAGGCTAACTTGAAAAGCCAAGGCTGGCATGTAAACTTTGTTCAAGAAGATGTGTTTGTAGCCTACAGATGGTGAAGAAATTCCCTGGGTGCCAGGTTGTCAGGACTAAACTGATCCAAAGTTAATGGGCCATTGTGAATAGATTTTAAAGTCTACTTTGATGGTAGTAAAGCTTAGAGAATTTAAAAACTCTATTGAGCTACAAGTAGTACTGCCATTTGATCCAGCAATCCCATTACTGGGCATCCACCCAAAGGAAAAAAAGACATTCTATAAAAAAGACATCTGCACCAAAATCTTTATAGCAGCACAATTCACAATTGCAAAGATATGGAAACAACCCAAGTGCCCATCAATACATGAGTCGATTAATAAAATGTGGTACGTGTACACCATGGAGTTCTATTCAGCCGCAAAAAACAATGGTAGTCTAGCACCTCTTGTATTATACTGGATAGAGCTGGAGCCCATTCTATTAAGTGAAGTATCCCAAGAATGGAAAAACAAGCACCACAGGTACTCACCATCAAATTGGTTTTAACTGATCAACACTTAAGTGCACATATAGTAATCACATTCATCGGGGGTTGGGCAGATGGGAAGGGGAGGAGGTGATGGGTTTATACACACATAACGGGTGCAGTGTGCACCATCTGGGGGATGGACACCCTTGAAGCTCAGACTTGGGTGGGGCAAAGGCAATATACGTAACCTAAACATTTGTACCCCTGTAATATGCTGAAATAAAAAAAATTAATTATAAGTTCTTTTTTGAACTTATAATGAAAAAAATAAAAAATAAAAGCTCCACTTAGTGGTTGAGGTTCTGATAGGGGAGAATAGTTTCATAATCTTTAAATTGGGAGTTATGTGTTTCCGTTTGTTTTTAGAGAAGTTCAAGTTAGTAGGCAGACATTTTTTTTCATTCCTCACTTTTCTCATATTTCTCTTCCCCCTCCTTCTTTTGTCCAATTCTTTACTCTACATGTTAAAAAGAAATGAATAGAGATTTCTGAAAATATGAGAACCACATTAAGCTACTGGTTCATACAATAAGGTTAATTTTGTATATAGCAGTGAAGGAAATAACTTTAAACCAGTCTATGCTTCTGTTAGTCATTTCTCTTTGCTTTCCCCCTTACAGCTACTTCTTTCTCTCTTCACTGTGTTCAGTAATGCTACCTCTTCCTTGTTTGGGTTTATTAAATACTAAAAAATGTTATTTCTGCTTAGTCTCACTAATGTTCTCTCATAGGCTAGGTCAACAATTTCTCAATTATTAGATTTTTTTCTTAGTTCCATAAAATATATATGTGTGTGTTCATCATATTTATATTGCTATAAGATTTTTTTCTACTATATATGTCCAGGTTTTCATATTTACATATCTATAGCTATATCTATTTATGTATATCTACCTCAGTGTTGATACATGTACACACACACATACGCTAGAATCCTACAATATAGATGAGTAATAAGTCAAAGTATAATCAGCTACATTTCACCTTATTTCTTATTGTAATCATCTAAATTTTATCTTAAATATTTACAACTCCAATTTAGTAATCTCTAGAACTACAGAATCTATAATTTTGATTTATTAAAAATGGCAAGAGTGTTAGTTTTTTAAAGCTGAATTTAAAAAAAAAAACAACTTTGTCAGTTTCACTTTCTCAACTATAAAATTAGAATCCAGTGCACTATTCTCATTTTACGGATAAAGAAACATGAAGTTGTTGGCACCCATCACAAACATAGTCATAATGACTTTTTGACCTTCTTCACCAAAGTTACTTTTCTATTAATCCCCCAGACCAGTGGCTGGATCATTCCAAAATTAAATCTTGGAGGCTACTTGATAAATATTTTAACAAATTTTGATACATTTTCAGTCTATTATGTTATTTATCTTTTATTTACTTATGTGTCTTGGAGATAAAATAATGGAACCTGATATTGAAAGTGGGGTATAAAATGGGTGCATATATATTTTTGCATGTGTGTTGGGTATATAATGAGATAGGATTCCATTCCCTTTTTATCAGAAGAGCATTTTCAGTAGGGGCTGTCTTTCAGAAGTCTGGCCCAAAAAGACTGGGTCTATATGGGAATAACCACAGTACTGTTTTCCCATATGCAAAGGCGCTGTCATAGCATTTAGATCAATTCTTGAGTGACAAGTGATGACAGCCATCAGCCCCCAGCTCTGCCTCTCCCATTGGGCACAGTTCAAAAGCTATTTATTAACTCTCATTGCTCATTTTAAAGGTGTAACTTCAGACTAGCTCACAAAAGCCAAATAAATTTGATTTCAAAGATGCACAATAGTGTCTGGATGAATTACTTAGTGTTTATTGATGTGCCAGAAAGAGAAGTAAAGAAAACATCAGCAAACTCAGGCTGAACTGCCTTGGTGGTAAGGGTGGGGGAGTAATGCCATGCTCTGTAATATTCGCTTCATTGCTTTTATGTTTAAAGTTTTTGTGTGATGTCTGCTTTTTGCTGGTTGCCACTGCAAGTTTATAATTTTATGTCAGATGGTTGAATTATTCAATTAAAAAATGTTAGCCTGAGCAAGCCAGCCAAGACTATAGAAAATAAGAAGTCATATAAAATAGATTGTATTTTTACTGGAACAAGAACAAGAGTATAAATGTAATTCTGGAGGCAGCTGCCCAGGATGAGCCAAAGCTGAAGAATTTCTGGTCAAATGCCTCATTTTCCTTTTATACACCATAGTAAAGAGCATCAGAATCTATCTGTGTTTAGTTTGTAAATCATAATGATTTTTTAGAGTCTGTTTTGGTTCAGATATAGATCTTACCTTGACCAACACTGTCTCCTCCAGGGCTTCTTATTAAGCAGTGCATCCAGTTTACCTATTGTAGCAACTTTTAAGTGAGGGGTGGTTCGTGAGCACCAACACTTGGTAAGCTTTTTCTCAAATACATATTCATAATCTCCACTGAGTCATTTTTGCTGTAGGTCATTTGTGGTGGCTCCCAGGAATCTTTATATTGAATGCAGAGCATCCTAGGTGATTCAAATGTAGGTGGTTTGTGAATCACTAAAATTATAATTGTAAAAGTGAGACGATGCCTACAGTATCCTTCCTTAGCAAGTACAAATTCAGATTGCCTCAGTCCCACGTACCTACTTTTGGTTTCTTCTGAAAGATTCATATCGGAGTTGTCGTGGATGTGACTGTTCCATCTTGGTAACTTCCCTGGAGCATGGTTCTCTGGCTGGCCCCCTCATGAATAACCAGTGAAATCCTGGAATGTAGGTGTTTTTGATAAAAAAGATCTGGCAGCAAAATCATATCTTATAACCACAGTCAGAAACCATGGAAGAAATGCAGAGCTAATCATCTTTGCTTTAAATGGTTAATTTTGTCTAAAGAAGATAAACAAGAAAATGCAAAAAAAAAAAAAAAATGAAAACATAAACACATAAACAATGAAACAAATAGCCAAGCATTATGAGTAGTGGATTTTTTCCAGTTAGGACAAAAATAATAGCATTTAAAAGTTTCTGAACATTTTGTCTAGCTTTTTATTTTATTTTTGAAGTTATGGGCTTAAGTCTCTTGACTTAAATGTGCACTGGTTTTACTTCAACTCAGTTGAGCAACACCAAGATTAAATCTGATATTTGTGTAGGTATATTAAGCATATTTAAAAAGTAGCTGTTTATTTACAAAAAAGATAACACACAAAAGAGGAAGGAGTATATTGTCTCTTGATAGGCTTTTATAAATTCTTATTATAAAGTATGATGTATTTCTCCCTAATTTTCAATATTTACTTATAATGTGGTGACTATTATTAACTGCATGCTTTTTGGTGTATGTTAGATATCTAGTCTGAGCTTCCAAGAAGTTACATAGACATTAGAGTTTTCATTAGTGTGAGTGAGGGCATTTTAAGAAGCTGAAATATAATTTGTTTTCAAATACAGTTCAGAGTAAACATTATTTTAAAATTCACCTGATTGTTAATATATCAATTTAAAGTTTACTTTTAAAAATTGATACATTTTTATGAATCTTTTAGTGACGGTTTCTAAAAGTACAACTTAGGCATCAACATATTGTGTATAAAATGGTTTTGTTTTCCATTTTGCAAAACACAAGACACTGATATATATGATATATGTTAAGAAACACACATGTCAACTTTGATCCTCACTTGATTAAGATGTTCCTTGATTGACAGCTCTCAAATGTTAAGAGCTGGGTAACAAAACCAGTTCTGTTTTATCTATTGGTTAGCTTTGCTCCCATTCTCAAAGCTGTCCAATAATATGGGATGCCCCATGGATAAAATGTTAAGATAAGTTCATACTTATATTTCTATTTTTTGTTTTATACATTGTCAATGTGCTATGGGAAATTAAAGTAACACAAAATTAGGAAAAAATAGAATAATTAGAAAGCAACAACACATCATTCTCTAAGATTGACCATATCCTAGGACACAAAGCATGTCTCAAACAAT
>VBSM01002608.1:12820577-12848357 GCA_008086735.1 Cheirogaleus medius | reverse complement strand
AAAAAAAAAAAAAAAAAAGTTGTAACAAAAGTGAAAAATCAGAAAAAGGGACTGAGAAGTGACCTACGAGATTAAAATAATCAAATGAGTGTGGTATGCCATGTAAATAAAACATATCAAGAAGAAAAAGGTGGCCAACTGAAGCACATATGGCTTATAGGTCAAGAATCTTGTGGACTAAAACTTACCACCATGAGAAATTGTTTGATATTTGCTGGGCTACCTAAAACTTAGGATTGGATTTTTTAATAAACGCTGTAGAATTTTAAGATTCTAATTATAATTATTTTGAAATATTCCTCCCTCCCTCCACTGCGTTATCTCTATTTGTTGCTTCTGGAATGGTTTTCAGAGATTTAATGGACCATGTAATTTTATTCTCCATGTATCTTTACTAATTCTTTAACCTCTTGTTTTCCATTTTAGGTAACTTCTTTAGTTCTGTCTTCTAATTTGTTAATTATCTCTCCAATTGCATCTAATCTGCTGTTCAACTAACCCATTGAACTTTTAAATTCGATGATCATGTTTTTTCAAATCTGCCTGTTTTTGTTTTTTCATGTTTCTGATTCATTTTCATATATTTAATCATTTTAAACATACAGATTTTATTATATGATTTATGATATGAAATTCTTAGGAGTCAAATTCAGTTTTTTATATTTTGTGTTGACTCAACTCATACTGACTTATTTTTCTCTGTGCTTACTAATTTTGGATTGGGATGTCATGTTTGGTGTTTTGGTGATAATTCCTAATTTGGAATATGTTCCTCTCTCAAGGTTTCACGTGTGACTTTGTCACTCCTCCAGGGATTACAGCAGATTGTGTTGGTGCTCTGCCAATATTCTCTCAGGCCTTACGATTTCTGTGCATGCAGGACTAACTTTCATTTGCCAGCATCTCTGACTCTTTGTGTGAGGGTTTTCTATGGTCACACACTCTTACTATGTACACAGAAGGCTAAAAGTGAAGGCTAATTGAAGCTCCCTATCTCAACAAATGAGACAGGACTTGGTGCGTAAATACCGCAGCTCTCATGCTTCTTGGGTGGAATGGTACTAAGGTTGGTCTTCTATATCAGCACCTAAATCTATATCAGATTTCCTCAATGAGAATCAGATCTACTTTCTCCCAGGGTAACTTGCTTCATAATGCATTATTTATTGGCTGCCTTCTCTTTCCTGACTCACTCACTCCCCTATTCACTCAAGTACTTACCTCAGAGTCTGTTTCAAGTCTGTCTCAAGCTGAGACAGTGGTATTGTAAGCCCAGAACTACCCTGTTTTTCAAAAATACTTAATTTTCAGAACTGCTTTGTAATGTTCAGTATCAGCTTTGGGTTCTATGATACTCGAAGATGATGTGAAAATTGACTGTTGAACTACTTACTAGAGAGTAATACTCTGATTCAGGGAAGACTTTTTCCCCCTACCTAGTTACTGGGCTAATACAGAGAAACTATCCCAAAGTCATCTTATGCCAGTGGAAACATGTTTTTCTATGTAGTCTGTATTTATAGCCCCTGGCTTGAAGCAAGAGTATTGCTCAGTATTGAGCACTTTTTTCTGGGCCCAAACTGAAACTCCTGGGCCTATGCTGTATTCCTAGAAATGGAATCATCCACTCAACTATTTAGGGAGAGTTATTATCAGGGCCATAATGAAAACATGTGCCTTCTTGGAACTGGAATTTTAATCAGAATGATACTAACAGCTAATATAAGAGTTGGGGCTTATTGATGGGTCAAATTGTGAAGGAGTTGTTATGTTTGTTTTCTTTTGATTAATGTCTCTGATCCTGGAAAGTTGCTTATAGAGAATATCTTCTCCTATTTCCTCTTACAAGTTTCTACAGTATCAAGAAAATATCCAAAGATAATACTTTTACACAAGTTATCGACTTGTTCAATTGCTGCTTTTTGAGTTTATGAGGAGAAGATGGATAAATGGCTACTAGGTGTCTACATTTATATTTTCACCATTTGACTATGCAGGGGTAATGGTTTCCATGAACATTACTTCTGTATTGGTCCTCTTCAGTCATGTAGACCTTGCCAGCCTGGTAAGATGATAACTTTAAACCCTAAGTCATACCTTGTCCTTTCTCCTATGCCCAATGTTAGCATTTCACACTTTGACCAAGGCTTGTCTGCAAGTGCAAAATGCAATATCTCTGTTGTGTCTGAGAGGTAACTTGAGTAAGTTTTTTCTGTATCTTGAAAGATTTTTCATTTCTGCACATTATTTCTTTAACAAGAGCAGGGAGATGTATTTTTCAAAGGGGAGCAAATAACCCAGGGCTTAAGTAATATATATGATTGCAAGAACTAAGCTTTCAAGATTAATGGGCCCTGGGATATATGTTAACAGCAGCAAGCAAGTGGGGAAGGAGCAGCTTTTGATCAGCTAAAAATGTCTGCTATAAAGCAATCCATGTAATTAAAGCCATAAATTTGGTTATCATCTTAGAAGTCTTCTGTCTAACCTCTCTCAAATGCTAGAATTATGTGTGCTTTGATTCAGCTTGATCAATTCCCCAGGCAGTCGGGTCTAACCTATTCCATTATAGATTAACCCTTAACTGTTAGAAAGTTCTTCCTTGTTTTGATTCAAAATCTGACTTCTAACTCCTTAGTTCTTTCTGTTACTAGTTCTTCCCTTAAGAATAAGTTGCACTATCCATAGAACTTTCTATAATTATGAAAATGTTCTAAATCTGTACCGTCTAATATTGTGGCACTAGCCAAATACATTTGACATGTGGCTAGTGTCACTAAAAAACTGAATTTATTTTATTTTATTTTTTGTAGAGATGGGGTCTTGCTATGTTGCCCAGGCTGGTGTTAAACTCCTGGCCTCAAGCAATCCTCCTGCCTTGGCCTCCCAAAGTGATGGAATTATAGATGTGAGCCACCATTTCCTGCAAGAAATTTAATATTTAATGTTATTTGAATTTAAACCTTCTTTTTAAATTTAAATTTTATTTAAACTTCTTCTAAGTGACAGCCATTAAAGTATGTAGAGGCACTAAATTGTCTCTTCCAGTCTACTGTTCCTAAATGACAACTTGCTCTAGCACCAGTATCCTCACCCTTCTCATGAACCTTCCCTAGATTATGTTGTATATTAATTATCTGCTTAAAATCTGGTGCCATATCTGGTGACAGTGGCTCAGGATGATCTGACTAATCAAGAATACATTGAACTCATCAACTTACTTGGAGTGAGCACTGGAATTTACTGCTGGAATTTATAAAACCTTGTATTGTGTTTATTTTTGAATGCCATAGTGTGCTTCATATTTGATTGATGATAAATCACCTCCTTCAGGCAAATCATTGAATTTTAGAATTAAAAAGAATATTTAGGACCTTTTAGTCCAGTAGTTTTCACAGTTTATTTTAGTCAATGGACTCCTTATTAAATGAAACTTTCCCAGAATGGTAAGTTACTTCTAGAGCTACTTAGATCTGAGCAGGAGTGGTCTACCTGGACCCCCAACCCACTTCAGGCACTTTGCAAATTTATGACTTAAGATGATCTAGATTCAAATCTTTTTTTTTATTTCAGCATATTATGGGGGTACAAATATTACAGTTATGTATATTGCCCATGCCCCCCTCCCCCCTCGAGGCAGAGCCTCAAGTATGACCATACCCCATACGTTGCACATCTTACTCATTATGTTTGTATATACCCATCCCCTCCTCTTAATAAAGTGTTAATGTGGATTCAAACCAATACAGCCATGGAATCAAATCACTTTAATCAGTAAGAAAACCTCCTAATTGCATTATTTTAGAGGTATTGATGTCTGGCTGACTAAAAGACAAGTTAAGGTTAAACAAACAACAGATGCTTAACTAGTTACTAATTTCACTCAGAGCATTTAGGGACAGATTTCCTAATAATGATTTGTACTCTGATTTCATTGAAGATATAAGATTATTCATAATTATTATAAAGTATTCACACTACTTTAAGATGTTAGATACATATTTATTCTTTTTTAGCCTGTGTGGTAATGGTTGAAAATTTGGGTGTCTACCTACTGAAAAAAATATAAAATCTTTTTTCTTTGTCTTCCAATATATGAGTGAGTGCTTGGTGAGCTTACAGATTCCCTTACCTTTTCTCAAATCTCCTTTAATAGAATTTCTCAAACTTTGGTTTGCACAGGCATTATCTAGAGATCTTGGTGAAAATGTAGGTTTCAGATACCCATTTCTAAAGATTTTGATTTGGTAGAACCAGGACAGATCTCAGAACTGTATTTTTACCAAGTCTCTCAATAATCTTGATACCAGTAGTCCATAGTCACTCTCTGAGAAACACTGGCCTACATCCTAGTCATTAACAAAGAATAGATAATTTATGCCTTTACTTACTTTTCTTAATCTCACAAGAATTACTTTAAAAAGATTTTTTCTCCCCAACTATTTTGAACCCATGTTCTTTTGAAGTCTTACACAATGTGTTTGTCCTGTGGCTGACATTCCTAGGCTCTAAGATGAAGAACATTTTAAATTAATTAATTAATTTATTTATTTTTTTTTACAGCATATTATGGGGGTACAAATGTTTAGGTTACATATATTGCCTCTGCCCCACCCGAGTCAGAGCTTCAAGTGTGTCCATCCCCCAGATGGTGCACACCACACACATTAGATGTGAATATACCCATCCCCACCTCCCCCTCCCATCTGCCAGACACCTGAGAAATGTTATTACTATATGTGCACTCAAGTGTTGATCAGTTAATACCAATTTGATGATGAGTACATGTGGTGTTTGTTTTTCCATTCTTGTGATATTTCACTTAGTAGAATGGGCTCCAGCTCTATCCAGGATAATGCAAGAGGTGCTAGATCAACATTGTTTTTTGTGGCTGAGTAGAACTCCATGGTATACATATACCACATTTTATTAAACCACTCATGTATTGATGGGCACTTGGGTTGTTTCCACATCTTTGCAATTATGAATTGTGCTGCTATAAACATTTGAGTGCAGATGTGTTTTTTATAGAATGTCTTTTTTTCCTTTGGGTAGATGGCCAGTAATGGGATTGCTGGATCAAATGGTAGTTCTACTTGTAGCTCTTTGAGGTATCTTTATATTACTTTCCACAGAGGTTGTACTAGTTTGCAATCCCACTAGCAGTGTGTGAATGTTCCTATCTCTCTGCATCCACGCCAACATTTGTTGTTTTGAGACTTTTTGATAAAAGCCATTCTCACTGGAGTTAAGTGATATCTCATTGTGATTTTGATTTGCATTTCGCTGATGATTAGAGATGTTGAGCATTTTTTCATGTTTGTTGGTCATTAGTCTATCTTCTTTTGAGAAGTTTCTGTTCATGTCCTTTGCCCATTTTTGGTAGGGTTGTTTGATTTTTTCTTGCTGATTTTGCTGAGTTCTATATAGATTCTAGTTATCAGCCTTTTATTGGCTGGGCACTGTGGCTCACACCTGTAATCCTAGCACTTTGGGAGCCTGAGGCAGGAGGATTGCTTGAGCTCAGAAGTTTGAGATGAGATGAAGAACATTTAATGGGTATTGCGGTCCTATCGCCCTGCTATTGGAAACACAGTCTCTCCATTTGCATCTTACCTTCTACATATCATCATGCAGCTTTTCAATGCCACTCAATGCCCTCTGTCACCAGCCTGAGAGAGGCTGTTGGCTCTGCTGTGGTCCTGACAAGTGATTGCTGCAGCTCCCATGTTTTTCCTCTTAGTTTTGTGCTTTCTCATTGCGAGACTTGTTCACATATTTCATTTAGACATAACAGAGAAAAACAATTGTTTGGATAATGAGCCTGAAAATTTATAATCTCCTTTAATAAGCTTTTGTCTTGTTGCTGCCCTTTAATCAATTATCTAAGCTGTGGGAAGGGAAACCACTTGTAAAGGTTATAAAGGGCTTTCTCATTACTCAATTCTGGATGGAGGATGAGAATTTACCGTCATCTCCAATAACTATTCAAAGTGCACTGTAACCCATATTTTTTACCAGTACAATATCTGCAATATATTTATAAAGCTCTTGTCTTTGTTCTGTTTACATAGAAGATAGATAAAACACCATGCACCAGATGCACTGGTTCTATGTTGATGTTTATCATAGAGATACTATCTTGAACTGAGGATAGCTTCTGTCACATGAAGGTGATAAAGACAGACTGCTTGGAAATTTGGCTCGAGTCTCATCCTTTATACCTGTGCTGATCAATATGGTAGCCACTAGCCACATGTGGCTATTTAAATTTAAATGTGTTTGTTAAATTAAGATTTAAAAGCTAGTTTCTCAGTCACACTGGCCACATTTCAAGAATTCAATAGCCACAGGTGGTGAGTTGTTGTCATACGGGACAAAGCAAATATAGAACATTTCTGTTAGAAAATTCTATTGGATGGTGCTATGTTAGACTCTCTCACCTTATTGGTCCTACCTCAGCAGGGCAAAAAGATAAGTACCTTTTATGTAAAATGCTGGCGTTTGCCTCAGTTAATCTCTTGGGTTAAGGTGATCTTGAGAAAAATTGTAATCTAACAATTTCTACTTAGGACTGTGTGCTCAGTGGTCATAAACCTGTGCTGAGCATGATGCATTTCTGAAGTATGAATATATGTTTTTACCTCCAATTAAGCTGACAATTGTTCTTCCCATAAGAGCCTGTTAACTTATGGGTAAGTGGCTAGTAGTCAATGATTTAATACCTTGCAGAATTGCCTCATTTTTTAAATTAAAGTATAAAATAGTTATTTTAAACTATGTTTATAAATTACTATATGAGTATTTCCTGCTTAAGAAAAATCTGCAGAACAAACACATATAGAAATGAGTTCCCACTTTGAAAAGTACTTGTTTGCTTTGTATTAAACAAAGAAATTTATTTTTTATTTTCTTTGTATTAAAAAAGAAATTTCTGCAATGGCAAAATTATTTAACACAATTAAAATCTAATCAGGTGAATTTTGTTTGGACTCTTAAATTTCTATCTGAGAATAGTAATTTTATGACTCTCCTATTGTCAAAGTGCAAGGATCCATCCTCCACTGACAGCTCAAAGTTACTGTTTTTCAGGTCATCGCCAAAGATTTCAACCAGAACTTTCTATAATTACAACTTTTATAAAAATGTCTGGTTGTGAAAAGATAAGTTTGGGAGACCTGTGCTCAAATCTCTTCTACCTGAGCAAGGAGGCCATGCAGGCAGGGATTCAACTCATAAGGACAGTGGAGTTCCACATGGCCACCTCTGGTGTGGTCACAGTCTTGATTCTTAGCAAAGCAATCCAGGAGTCAGAGAAGCAAATCAGTGAACCTAAGACCAAACTGTCAATCAAGTAGGTAAGAAAATGATGCTGAATGCATCATTGGGATAACGTTCTTAAGCACTGAGGGCTTTAATATTCCCTAATTGAAGAGCCCATTCGTTTGTAAGGTTGAGAATTCCGTATATTTCTCTGGGCTGTCCAAGTTCTGGCCTGGGATCAAGCCTGATGAAGAGAAGGTTACATACCTTTGGGCCATATTATTTTTCACTCACTGCAAGATTTCTTTTATTGAGATGCATTTGATATCATTATGTATTTGGATTTTAATAGTGGATGGTACAAGAAATAACTATGAAATGGGCTACTATATTTGCTACAGAAATGGTATTGAGGATACTCACTGCTTATGCAGTATTATGTCCCATCAAAAGCATGCTATGTGAGAAATTTCTTTTTAGAGTTAAGGAATAGAGGGCTTTGCTAATTCAGAAACATTGCAGTGCTTTCTCCTTGTTGGAAAAAAAACCCAAAATAACAATAACAAAAATTAGCTGGGGAATTGGCAGTGTCTCCTTTTCACTTTGGCTTCTAGGAAACATAGAATCAAACTCTTGCCATTAGTGGTTATAAAGATTGGACATGGTGGCTAGTCCTTGGATTTGGGTGTATACATACAAAACCCACAAATCACTGAATGCGCTCAGATCCACAAATTATTGACATGCTTACTGTCTACAAAAGACCACTGATCTATCACTGACTAGAAATAAGAGCCAGTAAAATGCAGATTTCAAGACAATCATTTGTAAATCACCATTGGGTGGCTATTGAGCACTCAGTAGATGCTTGTGGAGACTCTCTATGTGCTATGTGCCATTCTGGGCATTCGGTACATGTGTCAGTGAACACCACAGACAAAAATGTGGATGTAGTGTATACCTTCTGGCTGGGTCTTTGATTATATTGGAGCAGCTTTAAACCTACATGAGGTTAATAGTCATAAATTTAACGTGAGATCAGTTTGTGTGGTTGTGTGCTTTTCTCCATCCACTTTAGCTGCTTGGGTATAGACATGAGTTCATGCGAAGTTGGATTTAACTAAGATTGTGGTTTTGCCAAGGGTAGTAGATACCACTTATGTTCAGTCTCACATTTCCTCAGCCTTTCCTGCTGATTTCACTAACAAATACTTTTTTTGTGGGTTTTGACTCAGTTTGTGTTGAAACTTCTGACTTCCACTTGTGTTATCTGCATTTTGTTTCTTCCCTGGGGTTTCTTTAATATTAATAGAAGTTAGTGGGAGCCAGTTTGGCATGCACTCATTCACAGCCCCCAAATGTAGGACAGCTGAGTCTACTGGAGCAACCCTTAGCGATGGAGGAATAGAACCAATGGGTAAATGCTTCTCTCTGTAAATATTTTAGCAGACATTTCTGAAAGGCATTTTATATACAAATCAGAAGTTTCTGGCAGGACCAAGCCCTGGTTGACACCAACTCACTAACATATGCTTGTATTTACTATTTCTCCTTCTCTGTTTTGTTCTCCCAGGTCCTTCGTTCTAATCCCTGAAATTATCTCACTAATAAATTATCCATACATAAATCTTTTCTTTCTGATTCTTTTTGGAAGGGAGGCCAGATTAAGCTACCAAATGAATACAACAAAACAGAATCCAAGTGAGACTCAGATGTGTACAAAGGTGTGATTGTGCTTCACAGGAAATTTAAGCTGAATAAGGAGAGAAGTAATGAGATCAAGGGAGTGAGGAACCCTGACTGGATTAAGGATACTAATGGGTTAATAATGGGGGGGAGCTATTGGGGTAGATGGAAGCTGGTGCCGGTCAATTTGGTCATGACTGTGTCTAGGGTATGACCTTGGGGATGTGTGGCTGAGGTAGGCTGGAAAACTAGATCCTTGAAAGAGAGGAAGTCAAAGAACTAAAAGACCAAGGCATTAGAAGGAACTGCTATTACATCTTATTTCATCTCCTGTCCTGATTTTTTTCTCTGATTTTCAGTTTTGATCTTGATCCTTTATTCTTATTTATAATTTGCCATTTTCACTATGTATATTAAAATGTGGAATAAAATATTTATGTACCTACATATACAATCAATTCTCATTATTCACAGTAATGTTCTATAAAATCACATGAACACTGAATTAGTACTCGATAGCATTACACACTGCTTGGTGACAGTGTGTTCCTGCCTCCTGAATTAAGGCCAATGTACAATAGAATTACCACTTGGGAAAATACTGTATATAATTCTCACTTCCTTCTCAAAGTTAATTAGGTAGTGATAATAATAGTTTCTATTTACTGCAGTATGTTTTACACATTGTGCTTTGAAAGCATATCCCTTTAATACTTAAAATAATCTTATGAAGAAAGTGTTATTTTTATGTGCATTTTTATATTTAAAAATTAGGCTTAGAATGCTTGAATAACTTGTCCAATAGAGATCAGTTTGGGTGACTGAGAACACTGAAATTTGAACTCATTTTTGTCTTTCTTCACCCTTGCCTTTAATGAATACACCTTTAGCTATTCTGCCTCCATGCTGGTAATGGATTAGTGAGTATTTATTCCGCCTGTGCCATGTGTCTAATCCAGTGCAGTAAAGTAAATACATGGACTCTACCCTTCAGAAACCTTTCAGCAAACTGAGGATAAAAAAGTGACTTGCAAGAAGATATTGAAGAATAAAGAAATGCTAAGCCTTTTGAGTCTAAATATGAGAATTTAGGGAGACTATTCATACATTTAACATACCTACCATGTGTCAGGCATTTGACCAGGTACTATGGAAATGGCTGCCCACTGACATGTAAATAACTGTATTGCATATTGGAGAGATCTATCTGTATACTTTGGTCCTCTCTTGTCCACGGTTTCGCTTCCCACAGTTTTAGTTACCTATGGTCAATGGCAGTCCAAACTTATTAAATGGAAAATTCCAGAAATAAGCAATTTATAAGTTTTAAATTCCACACCATTCTGAGTGTGATAAAATCTTGCACTGTCCCACTCCATCCCTCCCCATCCCACTTGGGACAGGAATCATCCCTTTGTCCAGCATATCCAAGGTTAGGATCTGGCGTATCCAAGCTGTCTATGCACTCCAGCCATTAATCACTTGGTAGTCGTCTTGGATAACAGGTTGAAGAAACATAGTATATATATGGTTTGGTACTATCCACAATTTCAGGTATTCAATGGAGGTCTTGGAATGTATCTCCCATGGATAAGGGGGACTATTGTATCTCACTTATGTAAGATATTTAGCATCATGCTAAAGGCTTGGTATTGCATGCAATAGGCAGGATGGAGTTTTTCTTGATTTTTGAATGGAGAAGTAATGTATTATAAGTAGCAGCAAAAAGAACCTTTTGGTATCAGAAGATTTTGGTTTTAGTTTCAGATTGGTCATTAACTGCCTAACGTTTTATTTTTTCCTTTTTTAATTTTTTCCAGCATATTATGGGGGTACAAATGTTAAGGTTACGTATATTTCCCTTGCTCCCCTCCCCCCTCGAGTCAGAGCTTCAAGTGTATCCATCCCCCAGTTGGTGCACATCACACTCCTTATGTATGTATACACCCATTCCTTCCCCACCCCCCACCTGCCAGACACTGTAAAATAGGATCAATGGCATCTTCCTGCCTGGTTCATAAAAGTCATTCAAAGACAGAATAAAAATGAAAGAGTTTTGAAAATTACAAAGTGCTTAACTTACATATATTAATTAACAGTATTGATTATGGGGGGCATATGTGCTATTATATTGTAACAGTATGTATTAGCAAAGCAGGTAGAAAAATTGACCAATGGAACAGAATAAACAGACCAGAAACAGACTCAGGCGTACAAAGAAATATAATACATGATAGAAGTATCATTGCAGATCAGTGGAAAGGATGAACTATTTAATTAGTGGTACTGGAACAATTGGTTATACATATGGAAAACTATTAATAAATATTTGTTCTGTCTCATAGCACAAATATTTAGTTCAGAACAAGGAATTAAATATAAAATACAAAACTTTGAGCCTTCTAACACAAAATATAATAAGGTATCTTAATGATCTGGAATATGGAAGTTTCTTTTCCAATAAGCCATAGAGAGCATAAGCCATAAAGGAAAGAATTAGTAACTCTAACTAAATTAAAATTAAGCAAAAACCATAAAGAAAATGATTATAACTTTTACTACATTGAAATTAAGATGTTCTATTCTTAAAACCATTAAAAGGATGAAAATAAAAGACCAAACCTGGGAGACTGTCTTAGCAACACACATGGCTAAAAGGGATTATGATATGGAATATAAAAAATAAATCTCATGAATTAATAGGAAAAAGACAAACTACCAAATAGAATAATGGGCAAGAAAATAGGAACATATGTTTTACAGGAGATGAAAACACAAATGACCACTCAGTACACATATAAAAAGCTACTCTATCTCATTAGGTACAAAGAGATTGGAAAATATAATCACAATTAGATAACTTCACAAACACTAGATTAGTAATAACTTAAAAATCTGATGTGGAGCCAAGAGCTAGTGGAAATGCAAAGTGGTACTACAATTTTAGAAAACAATTTGGCTTTATATAGATCACACATTAAGATGTGCATGTACTATAAATCAGCAATTCTATTTTTGTTTATATACTCTAGATGAACTTTTTCACACATACAACTGGTGGCATTACAGCCACAGTGTTGATAAGCCAAACAAAATAAACTAAAAAAATTTTAACCCAATTTCCTATACATATCAAGAAACACAAATATATCATGGTATAGTCATAGTTCAAAATACTAAAAACCGTGGAATGAATGATAGCTACACTCTCCATAATCATGAATATCCAAAAGCATGTCACAGAAGAAGATGCACATTATCAGTCAATTGATAAAATTTTAACATAGGCAAAACTAAATATGTGGTAAAGTTCCAAAAAAGCATGGCCATGATTATGCCAAGCTTCAGGATGGGGATTACCTCTGGAGGACAGGAGAATTGTACAATCATGGAGGGACACAAGATCACCTCAAAGGTTTCAAGGTGTTCTACTTAAGATGGCTCATGAGTATAAAGGTATTCATTTAATTATTATTCTTAAAAATGACCATATATATTATAACACATTTACGATATATATTTTATAATTAAAATACATACATCCAGCCTTCTGAACATGATGTCCCTAAGTTATAAGGAATCAGCTAATGATCTAAAGTCTCAGCATGATAATCTTCTTTGTTATGACCAAAATGGGGCCATCACTTTGACAGGGCCTTGAATTCAGGTCATAATGGCTCATCTCTGAAGAACTACAGCCCAAGGGGCCATCTTTTCCCACCCCAAAATCAAAGCCCCAGTATCTGGGGGAACACCTGGTTCTCAGTACTCTCGCCTCCCAGTTTTTTGCAGGCAAGGATACTAAATTGTTTGTACTGAAAATTAGGCTTAAAACATCCATACCCCTTGAGGATCTGAGACATAAGGATGTTGGTGCCAGCGACAAAACATGTCTGAGTCTAATTTCCATTTTACTTATGTGAATCATTGTCCTACAATGCCTGGTTTGAATGAATAACACCTCAGAGTTTAATGTAAAGAAGGCTGGTGTTTAAGACTTTCTTTTTGGAAGGAAACTTAAAATACTGAGAGACATCTCTCCACATGTAAGATGGCATGGAGCCAGGAAGAAGGGAAGTGGTGGAAAGTGTAGGCAGGACAGGGGATGTCTGATAGTCTGCTATACCTGAGAAGGTGGGAAGGAACGAACTCCAGAGTCTTAGATGGGGTGAGGGACAGGAAGATGAATTCTCCTTCACAATAGGAGGAAAGAAGAACACATAGCCGATGCAGGTCTATCATTATATTAAATATTTGTTTGATGACTTTAATTTTATCTTAGAAATGTGAGGCAAGGTTTTTTGCTAAGAATGATAATGCTGGGGGGAGGGCAGATATTTGAGGAAAGTAGAGATGGTATGAAACAGAGAGGAAAAAAGGACACAAAAGTCACTTGCAATGGTACTGATCTCCCTTTAGGAAGGATGTCTTTCAGCAGCACTCAGAGAACGCTGCTGATTGCATTTATGCATAACTGGGGTTGGGCTAAGCAGTCCGACGATGGGAGAAAGGGACAACAGATTGAAAAAATGGTTCATGGGATTCAATATGGAGAGGAAAAGTATGAAGGTTGGGAAGGGGAGGATGATTAGGGAGAATGTCAAAAAATTGATGGGAGGGAGGTTCTCATGATGTCAAAAAAGAGGTAATGAAACAAGCTACAAGACTAGAACACTCCTTCTCAGATCCTTTTGCTTGCCCACCATCCTGCCCTTTAACTGTTGATCACCAGGGCTCTCTTTTACCTTCTTATCATCCCAACACAGTCACCTTGGACAATCCCATCAGTATTCTCTGTTGCCACAGCTCCCAAACCTGCATCCCTAGTCATGGGCTCCCCATACATGTATTTTAACTGCTTAGTGGACTTCTTTTTCTGGAGTCTCTTAGGAACCTCCAATTTAGCTCACCTCAAATTGAACTTATCCTTTCCTTGAACCTTGTCTTTTCTCTATATCCCTTATTCTTGTTAGTGGCAACACCCTCTGCTCAAAACAGAAGTCTGCAAGTCATCCTAGATTCTTCCCTGTGCCTCAACTACCTCCATGTGCAATTGGTCACCCACGTCATCTTTATTCTATTTAATACTTGCTTATTGTCTCTTTTCTACCACTATCTTCTCTCTTATCACTGGTGCTTCACAAGCTCTCATTTTTTTCAAGATTACTATGTTCTCCTATGTTCTACTTGCCTCTAGTCTTACCCTCCTCCAAATCACCCTATATGCTTAGAACTCTTTAGTAATCCTCCATTTTCTATATTAAAAAAAAAAAACACAACTCAATTCCATAGTACAGCACCCAACATCCTGCCATCTAGCTTGTACCACTACCCCTCCAATTGACCTCTATTCCCTCAATTTTACATTTCTCAGATGGTCATTTGGACCAAAATATCTTTCCATTCCTTGTAGTCTGAGGAATGCCATCCATACATTAAAATTCACCTCAAAGATTTTCTTTCCTTTGAAATATTTCTTGACTCTTTAAAGCAGCATTAGTTATCCTACTTTGTCACAAATTCAGCCTGTATTTTAGTATTGCACTTTTCATGTCATGTTGCTTCACGTCATTCATTTTCATATTACCTACTAGAATGAACTGCCTAAAAAGTGGGCTGAACTTCTTGGGGAAAGGAATGTGTTTGTTTATCTTTGTATTACTAGTGACTGACACAGGGTACACACTCAGCAACTATGTGTTGAGTGAATGACGAGTTCAAATTTATACATGATATGGTCAATACCTATATGAAACTATAAATTGAGAAGTCATTTGCCAAAAGAAGATATACAAATGGCCAACAAGTATATGAAAAAAATGCTCAACATCACTAATCACTAGGGAAAGGAAAATTAGAGCCATAATGAGATATCATCATCTCATACCAGTTAGGATGGCTATTATCAAAAAGAAAAGAGATAGCACATGTTGGGGAAGATGTGGAAAAAAGGAAAGCATTACACACTGTTGGTGGGAGTGTAAATTAGTATGGCTGTTATGAAAAACACTATGGAATTTCCTCAAAAAATTAGAAATTGCACAGGGGCATTTTTTGTTCTCTCCCTCTACATTGACTTATCTCAGAGGTCTCTCCTCTTTCAGATTTTGACCACAGATTACCCCTCAGATTTGAATTAGTATTAATAGATAGTTCCACTTGTCCTACCTGGATTATTGTGGCTCTATTTGTACTTCCCTTTCAAGGGATTGTAAACCTTGATTCCTGATTTATCTTTGAATTTGTCTTTTTTACATCACTCTGGAAGTAATGACCCTATCACTTTCTAATAGTAGTTTTAATGGCAAAATATTACACATACTCATTTTGACCATTTAAATAATATAAAGTTAAGTAAAGGAAAATAGTATTACTCTCCTCCCTCCCTCTTTCATATTCCATCTCCATCCCTACACAACATAAAGAATATTAAATAATTTGGAGTTTAATCTTCCATATATTTCCCTAAGTTTAAAGACTTATTTGTACATACAGTGATTTTAAAAATAAAAAAGGGACTACTTTTTGAAAATTATTTTATAATATATTATGCACATTTTATAGGTGAATACTGACAAATCAAACTTCATTATTTTTAATATGTATATATAATATCCCACAGAATAAATATATCATCATTTATTTAATGCTAAGTTTATTCATTCTACAAATATCTAGAGTGTCCGCTATGTGTAAGTTTGCTCTGGGAACTGGGGTGAAATGGTGTGTATAAACAAGTACAGCTCCTGCTCTCATGTTGCTTTCCATATAGTGCAGGAGTCGGATATCTTGAATATTCCCAAAGCACAGTAGAAAATGAACATATGAGAGGTGCATGCATCAGATTAGGCAAGGTTGTGCCATGCCAATCACAGTGGCATATTTCTTTTATTGCCTACAAAGCCCTCTGTGGGTCTGGGTGCCTCCAGGACAACTTTTCTCTCTGTGGCAGCTCAGTAGTCCTGGCAGTTTATTTACTGTGGCAGCTCCATGTCACAATGATGCTTCGGGGTTCATCATGGCAGGAGAAGAAAGTGTGGGGGATTGTGCTCTGGATATTAAATGCTTCTGTCTGTCCCTCTGAACATAGTTTATTGGTCACCGAAACTCACATGTGCATGCCTAATTTCAAGGGCGCAGAGATTTGTAAAATTCTTTTATATGTTCAGGAAAAGGAAGAGAAGCAGAAATAGCGGTAAGTATCACCTACCACTAGAAGTAAATGGTATTATGAGGGGTCACAATAGGGAGATTGGGACCAGTAGGCTGTCGGGAATGCTCTCCTGCAGATGGGAATTGAGCTGAAAGGATATGCAATCACCAACAAGGTGAAAACAGAACGAAAATGCATTCTGTGTAGTGGGAAAGTCAGATGGACAGACTGACGGGAAGAAACAAGGAGTGTTCAAGTAACTGAGAAGTACCACCATGTGACAGGAGCAGAGAGAGACTAAGGGGAAGTGTGGCTTAAGAGGAGGTTTCAAAGGCAGGGCCACATCAGCCTTGCCAAGGATTTCAATCATTAGCCTTATAGCATGGGCAATTCTTTCAAGCATGGGAAGTGGGAACGTGGCATGTTCAGTTAGTATTTAGACATGACCGTGTTTGCTGTAGTATAGAAAATAGAGTGGTGGTGGTGATGGGGCTGTTAGGGTAGAGGCATGAGAGAGAGGAGCAAGACTCAGCAATACTTCAGATGAGAGAACATGGAGGTTCAGTACCGTGGTTGGTTAGAAATCAAAGTGGGGCTTGGATTCAGGAGATATTGATGGGTGTTTAGGGTGTTTTCAATTTTCTGCTATTATAATAGTGCTACAACATCATTATCATCATATATTCTTATTGATGGTAATTTGTTTCAGTATGATGAGGTCATAGAAAAGAATTACTGGTTCAAAGAGTGTTCATCATTTAATTTTAACCAATACTGACAGATTTTGTTTCCCCAAATGGTTGTAACATTGAAGACTGTCACCAACAATGCATAATAGGGCTTTTTACTATACCTTCATTAAAGCAAGATGCTATCATTTAAAGATACAAGTATCACTTTCTATCACTATTTGAATTCTCCCCATAATAACTTTGAATATTTTTAACCTAAATTCAACTATCTGAATAAATGACCTGGTCTAACATGTAGATGTTAGGTTTGTTTTAACAAAATTCAGGACAAAAGAACATAGAATGTATTGCAGCTTTATCACAGTTACTTTTTGAAAGCAATTCTTCAATAGGTTAGTGATATTAGATAAAAACCATTTAAAATTGTACTTTTCTAGTGCCGTGTGCATTTCTTATGTATGGTTGGCATATGATTCATTATTTAACTATACTATGGTACACATTTGTTTCCATGAGAAAGTGTACTTCATACCCAATATCTTTCAATACTGCGTAAAAACTTCCCTGCTAATGAGTTAAGTGACAGATAATTAGGTAATTATATTAGGTAAATAATTAATTAGGTAAATAATTAAATACTTTCATATTATGTAGACATCCTTGGTGGAATTAATTACATAGTATTTGAGACTGATTTAGTGGTATTTGGAGAAGTTGATTGGAGTTTCTGTATGGGTTCAGAACCCACTGTTATTTTTTCCTGTTTAGAATAATGAAATACAGGCTCCTGCTACCAGAATATTTGTTATTCCCACATTTTCCAAGAATGGACTTGATTTAGTTAATGAGGATTACCTATGTTACCTGCATATATGGCCAAGATAGTGAGTAAAAAATGGTGTCGGGTTGTAATATGTATTTTTCTTTATTACATGTAAAATTAAAATCTTTATATATGTCAATTGCCATTTGCCTTTTTCTCTTATATATGTTTCTTGTTCGTATGCTTTCCCATTTTTGCATTAGGAGAGTATCTTAAAAAATCAATCTGTGATAGATAAATCAATTTCATTCTGAGACTTTTGAAGGGCCAACCTTTCTCAGTTGTGTTGGTAGAAAAGTATGCCATTTTCCAGACAACTGAATCCTTTCAGCTTTCAGCCATTACAGTATATTTCCAGAGTTATCTCTTAAGACATTTCCATAGAGCCTCTTTTGAGAAAGATCCAGGTATTTCTGTTCATTCCAGGAAAGAAACCAAAGCTATCTCAATCTCTATCTATCTATCTGTAAATGTCAGAACAAAATGGGAAACAACACTACACTGTGGAGTACATGATACATTTTAGCACAGGGACTACCAGAAAGCAAGAAAACTCCCTCCCCACTCCCTCTTTCCACCCCATCCACCTGTGTCCACTTTCACTTGCCTGGATTTGTAACGTCCCTTCATGCACAGTCTGTGCACTCTCTTCTGCATGGAATGGTCATCTTTTCTTCATTCATCGTGTTAGTTCCAACTCAATCTTTAAAGCCTAGCTCAAATGTCATTTCCCCAGGGAAGTCTTTTTGGATCTTCTCATTTTATTCTACTAGCACCATTTAATTACCATTAACAGCTTTTATCACAGTTTGACATTTAAAAATCTTATAATTATTTGATTAACGTCTCTCCGTTAGATTATAAACCTTCTAGGTCAGAGATTATGTTTGATTTTGCACACAATTTCATCTCTATCGCACAGGATAGTGTTTAGCATGAAATCGACACTTCAATCTATTTATTGGGACAATACATTGGGCCTGTTTCTATTGGCTCTATTTGTACTTGGTATTCAGCTTATTTATGAGGCACTTCAAAGCTTTGTCTATGTATAAATCTCACCTGTCATTGGAGTTTGTTGTTTTTACTGGGGCTATATTCATTTAACTTCAGGTTTTAGTACTATAAAATTTTATACATTTCTAATGATTGGTTTATAGTGGTTTCTTGTAGAGTTGCTACAGACACCATCGAGGATCAGTGGAGTGAATTATTTATGGGCTCCTTTGGAGCATTAAATAGGAAGTTTTGTCCAGGACTCGGGACTTGTGATGATTTCTTGCTCTGTGTATCTCTAAGATCTATCACAAGTATCTCTAGATGGAGCTATTTAACCTTTTCTCTTATAAACCAAAGCCATAAGAAATGCAATCAAAGGAAAATGACGATGCTATTTGTTTCTAGTATTCTGGGCCGCAACTTCTGAAGATTGCTTAATGCTGGAGATTCCTGATCGTGTGCACTGACTTCATTCTTCTGTTTACCTTTTTCCTTTCACAAAAGCCAGCTATGCTAGTTAATGCCGTGCATGAGAAATAATTCTTTCTTTGGTCTAACTGAGACCACGAACAACATTTTTACTTAAACTATTATTTTCCCCTGAGAATCCAGAGTGTTTCTCTAACCAAAGTAACAGGTATAGTTTTGTGATATGGTAGATTTAAAGAAATCTATACTTATCTACTAGCAAAAACAGAAACAGAATATATATATAAGGGAGTGGAAAAATAAATTATGGTTTGATTTTAATTTTAATGATGAGCAAGTTGGGCCTCAGTGGTAGAACAATGCTTATTTTCAATAATAACGATATTAGCTAATATCTATCTACCTATTTATCTCAATGTATCTTTATTGATCTATCAATCAATTTATTTATCTATTATTATGTCTTACTATATTCTAAGTGCTTTATATAGATTATCATTTAATTCTCAGAACAAATTTGCTTTTTACATAATTACATGTAAGTTAAATAGAAAATGCTGTCTTTAGCCCTTGGGCATACTACTTAGTGTGTGTTTTAGATGACATAGTGAATTCTCACCATAGGTTAAATTCTATATTTTATCCTGCATACCAGCTCAAGTACTTCTTCTTTTAGAAGAATTACAATGATTTTTGAGTTTATCTTTCTGGACAATGAGTTCCTTGAAGGCAAAAGCTGTGCCCTGGCTATGGTTATATTCCTAGTACCTTAGAAGTGTTTTACCCAATATGGCCACCACTAGCTACATGTGGATAATTAGATTTAAATTTAATTAATTAAAATGAAATAAAATTAAAAATTCAATTCTTCAGTCATACTAGGCACATATCAAGTGCTCAGTAGTTAAAACATACGGCTAGTTACCCTATTAAATGAAAATTGCATGACTATTCCCATCATTACTGAAAGTTCTGTTGACAGTACCACCTAGAACAATGACTTATAGATGAATTAATTAGTTACTTGAATTGATAAATGTTTATTAAGTGCCTTTTAAGATAATCGATATTATCAAAGCATAAGCAATAGCATGAAAAACAAAAAAGCAATATAATCCTTCTCTTACTGAATTCTAATAACCTTGTGGAGAAGATAAAAATCAAGCAAGTTGGAGTTTATGGGCACATGTTTAACAATAGACTACTTGAGATTCAGTGTAAAAAGGCCCATTTTGGAATTATCTGAGCAGGGCTTATGGTCAGTCAGAAGCACATCTAGTGGAACTTTTTAACCTGCTCATGGCTTCGGGCAAGGGGGCTTCCAAGTAGTATTAGTAACAGAGGTACAGAAATCTATTACTTTCTTTCTGGAACCATTTAAGAGATAAGAACAGAAGATTTTATAACTTTTAAAAAAATTTGTACAAATTTCTGTCTCAGATGTGTATGACTCTAAACCTCACTTCCCAGGAGAAGTGGGCGGAGAGACAATGCGTTTAACACAGCAGGAGAACTATTAGTGCCCTGCAGTAGGACTGAACATAAACAAAATTTTGTGCTAGTTTCCTGTGCTCACGATCTTGGGGGCTTTTTATTTCATTTCCTTCCGTTATTTTCCTCTTGTCCTTTTAGTAAACCAGTTTAACATGTGTTCCAACATCAAAGTTAGGCAGGGAGTAATTAAAGAAGCCTCATGAAGGCTTCTAGACCATTATGTGATGAAAATATATTCATACTAATTATCTGAGAAGCAGCCACAGTTCTGTTGGTAACTACAGAGGACTCACTTGTGCTGTGGGCTGCACAAATAGATAATGCAGTTGTAAATTTTCTGGTAATTGATGTGATCATTAGTTTAAGTCATCCCAATTGGCTAGATTGTATTCCTTGAGCAAGTGTAGATTTGTTTATGCATGATTGCTGTCTCTGGAAAAACTGTACCTGGAACCCATTTTCTCTACACCCTGAGGAATTTGAGTACTGTTACTGCTGATGAAAGGAGGATGGAGATAAAAAGGTGTCAGTCTGTGTAAAGAGTGAGCACATTGGGTACCTGCACAGCAACTGGAGAAAAGAGAAAGTTTCCATTAAAGCAAGGGATACATTTTATTTTAGAAATTTCAGGATTCTAAAAACAAGAAATAATTCTGTAATTGAAGGTAAAGTGGCTGATGGTAATTTCTTGTGCTTCCCAACAGCTAGGGCAGGCCAGGGTTTGACTTTGGACTTCGCCACAACTGCCTATAGAACCTATAGATGGAAGCTAAAACAGAATTTCTATGAGACTAGAATTCCTTCTCTGTTTCCAGACAAGATTTTATTGATTTAAGCAATTGAAAATGGCATCTGCTTGCAAACAATTTTTAAATGAATTAGTGGCTTCTACATTTGGTGAAACAGAATGGGCTGGATTTTATCCTTGAAGCTCATGTACTGATTTAATCATTCCTAATTTTTATCTATTTATTTTTAAATTTATATTCTTTGTAGGACATTGGTTAGAGCAACAGAAGAAACACTAATGGTAAAATACATGTTAATAGAAAGTATAAAATAATAGTTCTTGTCAATGGATCCATAAATTATATCCAACTGACTTAAATTTCTATGCACTACCTGAAGATATCTTTTATACAACAAAAACCAGTGTTAAAGAGAAAAATATATTTATCTCCACTCTTTCATTTCTTGGGCAACAACACTTTTTATATCTTTAACAAATTATTTCATAAGAGGGACTTATAAATAGTAGTCTGAAACTTTTTTCATGCCATATTCCAGTAACTAAGCATGAAAATTGAAAAAAGTAATTCAGAAAACAAGAACTCAAGTATCATATATTAAGAGATTTTGTCTTATTTTGATGCTAAAATTGTAGCTAATTTTCTATCTATATTTCAATATACATATATAAACAACATGAAAATGTGGCATTTTAAGATTTACTTAATTCATAAATGCTTTAGATAAATTATCTTTATATTCCATTTAAAGAATAAAAATTAAAAACAAGTAATATTACTAAAAGACATTATTTAGTCTTACACAAAAGTCCTAAGTATCTAGGATGTTGGATTTGATGTTCAACGTATTTTGAGAACACTGAACCCCAATTCCTAGAATCCAAAAGCCCTTGACATTTTGGCTCCCCTATCTGCTGGATACTCCTAGCTCTGACTCTTCTAAATCTATGCCTTGGAACACATCCCACTTCAAGAAATGAAAGATTATTTTAATTCTGACATTTATTTTATGCCATGGTGGAATGGAAATCTAGGGCTGGCTGTGGACACTTGTTTGTTGCTGATTGGCTCCCAAGCGTTCACACTCTTTCCTGTTTGAGGGAATTTCCTAATTGTAGTTGGCAGGGTCTTATATCTTTAGGGTGAAGATGTATGATCTATGTTTTATCAGTGGGATGTTTCTGCTCAGTACTTACAAAAAGAACCAAAATAAGGGAGTGATTTAGAATTCATGGACAGTAGCATGCAGCCCAGTGGAATAATTCATCGGCAGAGTGGTAGTGCTGCCCTGGGTGACACCCTAAGCCAAGGGTTCTTGTGTTAGGATCTAGGCTACCTGCCCTCCTTTGATTCCCACTGGATTTTTGAGCCTTGTTTTGGAAACATTTCCATAACTTGTATAAGCTAGTCCATAGTTTTCTAACAATTATGTCTTTCCTGTTTAAGATAGCGAGAGTCAGTGTCCGCTGCTTATGATAGAGAATCCTGACTGATGCAACTTCATTCTTTAGAACTCAGAAGGTAATTTTACTATTGATTTTTTTTTTCTGGTAATGAAATGTGACATTGATATCTCATGGAGATCCCATTTCCTAGGAAACTTTTACTCTGATAAATAGGGCATTTTAAGTGGTCATTGTGAGAATGGATATGAGATGCCACTTTTTTTTTCCTGTGGCTCTTATAGGATCCCAAAGAGTTGGGTGGAGGAGTGTGGCTTATATGTCTGACGCAGCTGCTTCTCCACTGTCGTGCCCATCATGGCCATGTGATAATTTGTGCCTTCTTCTATCCTTGCAGACTGAAGGTAACTGAAAACAAATGACAAGCTGCTTCCCATTCTCTCAAAGCCCTGATATCACAGGAGGAGAGAGAAAGGTAGCTGGGGAGAAATTGGTTCACTGAACTTAAATCACTAAGGACTAGATGAAGGCAAACTTCTAGGGATTGCAATTCTAGAATAAAATGGCAATATCAATGTTTTAGTATTTATTTTGTGTTAATGTCAATTTTTAAATATTAATATAAACAGTGACATTTTATTTTAATAGCATCTAAAATTAGTACTTTAAAAATAATGTTATATAATATTTGATATATTTCAAATGTAAGGAGGCATAAAGTAATTTAAAAACTTTAAAAATTATAAGAAATATGAAATTCAGATATTTATTAGCAGAGCAGATGGGTTATAAACATTAGCAGATAAAATTTTGAAAAATAAAATATTATTTCAAAAAATAAGATTAGACACTACCAAAAATAAAAAACATTTAATTAATTATTAAACATTAGAATATATTAATGGCATAATGATTTTATTACATTAAAATATATTCTCTGATATATATATAGAATATGTTATTTCATAACAGAAAAAAATTACTTGAATTTTTGAAAAAGTGTGATCTCAAACAACAAGATATATGAGTAGTATTATTATTTACCTATGAATATATCTTCTTGTAAGTTTTTCCAGCTGCTGAAGCAGCCCTTTTTACTCTACGCTAGTATGGGAATGTGAAGAGAATTACAAACTAGTGCCAGATATTTTTCCCCTGACATTTTCATCTTCAAATAATCCCATCTCTTGTTTGATGACTTTGAGATTTTTTTTTAAACCAACTTTTGTTTTTTTCAGGAACTGCAAACATTGTATTGAAATCAAGTTGTAGTTTTGCTTCAAAAGAAGTTTTTCAGGTTGCACTTAGCTTTATTTTTGTTTTCATCATATAGCTAGAGTCTTATGCTGAGGTATTCATATCAGTTTCAGTAGTCATGTTCATATTCCAATTGCTCAGAAATCTTTGAGCTAGAGTAAGAATTATTCTTGTAGTAGAAGCTTTGTTCTGTTGGATTGCTTTCAACTCTCCCCTCCATCCCATTGAAGATTAAAGAGGTTACAGAAGAATACTTTTAAGAAGTGTAACTTTGTTCAGTGTGAATTTTAGTGAAGCATATAACTCTCTAGGTGTATTACAGTATGTAAATTTTCAATTTCAGATTTTTATAGGCTAAAATGATGGCATCACACCAAGTGAAGTATGGTATTTCAGGAGATAAAAATAGCATAATATACTAGGATAACAAAAAATTACATTACAATCACTAAGCACTACTGGCTGGGAATCTTATCATACCATGGATAGAGGAGGTAACATAGTATATTATAGCATCACATCCCCAGGAGAGACTTTAAGACCTATGCATATATTCCCAGGCTACTAGGACTAATCCATAGAAGAAGTCAAATCATGCAACAAAAATTGACTAGGAGTGGGGAGGTGTTTGAAGGTAGAAAGCACATGGCAAAGATTTGCATTTCAAATGCATGGGGGGGCATAAAAAGAAACAGTTACAGTACTATTCAGTAGACTAGCATTTATGCCTAGGATATAGCATAAAATCTATAGATCAACCACCATTTCCAGAAGCATTTTTGTGGGGTCAAGCTGCACACAATTGTTTTAATATATGTATAAAAATAGCTAGAAGGAATTTTTAACTTCAGGAAGGATTTATTGAGATACCTTGAACTTTATACTATGGAATTAGAACTATGTTCCTTCTGCTATGTATGTGTTGGGAGAGTAAAGATGAAATGTACCTTGGAAATTAAAGCAACAAATGATTATAGTTCTTATGTAGATGTATTCCCGGAATCATACCTCATTCTTTCATTATCTTCAAATGTTTTGAAATACTGATATATTTCCAGTTATAGTTTATTCCAGTTTTTGTTCATACAATGGTGTTTGTCAACTTCCAGCACTCCAGTAATGTTTGTGCTTCTGTTCATTACGTCAAATAACTGTTATCAATTCATAATTGTCTGCTGATTTTTACCCTTCTTTTCTTGACCATTGCTCAGAGGTGACTGGAGCTGCTGTTAAACTTTGATTTTAGTATCCTGGGGTGATACTGTACTTTGGAATTTTGCAGTCTCTCTGGTACATTTACATTTTCTTGTATTTTATCACCCCTTGTGGATTAAGTGTTCATCAGAAAACTAAATAATAGCATAAAATGATGCACCGTGTGCATCAGTGAGTGTCAGCTCAGCTGAGGAAAGCAAAATGGCATGCCTTTGGTGTCTAATGGGAAAGAACACTTGCTAATATTTGCTCCATTGTACTGCCTCACTGGCCATGAGAACAATGTGTAGGAGCTGGGCTGCTCAGTCTTGCAATGGATTTGCATATTTAAGTACAAAAACAGTTGAGACAAATGTCATTCTAATAAATCAGCACTGTATAGGGAGGTACTCCAAGAAGAATATATATGCATAGAAACCATGTCAAACTTGACTTATAAATGACACCCAGTAGGGTGCTCAAATGAATTCTTAATTCCTCTTCACAAGGAATTTTTGAAACCTAAGATCCTGTAGTATAGGAGCATTATTTCTGTTCTGGTTCTATCCTAAATTTCCCTTTCTCTTCCCAGCTCAGTATCTAATGGCATTTTTTTGGCCAAGGCTATTCAAAGTAGGAATGGGCTACTTCAGCAAATATTTCCTGGTCACCTGTTACATGTAAGGCAGGGTCCTAGGCCTCAAAAATGATTGTTTCTGAAAGGAGGAATAATTTCCAAATAAGGTATACTTTGTGATCAGACTTCTCTGTTCAGGGGGGACCCCAGAGCCATTGTGCTTCCTGGGCAGCACATTCTCCCTGCTGAAGCTCACGATTTGGCTGTTTAACTCTTGTTAACAAGTAGTCCGCCCTCCAGTGAAAGATGACAACATCACACTGCTAGTATATAGATGAAAGGGAGCAGATTTTTAAAAAGATGTTATATTCTCAAGTTGGAATAGAGCAAACTGAACCCACGTAGCTTTAAAATGTCCCCCAGAATGCCTAAAATCTGACAAACAAAAGAACGCTTGTTACTCCTTAACCGTCTGCTAAGACATAAAAAAAGGCTTGCCAAATGAAAAGCAGCATATGCACACACGACACATTAAAATCGTGAGACGCCTGTGCTTTGCTTGACGGGACGCATTTCCAGCCCAGTCTATATGCCTGTGTTGTTTTGTTCCTGGTTTCTCTTAAGTGTCACAGCAGATGGGAAACCTTCAAACAGCAAGACCTTGTTAAGAACATTATCAACTTTTTCAGGTCATAGTGTAACATAATGTTTGAAATAATACCTTTTTCAAAAAAAAACAAGTATTAAGTTTTTACATTAGGTCTTATATTAATCTTTTAGACATTTAAAGGAGCACTATGTTCATAACATTAGTACAATATCAAATGCAAACTCAAGTTCCAGAGATAGGTATTGTAAAATATTATAAAATATTGACCTTCGTTTCATGCCCTCCCTCATATGGCTCTTTTCAGTTTATTCTATTTGAATTTGCCTGTGCATATGCCTAAATTGTGAAGAAGGGATGCCAAATTGAAATGTAATTTAAAATTATCTGACCAGAAATATTTTTAGAATGAAAGAAAACTCAAGCATGTTTAGTTGAGGGATACTGCATTTATGTATTTTAATTTGCATTTTGTCCAATTTTAACATACTCCTTACTCTTACATACCCAGTAATGAATTTCATGAGATATTGATTGCTTCCTTTCCAAAATAGTAATTATAGATTATAAATGCTATTTACTCAGTATCACTTTATTCAATTGGTGCATGATCTACATATTGTATGCTTTTTGGTAATTTCCCTGCTCATTAACACCTCTATGGAGGGAAGGTAGGAAAATGCAAAGTTATGACATGAAATTCTCTTGCTTTTCTTGTTAATAGCATTGTTAGTAGATTTGGAAAAGTCTGTAATTAGCCTCTAACCACCATCATGTCCACAGAAATGGCAGTGAAAGCCTCTTTGAAAATAGGGCCAACGCAGGAGAAAAGAAAGCAGAGAGAAGGAAAGAAGGCACGTACTGTTTGTCATCAGTACTCAGCTTACTTGATGAGTATGTACTTTGGTTACTTATGCAGTGCAGCTTGGAGGCATACCTCAACATCTCTTTTTATACCATAAAGTCTCCATCTACTGGCTAATGCTTGAAAAAAAATTTGAAGACTTAACTCATAACCAAAAATAAGGCTAAAATGAGAGCCTTTCTTGGGAATAGTAACAATGACATAAACACAGACCAAAGTGTAGAGTACAATACCAGGATTCTTTTTTCAGATAGATATTGAAAAAAGAGTGTCTTTGGAATGAAGGAGGAAAACCAAAAGTATGCATTTAAGGAATGAGGATGTAATACTGTGTCAAATCTGGAAAGTGAAGAGACACAGAAAAGAGACTAGTCACAAAAAACTATTTTCACAATTTGTTCAGGGTCAGTTCCACTCATCAGGTTAGATGACCTGGAAACAAAGGACTTTTCCCAGAGTTCTGATTGTCATCAAAGTTTGAAATGTATTTTCAAAAATATGTAAGCATATATTTCATGTGTTGAATTCTTTTTTATTTATTTTTATTTTTTTTCCTTTTATTTCATCATATAATGGGGGTACAAATATT
>VBSM01002608.1:12799475-12820477 GCA_008086735.1 Cheirogaleus medius | reverse complement strand
ATTTCTAGCTGCTTGAGGTATCTCCAAATTCTTTTCCACAAAGGTTGCACTCATGTGTTGAATTCTTAAGTCTGTTCATTTATCATTCTAGTTTGAAGAGAAATAAACTCATTATAAAATGTCATCCCTTTAAGTCTTCACTACCAAGCAGAAGTGCTTATTTCTCGCATTATAGTTTCCTTAGAATGTTGTCTGCAAGTGTTCCACTGGTGTTACAGAGATTGGAGGCAGAATTGTATCACGGGTAAGAACATGAACTTTAGAAATAGGCTTAGTTTTGGTTATGACTTTGTCATCTCTAAGCTGTGTGTCTTTAGATTTGTTACTGAATTTCTCTCTCTCTCTCAGTTTTCTTGTCTATAAGTTGTTGAAAATAATACTTTGTCATGAGATTAAGAGAATTAAATGAGACCATATCTGCAAAGTATTTTGCACCAAACTCTTCATATTGTAAACACTTACTAAACGAATAGTAGCCCTGCAGTTGATGGTAGTGATGGTGATTATGATGAGATATAAATTGTTTAACCCAGCAAGTGTAAGATCCTTAAATTAAGAAACTATGCCTTATCTATTTTTATATGCTTAGAATAGGGGATCAAACTGCTCAGAGTACAGAAATGTATGCTTAATTAGTTAAGTAGAAAATCTTAGAATTTTGAATTAATTGGGAATATTTCTTTTAAGTTGGTAAAAAATAAGTACAACCATGAGATAATATGAAACCAATATAATTGGATTATTTTGAAAGATATCATAACTTGAGTTTTTAATAAAGTATTACTAAATAAAAGTCCTTTGAAAACCTGATTTATTGATGAGATAACAAAGATTGAAGTTGCTAGTTAATTGTCATAAAGCAGCTTTTCTAAGGTGTTTGAAAATGATTCTTTTTATAAAATTGATTAAAAGTTTGTGTATTTTCTTTTTATGTGCTTTTTGTGTCAGCAAATTTTGTGGTTTTTAATTTTTATTTTAGTTAGTAGACATTAAGAAGCATAGTAATGAAAACTGAAAGAGATTTAGTAAACTTATTTAACATGAGTAGAAATGAAAGGAACCCAGAATGTTTGTTTAAAATAATAAAAAATTATGGAATGTAAGTAGCATCAATCTTCAAATATATTTAGAACGTCCATATGTATGACATTCCAGATTGTTTTAGCTGCAGGTAACAGTAAATGCAACCCAAGAAAACTTAATAAAAAAACCAGGAATGCATTAGTTTATATATTAATAACTGAAAAGTTCAGGAAGTAGATCTGCCTTCATACTTGGCTGGATATTTCAGGACCTAGCCATTCTTTATTTATGTTCTTCCTTATTTTATGTTGGCCCTATTCCCAGAGAGGCTCTTGTTTTCCCTGGGCAAGATGGTGGCCAGAGAATCTTCATCTCCAAGTCTAAGGCAACAGTGAATGTTTCTCCTGCTCAATAATTCAAAGTAAAATCCTGGCCTGAACTAGTTTTTATAATCTTTCCTGAATTAATAGCTGTCATCCAGGGAGTGCTATGAGTCCATGTTTGAAGCATAGGCCCACCCCTGGGGATAGTAGCAATCAACAACACTGCCATGTCCAAAAACACTGAAACTGGTGAGGAGTGGTTCTCCAGAAGAAAACCTGGGTGCTGTGCTCTGAGGAAAAAAAAGAGAATGAGTAGCTACTATAACATGGAAGATGGAGCTTTTGTATTCTGTATTGCTCCACAAGACAGAAGTGTAATCAGTCGGAAAAAAATAATTTTAAGGCAGATTTCAGTTCAGCAAAAAGAACCTAGCATTTAGAACTCACCAAGAACTGGCCCACCTCAATTGTAAAGCTTGTCTTCAAGCTCAGGCTTGGTGACCATCTGTGGTAGAGTGGAGTAGATGATCTTTAAGATCTTTTTTTAGTATGTAGGTGGTTACTAGATTTCTTCCTTTGAATTTGGATGTGATAAAAATATCATATGCTAAATCTTTTTGAAGTTAGGTATGTAAACCATATTACCTAGGGACTCGCTTAATGAAAGTTCAGAAGTGCTTCGGAAAGCAACATGCTTCATTGAGCATTCAAATACAGTGTTGGTGTTCATATAATGATAATGTTTTTTAATATTTATGCTTTACAATGTTTCTCTTTATTTTTATTTCTTTTTGCAAAATCCCCACTATGGAAGATAAGGTATTAATCTCTCTAGTCTCATAACTTTTATATGAGACTATATTATTATAACTCACAATCTCATTAATCTATTAACTTTTCTGTGGTCTGAATACTTGTTCAAAGTGTATTTTTTTCCACAAAAGGGAGAAAATTCACAAAGGTGATATGATGGTTAAGAGTCTCTGCTTTTGATCTTTAAATAGTTTTTTATTCATAGGGATTTAAACAGGAAATGAGGAAAAGGAAACAATAACTATTGAGCATTAATTATGTATCAGGTACTTTATATACCTTATTTAATCCTCACAGTATCTATAGGCATAGATATAATAAGCTCCATATTAAGTATTTAATACACACAAACTTAAAGTTTACAAAAATTTGCATACCTTACCTCAGTTATTTACCAAAATGTATGAACTTGTCCAAGGTCATACCCATCAGCTGGCAGAGCCTAGATTCAAAACTGGATCTATCCATTTCTAAACCTACTCTCTTTTCACCATACTATGTTGCCTGCCTAAGAAAAGAGATGAAAAAATATGAAACTATTTTCAACTGATTCCAAAGAGTACTATGAAGTTCATTGTTTCCTATTTACTTGAAATTTCTGTTGATCGTCAAATGTAGTTACATATTTGGGAGAAATGGTACTATAGGGAAATTACTAAGTACAGACTACCAAGGCAAAGGTAGAAATCATAATTGAATTCAAAATTTTATAAAAATACAGAAAAAACTGCTAATTCATTATATAGTTTGGGGAGATAATGACAATGGTTTCTGTAGGATTTATCATCCACAATTATTACCTTATATTACCTCTACTTTTTGGGGGGTTGGAATGGCCACATTCCGTTTTTCTCTGAACATTAAGAGTGATCCCATTTAGAATTGGTATCTGGATTCAAAACCATTTTTCTTTATTGAAGTAAGGAAGAAAGTAATTTCAACCTTGCTGTGGATTAGCTGCAACAATGTCTAGCCAAAGATTTTGTAACAATTCAAAGGTTAGTACATTGTTGAGAAGTATTTACTACTCAACATATTGAAGAGTTAATTGTAATATTATTTCCCATTGAATTATGGATTCAATTTCTCTACAAAGGTTAATTGGTTTTCTTCCCCACAAACAATATGATGTGAACATAAAGAGGGAAAAGACTATTAGCACCCAACTATAGGCTTATGGCTTCAGTTTCAAAAACAAAAGCTGACACATGTAAAGTTTTGATTTCATGAAAATAAATTATTTTCTCATATATGAAAACTTTGATGTATAGCTATGTTAAAGAAAGGCTTTTGCAGGTTTTCAGGACATTAGACAAGGAAAAGGAAACATGCCAGCTCAAATGAAAGGCTACAGTTAGGGATCTTAGAGTGTCTCCTGCTTGTCAGATGTGTTCTTTGGAGCCTGTTAGAAGAATATTTATTTCCCACTGTACCTGATCCTAAGCAAATGAATTGTGGCTGCACTGGAAGTCTTAAAAGTTGTTTAAAAGACTTTACATCTTGCTGGGGAAAGTTAAAAATTCTTATGAGATCTTGGTCAAACCTTTAAGAACAACCTACAGTTCTTATCTGGTCTTAGGTCTGACTATGGCCAAGAAAAGGAATGGCACTTTCCTTATTTTGTTTAGTGGGGTCAACTGTTTGAAAACAGAAAGACACACATATCTCCTAAGACTACCATCCCCAAACCCCACTCTATTGACCAGTACTGGTCCATGGCCTGTTAGAAATGGGGGGCAGAGCTCTGTGCCCCCTGGCCCCCCAATGCCCCATCTGTGGAAAAATTGTCTTTAATGAAACTGGTCTCTGGTGCCAAAAAGGTTGGGGACCGCTGTTCTAAGAAACCATGAGTGTTATGGCCTGGGTCAGAGTGAATAACGGTAAAGGGTCTAAGTGATACAGAAGAGTATAATATCAAGAAGAGAAAGGAAGTAACAGATTCTTGAATCCTGTTAAAAAATATAATGTTGCTAGTCATGACACTTTTGGGGGTAGGTTGAAGGTAGTAAGACAACCTGAAACATGAAAGTATAATGTGAGTTTATTCTATCATTATCTATTACTTCCTCATTATTTGTTCATGTTTGGCTACAGTTATAATATTTATCTTGTTAGCTTGTCACTGTTTGCTTTGAAAAAAATTAATTTAATTTACAGATTGGGTTTGGCATGAAATTAAGCAGTTCTAGAATTAAGAATGGTTTATTCCAGCCCTATTTTATTGATGAGTAAATTGAGGTCCAGAGAGACTGAGTGACTGGTCCAGGGACACAAAAAAATCTATTGGCAGAGGAGGTAACAAACTGGCATCATGACTCTCCATCTAGTACTTCTGCTTCACTTTGCTACACACCCCAAATGTGTGTGTGTGTGTGTGTGTGTGTGTGTGAGAGAGAGAGAGAGATAGAGAGAGAGAGATAGAGAGAGAGAACTCAAAGTTGGTAATGTATGTGCTCCATGACACTTGTGTAGGAGGCTTTCTTCTACCAAAAGAACATCTATCTGCTCAAAGTGCTAAACTTTTAAGTATTATTTGGGGCTTTAAACTAATATAAAATTGTATTTGAAGGTGAGAAGACCACTTTTCTGCCTGTAGATTTTTCACCAAACTTCTCTGTACACGAATACAGATTTAAGGAAAAAATAAGCATGCCTTTTAGCTTTTATATCTATAGTTTTCTTTCGATGGTAATGATGATTTCTCAAGACTGTCAAAAAGCAAAATTACAACAAATTTAGTTTGAAGATCTTAATGGCTTTTATTTGTGATTCTAGAAATGAGTAACTCTTCATTTTATGAAATAGAATGAGTGTTCCAATGAGCCCAGCAGAGGGGGTTGGCTTTACAGACAAAAAACGGCTGAGGAAAGTAGAAACAGAAAACAAAAGTGGATTGGTTATTTCAAAGTTACTTTTCTTGTCAAGGTTAAAGTAGAGGGGACTTCCTTATCATGCTGGCTAAAACTGGCCTGTTTAGGGATTTGGCTATTATTTCTCTTTCCTGATTTCTCGGCATGTTAGATAAACAACTTAGTTTCAGCTTGGTGGTGTGGAACTTTAGCATGAGTGACTCCATTTGGACTTGATCCGTTGAGTCTAGCGCAAGAGCTCAGTCCAAACCAGTGGCCTCTTATAAATTTTATTTAATAAGACCATGCAAGCTGCTGCACCACAGAACATAAATTGTTATATTTATGATGAGTTTTAGGAAGTATTGTGGAAGTGGAGACATAATAACATCTACTTTTGTATCAAACATTTAATTCTTCATGATACCTTCTAATATATTGCCTCATATAATTCTCACAGTAACTTTGTGAGGCAGATATTTTTATTACAGTTTCACTTTATAGATATAGAAAAAACAGTTGAGTATCAAAAAGGTAGAGTAACGTGTCTAAGTCTAACCTGGTGTCTAGTACAGAGCTGGTGGTCATATATTTGTTGCTTTTATTGATGTTCATTTAGCTCTGTAAAGTCCACAAGGAGGATTTTATGCTTGGGACTAGCCATTACATTGAAGGGGCAAGTGTTGTCTACTTGTTTGTCTAAAGTCAAAGAAAGGGAGACTTTTCTATTGAAAATATGTTCTTACCTCATTAGAAAGTGTGGTAAAACAAGAAATGGTTGAATAGTTGGGATTTTATCCATGTTGCATTTTCTACCAACATATATTTTTCCTCAGAGAATAAACAGTTTTAAAGAATGCAAAATAATTCATGCTTTTTATAAACTATTCTTGAAATACACACTGTAAAATGAAAACTATCACCCCACATTTACCACCCAGAGACAACCATCTTCTGCATTTCTTTTCTTCTGTATTTCTCCCTCCTTCTCTGTGCATATTTTTATATAGTTGAAATCCAACTTTTATGTAATTTAGTATCCTGTCTTTTCCATTTAGGAGGGCAACATAAACATTTCCCCCATGTGAATGTAAACTCTTCATTAAGATATCTTTTATAATAGCAGTATGTAGTATTCTATATTAAGTAACATAATTACTTAATCATTTTCCTGTTATTAGAAGGTAAGAATGTTGCTAATATATTTCTATGATAAATAAGCTATAGAACATATCTTTATGCATCATTTTCATTTTCCTATTTCAAATTTTATCCTCAGACTAGAGTTGCAGATACAGAATTATTAGATCAATACATAAGATAGTTTGCAACATTGCTTTTCAGATAGGTTATGTCAATTTACATTTCTAGTTATAGTACATGAGAGTGTTCATTTTGCTACAATCTCACCAGCATCTTAATTTTTAAAACTGCTATTCTACTGGGCAAAAAGACTTTCATTAAAATAATTGCCTCTTTCAATTTTTCATACTAACCTTCTCAGTGGGAAGCTAAACAAAACAAAGTAATTCTCACCCACTCATTTTTTAGAAAACAACAGCCCTCACTTAAGATGGGATCGGAGAGTGGCTGCAGAAAAATGGAATTGCTTGTTGACTCTCACCAAGCCAGAAGCCAAGTCTGCATATTTCCTGAAGAAATTGAATATGGGAAAATAATAATGCAAGCGTGGAAGTTACTAGTAAGGACAAATACAAAAATGGTCATTTTGCCCAGATTTCATAATTAAATAATTCAAGTCTGGAGAGTTATTTTCTTTTATGTATTTAGCTACCTTTTTGTTTGCTTTCATTTGTTGCCTCTTCATTGGTATTACTTACTGAATCAGGATGATAGGTTATCATTATAATCAAGAGGTCTGTTTGCTGACTCTGTGGATCTGATTTTATTCTTGGATTTTAGGCCCTCTTTCAGTTTTGTTGTTTTCATTTTGTTTTGTTTTGGCAGACCCTAGCCAGCACTGTATTTATCTTACAGATGTGAGAATTACTGCCATCAGTGCAGACTCTGATGGTATGAATTAAATATCATAGCTCTTATGTTTACCAACTGTGTGTCCTTGGGTAAGTTATCTAATTCCTCAAAACCTCAGTTTCCTTATCTAGAAAATTGAGATAACGATAGGACCTACATCTTTGTGGCTGATGGAGAATTAAATGAGGCATTGCAAACATTTAGTGCCAGTGCCAAGTTAAAGATTAGCAAGTCATTATTGTTACTATTATCATCATCACCATCATTATCACCCTTCTCCTCCTACTCCTCCTCCTTATCATCATTATAACCTCCTTAGCTCTCTGATTTTGTTTCTGTCATGATTTATTTCTACCCCAAGGATAAAGCCAAGAATCTGTAGTACCTTTCCTAATGTTTATTCATTCACCAACAAACATTTATCTAGAGCGAAACAGATGAAGTTTGGACACAAGGAGCTTATAAGCTTGTGAGGGAAGATCAATAATGAACAAATAAGCAAATAAATATTTAGTATATCAGGAGGTTTTGTGATGGAGAAAAATAAAACAAGGCAAGGAAGACAGGAAGACCAGAAGTTGGAATGGGGCTTACGTGCAAGGAAGGTAGGTTATTATTTATACAAGGTGGTAAAAAACTCTGACAAATGGCAGTTGAGCTGTCTTGGAATGAGAGAGAAGGAAATAACATTTCCAATGGAGGAAACATGCCTGGCATGTTCAAGACCGAGCAAGAAGGACTGTGTGGCAGGAAGGGAGTCATTAAAGGGAAGAACAAAAGGAGAAGTCAGAAAGTGGGAAGGAGGCAGACCATAGAGGGCTCTGTAGGCCAATGTAAGGACTTTGACCTTTATCTTGAGTGAGATGGGAAACCCACTGGACCACAGTGAGCAGACAAATGACCAGGTAAAGGCAGAAGTGAGGGATGAGATGGGTAGGGGAGGCTAGTTAAACAAACCAGGTGAGAGACAATGGTGGTTTGGACCAGGTGGTAGCAGTAGTAGTAACAGAGAATTGGGAATTGGTGGATTCTTAATACATCCATATATATATATATATATATTCATATATATATATATGGATGTATTAAGATATATATGACTAGCATCATATTTTTAATGCACTGACCTTATAAATATGTGTAAAACTCACCAGTGGTCCTTTCTTTTTGTTTCCAGTAGCTATTCTTGTTTTTGTTGTTTTAGAATGCCCCCTTCTATCTTTTATTGTTAACAATGTTTTGTTGTTGTTAATTATTGTTAACAATTTTAGTAGTCTTCTCTCATCATCATTCATCTTCCCTCCTCAACCTCCTCTAATCACTTGGTTTCATTCCTTTAGGGATTCTCCTTCAGGACTGTCCCAGACTAGAAAAATGTTGAGCACCTGAAGGTCCTTCTAACATCCTTGCCTTAGTTTGAACAGAGTAGATCCCAGGAGATATACTTCCCTGATCTTTCCAGTTGAACTGGAAGTTGACCTATCTACTTGGTGATTGCTTTTTGGCTTCCAGCATTATTTTGCTGAGGCAATTCATCACATTAAGTAGAGTAGTGCTTTACCTTACCTTCTTAATTCCCACTTAGGGGACTAATAATAGTAAGTGCTGTGGGAACAGTATTTTTGACTTTCCTTAGACTTTAAATATGTATATTTGGATGAATTTAAATATGCTTAGATATTTAAGGTGCATGGATTATATTCTAGGCCTTATGGTGAGGCAGTTATGTGGCATACAGAAGAGCTCCATGTATCTGAGAGATGCTATGTAGCAGGATGGGGGCACTGTGGGCAGACTAGTCAGCTCCTTCTTCATTTTTCTATTCTTTTAGTCTTTGCATATTTGATTTCATCTACTTGTCTATAGAATCTGTGTCTTCTCCTCTCTCTCCCCTTCTGGCGTTTAGTACATATGATATGCCAAGTAGTTATGTTACATTAGTGGCTGGTTACATGCCGAACCAGCCACTTGCTGATTTCTCTGCCTGGGAGGCTCTTCCTCCAGATACATATACAATTTATTTCTTTACTTTTTTCAGGTTTCCACTCAACTATCATCTCATCTGAAATGCTTTCCTTGGCCATCCTATCTAAAATATCATGTACCCCCCTACTTTTTACACCCTTTACTCTTATTTGTGTACCTACTTGTATATTTGTCCATTACTAAAATGTAAGCTCCATAAGAGTTTACATGCAGTTTTGTTCCCTATTGTATGCCCAGAGCCTAGAACAGTGCCTGGCTTAGAACAGTGCTTGCAAATAGTATTGCATGACTAACAGAAAAAATGTATGAGCCTCATCGCCTACCTTCAAAAGACGTAAAGAATAATGAGGAACAAAAATATTTAGCAATTATAGTGTAATAAGAGCAATCATAGAAATAGCTAGAAAATATTTCCAAAATAGAGGAAAAGTCACATCTCATTCATTATTTGGGAGGAACCTTAAAACATGAGGTGAGATGTCTGTCCTTATTCAGATGACATCTGTATTGTCTGTTGAAGGTCAAAACTCCAGCTTGTATGCTGTTCACTCACCTTTGTTCAGTGTTGCTCTATGTGCTGTTTGAAGAGAGGAAAATAAGTGTTTCTGGATGATCATAATTGATTCCGGGAAGTGTGAATAGTAGCTTCCCAATCCTATTGAAAAAAAAAAAAGCCTGAAAACTAAAACGTTTGAAGACTTCTCCCTCAGATTCATCCTTAGAGCACTGTTAATCAGGAAGTCTATGGCAGCAGGTGTGCACTCACTTGGGGTTCATGATAGATGTGTGTCTATATCACTGGGGACAATGCCTTCCTTTGAGCATGCACAGTGCTGCGTGAGAAAAGACTGGGTGTGCTCTTTGCAGCTCTCATGGTCGTTGGCAGCGCAGTGTGTGGCTGCAAGCAGTAAAAAAGCCAGAGTCTTTGAGTGGGTGTGAGTGTCAATATTTCTTTTGGATCTGTTCCTGTAGCTATTGCTAGCCCTTCAGAAATGCTTGAAGAGTGGCATTCCATGTCAGATATCAACCTGTTGACTGTGGCTGAAAATGCCCTGGCCACTTTACAGACATTGGCAGGAATCCAGACTCCAGATGACTGTTGCTGAAAATGAAGTGGTATCCTCTCTTTAACCTTTGGTGTGGTGGGTGCATGAGTTTTGTCCCCTTTCTATGACTGGCCAAGTGCCAAACAAAAAATAAAACTTCAAGATTATTTTCTCAATATTCTATGTGACAACAAATCATTTGAAGACTAAGAATTAGAAAACATTTGTTCTAATCCAGGATCTGTTAATAACAGTCTATATAGCCATGAAAGCTTTTCACGGAAGCTTCTCAATTTTTCAAAGTAATCAATAAACCACAGACTTAGGAATCAAAAAGATTTTGACAAACTGGGAGAATGAACTAAAACATAACATTTATAAATGTAAGTTGAAAGACAGTACGTCGGGAGACAGGACATTTGATGCCTAGTTGTGTATTGAACAATAGCTGGCTCTGTGACCTTGATATATCACTTAAACTCCAGGGACTTCAGTTTGCACATTAATAAAACGAGGAGTTTTGTCTAAGCCAGCACTCTCCAATAGCCTATTCTGTGATGATGGAAATATTCTATATCTGCACTGTTCAGTATGGAAGCCAGTAGCTGCCTGTGTCTATTTAGCACAGGAAATGTAGTTAGTACAATTGAAGAACTGAGTTTTTAATTTATCCAGTAGTTTTAGTGGATGTTGGTATTATTTCAAACCTTCCTGATTGTCTCTGTCAGTCTTATGGGGAGGCAGAACTCATCTCTCACTATAAATGTTAAAAACCCCAGAGACTTGGGTTCCTAGCTTCCTTCCAGTTAGTGGGTGGGCCATGACCTATGCACAACCAATAGGATGCACCACTCCAGGCTTTGAAATGAAAGCTAATTACCCAAAGAAGCAGAAACAGAGGGAAATATATATAACAATAGCCACATACCATGAGGTTTTCAGGGTGATGATAGCAGTAGTTGTGGCAGGGGAATCTGTTGTTCTGAACAGGTGTGAGAGTAAACTATGGTGTCCCTTGTTCAATGTAGTGACAGTGGAGTTCTTCCCTGATTGGTTCTGCTACACGGTTTTGTCTGTCATCCTCACAGCTATGAAGACCTGCTTACTCAAGACTGTTGGTTCTTCAATTTCCTGAGAATTCTGATAATTGACCAGTATGTTTTCTTTTTTGTTTCTTAAATCTGAATGATTCTATTTTTTTGTGACTTGTGGCTATGACTCCTATAGATTATGGGCAGAGGGAAGACAGACATTTAATTAAGAATTATAATATAATGTGTACATTAAGTCATGCATAATAGTGCTCAGTAGGCACAGAGTGATATGAATCTAGGTTTCTAAGTACATAAAAGCCTGCAAATGAGGGGAAAAAATAAAATAAACAATAAAAGAGACTAGGTTTCACAACTGGTGATAGGTCAGCTGGATCTTCAAAAGGAGAGGAGTTTTGCAGGAGAAATGGGGTAAGTTCATGACAATCGAATAAAATGCATGTGCAAAAACTCAAGGTTAAGATCTGGCATGCCATGTTTGGCCAAAAGGAAGGAGTTTGGTACATGAAGAAGAGATAAAAAGTGAAACTGAAGAGATAGTTTGGGACTCTACTATGGAGTTTGGCTTTACTTTATAGGCCACAAGATCCAGCACGTGTCTGGGCAGGTGAGTGTCATGACCAATTCTGACTTCTGGAGGCATATTGGAATGGGGAGAAGCTGATGACAGGTGTTTGGTTGGGAGGTTATTGTTATTTTCTAGGTATAGAGGGCTAAGAAACAAGAGGTGGAGGCACCAGATTTGAGAGTTTGATCTCTTTTTCCTTCTTTATTCTTATTAAGCATGGGATTGAGGAGAAAGTAGGAATTGAGGATAGACTGAAATTTCCATATTGGAACATTGAGTAGATGTTACTGCTAACTGAAAGGAAGACTGTTGGAGGAGCAGGCATGTGAGAGAAGACAAGGAGTTTAGGTTTGTACTTGTGAAGAATTAGAGAAACTTGTGGGGTATCTAAATAGATATGCAGGTAGATATGCAGGTATGGAGGTTAATACAAAAGCGGGCATTGGGGGTGTGGTGTGTAACCTCCTATTAGTCATGACGGGAGCCCCAGGGAAAAGAACATGTGCAGCGCTGAAACATTTAGGAGAAAAGGATCCTCTGCCAAGAGGGAGAGGACAGAAATGGAGTAAAGGGTTTGAGGACAATAATCAAACTTGGAACAGCTGCTCTGAGGAACAAATAGCAGAATTAATTTGGTTAGCAATAAAATCGTTATTAAGTAGTTTTGTGAGACTAGTTTAGGGTGTAAATCTTCGAGGTTTATATGACTCCTCTACTGATGCATTGCACTGTGGAAGTAGGAGCTGAGAGAGACATTGTTAAGTTGATCTAGGCATGGGACTGTCAAGGAATTACTGGACAAGGCCAACATATGGAGGAATTGTGGGTACTAGTGAGGAGGTGCTTCTCTAGAGGGTGAAAACATGAGACACATGACTGTATAATGTAGTTGGCTTCAAACTATATTCCTGTGCTAGGCTTTAGGACCCAGGTCTTAACAAGAGCTCTGCTTTCATCCATTTTATAGTCTATATTTTGTTTTACTTTTAGGTTTTAAGTGTTTAGGGTTTAAGTATTCATTAAAAAGAAGGGTTTCAATTATAGGAAAGTTGTAAAACTACTCCTTTAGTATAATAAAGAACTTTTACAAATGAATCATCCTGTGATGAAGTAAATTGCTTTGCAAAATAGGGAGTCTATAAGGCTTAAAATAAGAGAGATCCCTCTGTTGATTGGGGAGGCTGGATTAGACCACCTCTGAAGATGCTTTCAGCTCTAAAGTGCTATAATTCTAGGAATTATCCTGGTTATTATAGGCCTGGATATCTTGTGGGGATATAAAAAGCATGCCTTCAGGTGAATCACCTAAAAAACTTTTATCAATGCCCTTTAGAGCTTTGAATATTCTGTAGGACTCAATCTTGGCTTTTTTAACTTGAACCTATCACAGATGAAACAAATCCTGTTCTATATAGACCATGTCTTGCAGTGTGTTTTGGGACTTCCTCTGGGCATGTTCTGAGGAGCAGAGATGTTTTCTTGATCATCTCCGCTGATGGGCACTCCTGTCTGCTGAGGCCTGGTTGTGGGTAGAGCCTTCCCACTGGGTCCTATTCTTGGTAAGGCCATGGCCTGCCCTCTTCCTAACATTTTTTGATGCTATACAACTTGAGGATGTTTGTTCTAGCTAAGCTTACAAACCTGTTTAGGATGCTGTCTTACACTGATAACGGCCCCAGAGTATTGTAAAAATTCTATCTGGTAAAATTCTCCTGGGCTTTTGTGTGTGTATACATGTACTTGTCTTCCAGTAGAGTAAGCATGTGTTAGTACATATAAATATCTGCCTATAACTTTCTGTCTGGCTTAAAATATTAATTCATCTAATTTTCTGCAGACACTATGGATTTTCTTAGTGTATCAGTCAATGATTTGGAAGGAAACGAATGGCACACTCAAACCGGGTAATGGAGGACTGACTATTCAACAGGTGTGCTATTTTCAAAGGTGTGGATAAGTAAGGAAACCACCAATGGATGGTGCGATATCCTGGGATAGCAACAGTGAGGAATCATTACTACACCTAGATCAGCAGAGGCAAGGAGAGGGAGCTGTTACCCTGAGAGAGCAGCTTTATGGAGAGTGCTGCCTGACGGGAACTTTGGCCTCAGTAAAGGGACATAGTCAACTTCTGGCAATCAGCAAGGAGGGAGTGAAGTACATAAATATCCCAACCTATCCCTTAAATCTCCTGCCTGAAAGTAGACACTTTTAGCTAATAAAAAATGCTCCACTTTGTTCTCAAGGATGGTTTCAGTTCAGTAATTAATATGCTCAATACAGTATATTCATCAACACACCTTCATTCTCAAAGCTTCACCTCTTTCCAAACGTGCTTGATTTAGGCTCTGAAACAAGCACTAGAGAATCACTTTCTCTTCCTTTTACATACATTTTACCTCTTCTCTCTGCTTTCCTCTCCCCTACTAGGGTACAGGTGGACTCAATAATTACTTCTCCCAAAGAAAGCTTCTGATTCTCGAGAGCATCTTCAACTTCAGCTTCTTAATAACCTTGATATAGGCAAGTGAGGGACTAAGAATGGCAAGTCAATTTTTGGTCATCTCCCTTGCACCCCCTGCAAGGAGGCCAAGCACTTCACTTTGGGATGTGTGTGAGTGTAGGGGGAGTGGAGTGGCCCTGTTGCCCCAGGCCTCAGCCAGGACTGAGGTAGAGTCCCAGTGACATATGCTATTAGACAAGTTTCCTGTAGTCTCAGCAGCCCAGCTCAGCCCCCTCAGTTCAAATGTTTCCTGCTCCAAGATGTCTTCCAACCTACAGGAAGCCTGGGACAGGCCACGTATTTGTATGGTATTCTTTTAAGAGAAGGAGATGAGTAACTTTTGCCAAATCAGAAGAAGCAGGCAACATCAATGAAGTGTTAAAGGAAGACAGTGGCATGACGTCCCGTAGAGGAAAGGGCTTTAGAAATGGATCTGCAAACCTATACTTGAATCAGGGTTTCACTATGGTTTAACTATAACTTTAGCCAAACTGCTTAATTTTCCCAATCCTCAAGTTCTTCATCTGTAAAAATGGTTAAAATAATACTACTCCCTGTGTAAATACAAGTAAGTTTGGTAATTTGTTTACCAAATTACTTTGTTTACCAAAGTTTGGAGGAACATAAAATAATCTGCTCAAAGTTTTATTTACTTTTTGTTTGTTTATTGCTGGGCCAGGAAGCAACTCTCTCTTTGTGATAAGTGGTTATTATACCTGGATACAGTTCCTATGCATTTCCTTGTGAAAAGGTTCTCTAAGCATCTCTTAAGAAGCAATACTGGCTAGCACTTAAAATGAGAGCTCTTCCTAGAAAAAAAGTATTGACGGGCAGTTGTGATCTTAGTGTCCTTTTACCCCTCATCTTGGGTCTTCCTGTTCTCATTTGGTGACTCTGCCCCCCACCACAGGGCACCACAGGGCCCAGCCTGCCCTGCACAGCGCCTGGCTTTCCCAGCCTTCCCTTCCTCCCCACCCCACAGAACCCCTAGGCCTGTCCTCCAGAAGGAAACCAATATACACATCCAAACCAAGGAATGAATGGCATATGCAAGATTAATCAGCCACTCTTCCCACATTGAACATTCATTTGAGCCAAAGCCTCCTTGTGGTTTGAAGAAGACAATAATAACACACAAGACTGATTGGAAAATATGTACAGGTGTCAAACAGAGACCAACAACACTTTATTGCAGGGAAAGCCGGGCTCAAGAATTTGGCCTGGATCTGGTAAAATAGGTACCTGGATCTGGTAAAATGCTTCTTCCACATCTGCCCCTCACCAAATCACCAACTTCAGACCTTCAGACCCCAGTGAGGGGACTGTCAGTGTGCAGCGACAGCTTATCCAATCAGCTGTATGTCTCCCGCCTGCCAAGAGTACAAGCAGGGAGCAGAGCCCGTATGCACACAAAGACCTTTAGCATATAACTCCCCTGATGGAGAAATATGAATTAATGGAAGTCATACACTTATCATCAATCAGATAAAGCACTCCTCACAAAGGAAAAGCAAATGAGAAATGGAAGAAAGTTTTGATGCTTCTTTTACCCATTGCATACAAGAAGTCAGAGGTTTCTATTTTATAGACCAGCAGAAACCTGGGACAGAAAAAGGATGTTTCCTCCTACTATTCTGTGCCATAAGCATAAGATTGAAAACACAGGAAATTGAGGCATTTTCAAAGGGCAGACATGGGGCAATAGAGGCTTTCCTGATGCCATCTAATTACATCTCATATGTAGAAACTTGCTATGCTTTTGTGATTATTTGTTCTTTTAAGCAGCCTCTGTTTTCTTATCTTTTTAAAAAAATCTAGTCATTATTCACAATTTTTTTCCATCACCTAATGAAAAGGGCCAGTGGAAGAGCAGATAATGCATCTAACTGTAACCAGAATATTTCAGGTTCACTTCTGGATAGAATTAATATTTATAACAGATTGTAAATCTTTTGAAGTCTGAAATATAAATTTTTTGCCTTACAGAAAAGACCTACCACAGTGCTTAGCTCATAGTACATGATGAACTCTCAATAAATGAATTAATTAACCTCACGATAGTCCTTTTCCTCTTTTTAAAAGCCATCTTAATTCCTTGAACTTCTTCCTTCCCATTTCTTATCATCCCTATAAGCATCCTCAATCCTGTCTTTCCTGGAAATTCTCCCAACCATAAAACTATTGACTTTGATTAAAACTTAACCAAAGACAAAATGAATAATATGGAACAAATACAGCTACCTGGGGAGAGTTAATTTTCTTATGAGAATTTTGCACTAGAAGATTGAAAAGAAGCTTTAATATTAAATTAAAGCACCACAAACTAATAAACCTGTGCATATTCAGTAAGGAAAATTACTTGAGCATTGTTGATTTTCAAGCATTTGGCCTTAAGAAAAGAATAAGAAGGAAAAGGGAAATAAGGGAAAGTGACTCTTACATACTCAGTATCTGGTCGCATGGGAATGAGAAAGATCTTGGGGTTAGATCAACCTGCCAGGCCAGGAAAAGTGATAGTTCCAAGGAATAGACAACACGCAGAAATTCAGGCAGGTCAAGAGTTGACATAAGAGAAGGACGGCAATAATTATTGGGGACAGGTTACTGGATTTCATCAGCTATTTTAGTGGCTATTTTAGTCTCACAAAAAGTGGGGAACCATGAAATGAAATGAAAGGAAAGACTTACACAATGGGAAGAATAAGACAGCCAGGGTTTGGTCACTAAGAATAAGACCAGAGCCTAATCCCGGGCATCCAAACAAAGGTCAGAGAAGGAGCAGAAGCCAGGCTGCTTGGATTTTAATTCTCTAAGCTATGTTGTAAGGGTCCTGAAAGTTCCTGTGACCTGGACAGAATCAGTCCCAAAGAAGGGGTGAGCTAAATTTACAGGAAGGGCTAAAGTGACATGAGCTTTGAAATTGAGAGGAGAAAAGAGACAGGCATCATTAAGAGAACAGTTTATAATAGATAAAAATTCTAAGAATCCTGTGCTGCAACAATAGTCTGAAGTTAATAGTCAAACCCTTCTCTTAGGGTTACTGGGGTGATTAAATGTCTAAATATATAGAGAGTGCTTAGAAAAGTGATGATGTGTAGTAGGTATTCCATTAATGTTAGCTTACTATTATTGGTATTATCAATGCTATGACTATTTCACAGTTCTTTATGGAAATGTTGCTTCTGTTTAAAGTTTCTGAAAGGAGCCACAAAGGGGTCTAACTGGCAGAAGATTTTGGGGGGGCTGTGTGACTTGAAAGGTTATACCGAATACATGTTGGGAAGCAAGAGATGCCTGGAAAGCATGGGTTGCAGAAGATGTTCCCAAAGTCTGTGAGAATAAATGATCTGGAACACCCTGAACACGGCTTCTGTTTTGAGATAACCTAGAATCCATAACCACAGATTTAATTTCCAAATGCCTTGTTGCAGGTGAGATGAAAGAGGCTTGGAATCTGATAAGTTTAATTAGTTTAGAGATAATAAGAATAGCATCTTTGGCAAAATATGTGGAGGCAAAATTTGTCCTTAGTGCCTTTTCACAACATGCCATTCCAGAGGGGGCTCTATCTGCCCAAGACTGATTCCATCTTTGACACACAGCAACCCTCTATCATCATTGTTGCAGTCATTCATTCATTCACTGTCTCATTCATTCATTCATAATTTTCAGTACCAGCCAATCATTTGTAGACTCATAGATGTGATGGACCAATTATAAAATTTTAGAGATAATAGTACAAAAGGTTGCTATACCTTATTTTGTACAATAAGAACATTAAAAACCACACAAGTAAAATTTATATACCAAAGGACATTATAACACCCTAACAAATAGGAGAGATATAAAATAATATAAAAGGACTGTTTTAAAACAATGGAATAGATTTTTATTCTTAAAAAACTTATTTCCTCTCCCTTATGCTTCTTACTTGGCCCTGGTCCAAGGAAAACTTGGTCATGGGTTGGCAGTGGCAATATCTGGAACCACTACCTTAAGCCACGATCTCCCTGTCTTCTGTCCTTGCCTCCTTCATAGTTTACCCACATTGTGCTTTGTTTCTGCTAGCTGCCCTGCTGGAGAATGGCCCAATAAATGCTCTGGCATTTGGACATCAAACCTTAGACTTAGTCACATTCGAAAAAGATGCGTGGAAAGCTGCAATGGCCCAAGTTAACATTTAATGTACCTTAAAAGGAAAAAGAAAGAAATATATCTTTTAGTACTTCTAAGAAAATAATCAAGCAATATGGTAAACTTCTTACCAGACTTGTTCTTAGAAAGGGCTTTTCTCATCTTTCTAACTGTTCAAGAATCTCTATATCCAAGAATCTCTATATTCTAAATCACTACATTATTCCAACAAATCTAATGATGCCAGATCTTCTTGTCAAGCATTTCAGAAAGTGGTCAAATGATTATATTGCAGGTCCTCATATTACCAAAGCATCTCGGGATGATGCGGGGTGGGTGGCAAGGCTCTGCTTTGGATTTTTATTTTTCTTTACACTATTTTGCTAGAAAAATTTATGGGCTTAAACATATTTGAAACGATCAGTCTATTGCAGTCTGCGCCCATATGAAGCCAGTTCTAAGCTTTTCTTTTTATAATTCCAAATATATACTAATAGGGAGTTAGTTACTTTAGTAATATAGTTATCCTTGAACTAAGGGTCGTATAAATGAGGTTGGTTAAAAACTGAAGACAGGCTTGTTTTATACCTAATAAAAGAATTTGAATAAGAGATAATTTTATTTGCTGCTATAGAATTTTAATTTGTTTACCCTATGACTTGATTCTCATTTTCTAGGCCAAGGTTCCTGTTAGAAGAATTGAAGCCAATAATTTCAATATCTTATTAAATTTAGTCACTTTTTTATCTGCTGACAGGCTCTGTTGACTAGGATGAGAGCAGAAGGGTTCAGTGAAATATATGAGTAGAGTTGATAATAGAAACAAAAATGAAACCTAATCAATGCATTTGTTATTCAATAATCAATTGATCTCCATTTTTGAACATTAGATGCTGAATTAGTTATTAGATAATAGATATATTATCAGCTATATAATATAGATTAAATATTGCTATGAACTGAATGTATTTCTCAGAAATTCATATGTTGAAACTTAGTCACCAATGTTATGGTATCAGGGGGTGAGACCTTTGGGAAGTTGCTTAGATTATAAAGGTAGAACTCTCATGAGTGTAATTCGTGCCCCTATAAAAAAATATTCCAGAGAACTGCCTTTTGCATTGCACCATGTGAAGATATAGCAAGAAGGTGCCATTCTATGAACCAGGAAGCAGGTCCTCACCAGATACCAAATCTGCTGGTATCTTGATCTTGGACTTCTTAGCCTCTAGAACTGGAAGAAATAAATTTTTGTTGTTTATAAGCTATCCAGCTTATGGTATTTTATTATAGTGTCCTGACCAGACCAAGATATATGTGTGTGTGTGAATGTATATATATATATGCTACATAAGTATATATATTATATATTAGATGTTATATTAATGATATATCACTGCAGCTTAAAATAAACATTTACCATTTCACTTAATAAATTTAGCAGCTTAAACTTAAAAGCTTAAAACAACAAATAATTATTACCTCAGTTTCCGTAGGTGAGGGCTTCAGCAACAGCTTAGCTGTGTGGTTCCAGCTTAGAGTCTTTCATGAGGGTGCATTGAAGATGTCAGCTGGGGCCACTGTGATTTGAAGGACTGATGAGGGTGGGAGGATCTGATTCTAAGACACCCCACCCACAGGACTGTCCATAGAAGGCCTCAGGTCCTTGATGGCTGTTGGTGGGAGGTCTCAATTCCTTGCCATATGAGCCTCTCTTTCTGGCTGCTTGTGTGTCCCCTCAGCATGACAGCTGGCATTTCCCAGAGGGGGTGATGGGAAGAGGAAGAGTGTGAGGAAGGAGCCACAATTCCTTGAATGACCACATCTTGGAAGCCATATACTATCACTTCCATCCCAATCTATTTATTAGGAGCAAATTACCAAGAACTGTTTTCATTCAAGGGAAGAGGAATTACACCTTATCTTTCAAAGAAGAATCAAAGATTTTGTGGACATAATTCAGAATTGCTGCAAGTATATTTGGCTTTTGGCCTAGATCTATAGATCATTCTCACCGTTATTATTTAATAATCATTGCTGTAGCTGTATTCTGATCCTGTAAGATCACATTTCCACTAGTTAATAATCTTGAACAATTCTGTCTCCTTCAGGAAATGACTGTGTTTAGGCTGCTGGGAATAGACATAGGCCAGGAAGGTACTACTTCTCTTTTCTCCTTTCCTCCCCTCACTCTTTCCTCCTCTGACACCTCTTGCACCTGTAGCCCCTGGAATAAGACATAGATATGTGGGCTGAGGGATTGCATATTTATGCAGATCTATATAGTCATGTGTTTCCTAGGACAATAGCCGGCTTGTAGATAATGAGCTATAACCTGTAATACAACTACCTACAAAATCCAGAATGTAAATCACTAGCCATCGAGACCCTTCACGTACAACACACTGCCCTTTGCACCTTACACTTAGCCGTGGTGGGACAGTTTAATATTCCAAATATGCAACTGATTCTGTTTCATCTGATAGTGGTTGAGACTGGGTTGTTTTAGTATTTTTTACAGGATACATATATATTTATTTAATTTATGCCATTCTCATTTGTTTATTGCATTATTTAAAAAGTTCTCAAATACTATTTACCTTTTCTCAATCATCTCTCTTGTTTTATCAGGTGTTTCTCTGGAATGAATTTTGTCCCCCTCCTTCCCCAAATTCATATGTTGAAGCCCTAACCCCCATGTCGCTTTGGA
>VBSM01002608.1:12778790-12799375 GCA_008086735.1 Cheirogaleus medius | reverse complement strand
CTCCCAGTCAGCGGCAGGCCCCCACGGTTGTGCCTGTCTTAGGTCATCCCCCCCTGTGGGAGATCTTACCTGTCTTTGGCCACCAACCATCTTATGGGGCCAGACCTTGGGAATGTTCTTCTTATCTTTATGGCCTCCAGACTCCCACCACTGGGGCCCACCATGTGGGAGCTGGGAAGCATTTGCTTACTTGCAGAAACTCAGGCCTCTTGTTATTTCCCAAGGCAGTAACCGTGTCTGAAGAGAATACTGGTTACTGCTGCATCATGCAGCACACGTACATTGCAGGCTATAGTGAATGATTAGTATAAGGCAGGTAATTGCCAGAATCAGCCCCCTACAGGACCTTTACTTGGCAGCAAGAGATTGAAAGTAACATTTACAATGTGAAGAAATTAAAGTCTTATCAAGTCCACAAATAAAGATTTATTATATCATGACACTTTGATGGGAGTGTTCTAGGTATAAATTATAGCCACACTCTTTTACTCAAAATTCCAGGGACCAGCTCCATTTTGCAGTTCATACCTTTTGGTATTTTAGGAAATTAAATCAATAGAGTGAGCATTTCACAAATGAGATCTATTCCATTAGAAACAAAAACCCTGGCCTTTTTTATTTTACTGTTTTACTTTTCCAGGGAGGGGTTCTTTCTTTAATTATATGATAGTGGAAGCTGTGTTACTTTAAAAAGTCATTACTCTGAGACAAAGAAGTTTGCAAGCAGAGGTATATGGATGAGAACAGGGTAGAACATGGATCAGTTCCCTAACACATGGACTAGAACAGGGACCAAGTGTTTAGGGGAAAGAACACAAACATTAAAATGTAAGCACCAATTCATATAGTAAGTTAGAGAACATATCTGAGCTGAGACTTGGGGCCAGGTGCTCGTTACTTAAAACATCAAGAATACTTTCATTAAATGCAGAAGAGAAAGGGGTATGTATTCTGAGGTTTCTTAAGTACGTTAAGTGAAGTGTGGCCTAGGAAAAAAAGTAGAGCTAACATTACAGGAATGGATATTAGAAGGCTTAAATATGTAATTACAAAATAATCCAATTTATTAATTCTGCAAGGTAGAGGACAGGAATTAAAGCTGAAGACTGGTCTAATACGAGATACTTAAGGGCTGATGAAGTTCCTTCCATTATTAATGTTGGTCTATAGGACTTCATAAGATTGTCATAAAATTGTATAAGGCTGTTAAGGGATTCTAGCCTATCTGTACCAAAGTTTATGAGTGAGGAAGACTGTATGTACCACACACAAGTGGCAAATGGCTAGGTACTTTTAAACTAATAAAATATTATTCCTTAAAGTGCTTCTTTTCCCCTGGGCTTAAAGTCTCAGGACATATGAGAAAGTTTTCTTGACACTTATGCTGTAGTTACTTATGCAGGTAAATGACAGCTATTAAGCTAAGACATTAATTTTGAAAAGCAAATCATTTTTTTTTTTTGATGAAATTCTTGGACTTCATCTTATTTAACACAATTTTAAGTGGTTTGAGAATCAGGGTGATCAGATTTATCTTAGTTTCCTCTGTTGCATCTAGTAGAGTACCTAGTAGACAAGAGAAATTGAATAGATAATGTTGAATTGAAGTTAGCATTTAATTTCCTAATTCCCTTACTTTCTTCTCTGAGATCATTATCTCTATCTTATGAACAGTTTTAGTTTGTTGGTGCAGTACACATCCTAACAAGTGCCAGAATATTCTACCTGAAGGAGGAATATTATTTGACACACTAAAACTTCAAGGTGTTGTATGTCGAGACTTGGCTAGGGATGGCCTGCTTACACGTTGCAGGATGGGCAAACGGTGGGAGGTGAGGGCAAACTGGCACCAAAAGTTGGTTTGAGCAGGAACAGAACAGACTTAGCTACTTAGTAAAGATTCACACTGGTCACAGAGCACTGCTTCCTAAAGTTCCCCATCAACATGTTGTAATAAAAGCAAGATTTGTCATCCTAGAGCCCAGAGAGGGGAGCAGGTGGCTTTGGTACGTAGGATAAAACATGATAGGGAACCAGAATATGAAGTGTACCTGCAAATAGCAGGTCCACAGGCACAAGAAAGACAGATAGAGAACGTGGGTAGTAATTTTCCCTTTATTATCTCTCTTATGAAAACCTCTCCTTATGGAATATACTACTTACTGCCTGACAGGTACTACTTTTATTCCCTTTCCATATCTCTCTCTCCAATTAGAGCAGTTACTACTAGCAGTTACTAGTAATATTTACTATTCATACTTCTACTATCACATCACATTAAGTTATCACCTTTTCTGTGTTCAATTTTCCTATCTTTACCAGTTCCCTAACACCACCACTCAACTACCTTCAATTTATGGGGTATTTACTATATGGACCAAGCTCTGTGCTAGATGCTTCATAACATTATCTTTAATCCTCATAATAGCACTTACAGGCTTTATATTACTCTCCATGTTTTCAAATGAAGATTCTGATACAAACAAGTTTAGACATCTTCATATATTCTTTTAGCAGGTGTTTATTATATGTCTCCCATATGCCAGGCATGGTAATAGATGCTAGTGATGTGAAGGTGAATAAGACACATTCTTTGTCCTCAAACCTTCACATGAAGGAAGAGATACATAAACAGATCATTTATCATAGAACAACATAGAAGTGGCATAGCTAAAGCAAGAACAGGCTATTGTGGAAGGAGAGAGGAATCTAATCCAATCAGAGGGAAATTGGAAAGGTGATGGTGATGTTGGATGAAGCATGGCTTTAGGACTTTGGTTTGACTTACAAGATGCATAAGATTTATGTGGACAAAGCTGGGGAGGGAAGGAAAGAGAAAAGCAATCCAGACATTTGTCTTCTTTTATTTGATATCTCTTTGTTTTTGTTTTACGTTTTTGGAGATTTTCTCAACTTTATCTTCTTATCATTTGACATGTTCAAATTTCAACTACTGTATTTTAATAAAAGTACTTCTTCATTCCTAAACTTTTACTTAAAATTCTATTTTGCTAATATTAAAATTCATTTCAAACGTGAAATGTACAGAATAGCAGATTCATCTTTAATCTTACCATTCAGTGATACTGCTATCAGTTTGGTTGTACAGTGTTAATCAGCATCACTCTGACTCAGCTGTCATGCCCTCGAATAAGTACTTTCCCCCAGATTCATGCAGAGGGAGGGAGAGCACTGGACTGGGAGTCAGGAGATCAGAATTTAGCCCCATTGCTTTTCATGTTACCCTCCTGTCTTTAGGCTAGCCTTGGGATATCACTGGTAGAGAGAGAAGAGTGGAATAGAGATTATTTCAGTGACTTCCTTCAGCCCTAATGCTCTATAATGCTTACATATCATGAACAACTTCTGGTAGACTGATTAATATCCACCAAGAAAACTGGAAATCATTAGTTTAAGGGGTTAGCATTGAGGATAAAGCTAACTATTGAAGTTTTCTATCCTTCCTTTTTTGTCTCCCCAATCCTAAGTGCTTCATGTCTTTCGAGTATTTCAGAAAAGGCACCCTCATGACGTGTGCATGTGTGTGTGTGTGTGTGTCTTTTAAAGTAGGTTAAACATTACCCAGATTCTGAAATCAAGGGACCAAGCTCACATTACCAATCACTGTGTCATTTACCTAAAACAAGCTGTGCTTGAAATCGTTACTGAGCCATATCTCATAACCATACTTTGAGGTCATGCACTGTAATTTCTCTAAGTTGTTGCTGTTTGAATTGGTCAAATTTGAGATTGATGCTGACATCACATTGAGTCAAATTTCATCCACATAAAAAGTTGCTTCAGAAGCCCAGCTTTATGATACCCTCAATGTAGGAATTTAGTGCAGATTTCAAGCGTTGCACAATATATGGTCAGTGTTTCTCTAATTAGAACTCAGACCTTCATTTTTTGACGCCAAAATGTCAAGCAGTGCAATTAAAGAACTAACATTTTTTTTAAAAAATTTCAGGAGTCCAACATGGCATTTTAAAGCAGAGTGAGTAGATTTCCTAGAATTTAATTTAATAAGACAAGGTTGAGCAGATGGAGCATAGAAAGACAAGATGTGTTCTAGTTTATTTTCAAAGCAGTGTTATTTTCTTGAGAACCAGTCATTTCATTGGACTTCAGGAAACAACTGCAAATCAGAATTGTAGGAGAAGGTGCCAGTAAATTAAGCCTTATTGCAAAATATCACCAGTAAAGTGACTCATTTAAAACCAGAGGCCTCTTAAGGAACTACTAATTTAGTTAATCAAGGTGATATGGCTTTAGAAAGTAAATTATCCTTAAATGAGGTTCTGATGTGGCTCTACCTTTAAATGGCTCCCAGAGCATGTCTGCACTGATGATAGAATTACAATAATAATTTCTTTGGATGTTGTGTGATTCAAGAGTTTAACATCAGAAAGGAAGAAACTAAAATTCCCAAGTTAAGCTATTATGTATTAGATGATGTATAAAGAAAGAAACCTCAAAGCCTCTCTATGCAATTCCAAAGTCAGTTGTCTTTTTCTAGGGCAGAAAAATATTAAATACATGTATCTCCTCTCCTACCAACTGAAGTGAAAATAAGGATTATTCTTTTTTTCTCTAGTTTCCATCCCAGGCACAGGCAGTCTTCCCCATCATATGTGCTAGATACACAAGGTTACATGCAAAGGTTTTAGAGGAAATAAAAAGAGAGTGGAGAAGAGAAACTAGAGTATCGAATATTGGGGGATATAAGTGTTCAAGCAAGTGTATAACAGCTCTTTTAACAACTCTTGACCCGGGAAATAACAGACTGACATGTGGAGAGCTGGAGAACAGCCTTTGTTTGGCCAGCAGGCTCAGCCAACTTCTGCTCTTCTGATTCCCCTTCCCCGGTCTCTTCCAGCTTTTATACCTTTAGTAGTACTCAAAAAGCGTCCAATCAGCAACAAGCTTCAACATCCAATCAGCAACAAGCTTTGATATCCAATCAGGATCGGGTAAGCAGCGGGCAGTGGAGGGGCCTGGAGCGCTTTGGTAGATCCCGAGCGGAGCGGCAGGGAGGCGGCGATCGGCCCCTCCGGCTTTCCCTGTCATAAGGAGTGGTGAGGAACAGATCAAGCTGCTGGGACGGCATCCCTTATAACTCCTTTTTCTTCCTTCACTTTTACCCATGGTCACCATTCCTTGAAAATACTTGGATCCAAGGCAAGTACCCTTTAAAACATTTTGATTAAAATGTATTATGATAAAAGACTTCTGCTTCCAGACATGGTGCAGTAACAGGGACCAGATTTACTTTCTTGCCTTAAATAACTAACACTGACAAAATGCACGAATCCCTGAGAGAAGCAAAACAGATGAAGTGAACTTTCAATTGCTCCAGCTCACCAGCTAGGGAGTCTCCAGCTTGTGGCAAAAGGAGGGGCAACCTAAACAGAGCCTGAGAAAGAGAGAGGAAGATAAGGGGGAAGGAAAAAAGGAAGGGATAGAGGGATGGGGGAGATGGCACTGAGGAGATGTGCAGAGAATTCCTTGTGAGTCAACAGCAAAGTACTAAGAAACACATGCATGTGAGGAAACTATCCAAGACTGGGGAAGAACCAATGTGAACTAACAGGTAGAACGATGTTTAAGGATCACACAATGCCAGGAATAGTTCCCCCCCAAAATGGAAAGATCTTTTGACAGACATGGTGTCAAGTTCCCAGTATTGCCTTGATAGTGAGACCAAAGTGACACAAGAAGTGACTCACAATGCTGGGAGCCTCTTGAAGTCCAAGTGGGTCCTTGGCTTTGCACAAGGTAGAATTCAGGAGTGAGCCAACATTATAAAGTGAAAGTAAGATTTATTTAGAAACCATAGAAAGTCTACTCCATAGACAGAGCAGAGACAAGTTCTCCCTGCAGAAAACAACTGGCCCCTGGTTCCTGTTGCATTTATATTTAAGCAATGGCTTAAATATAGGCTAAACACGGGGAAGGATATTCATAGAAGGGGTGATGTTTCACCATCTTGGTTCTAAACTGTTGGAACTTGCCCTGCCTCCATCCTGTTTTGATCAGGATAATTTGAAACTTTGTTTTGAGACTTCCTGACTCAGGCAATGCTGTAGCAATGTCCAAAGCAATGCCGGCAGCAATGCCCGCAGCAATGCACAAAGCTGCAGCAAAGCCCAAAGCAATGTTCAATGTAATGCCTGCAGCAATGTCCAAAATAATGCCCAAAGCAGCACCTGCCAGTTCTCTGTCTCAAAAGTAGCCCTAAACTAAAAGCTGTTCTGCATCAGTCTGACAAAGCTTAAACACAAGCTTCAAAAGTTCAAATTGCTTTCAAGTAACTTGACTATGTCCCAGAACAAATAATTAAAAATATTTATAATCTTTAGATATTTAAACATCATAAAATTTCCAATGTTTGAGATATAATCAAGAATTAACTAGTAAGCAAAGAAGCATGAAAATATGAACATAATGGGGGGGGTGAGTCAATTAAGACAAAGAGACCCTAAAATGCAATGGTTGATAGAATTGGTACACAAAGATATTAAAACAGCTATTTAAATATACTTCATATGTTCAAGAAGGTAGTAGAAGATGTGAACATAATAAAGACATAGAAGACTTAAAGAAGATGCAAATCAAATGTCTGGAAATCAAAAATATCACATAGGGTGATATTATCAGCACATTAGCTACTTCAGGAAAAAATGAACAGTGAATTTAAAGATACATAATTATAAAGTCTCCAAATTGAAACAGAGAAAGAAAAAGACTAAAAAAAAAAAATGAACAGAGTATCATGACATTCAGGGCAACATCAAATGGGCTAAAATATGTTTAATTGGAGTTCCAGAAAGCAATAGGGCAGAAAAAAGATCTAAATAAATGACTGAAAACTACAGATTCTGGTCCCAACTGCAGATATATCAAATCAGAATTTATTCGGTAGGCCTTTGTCTCTGACAAAAAATGAACCATTGAGGACATATGAGTGGAATGGGAAAATAAAGAGTCTCATTCAAAGAAGCCTATAACTTTAAACTGAAATAGAAGAGTTATCCAAATCCTACAGTAACCAATTTAGGATAGTTTATCCTGCTTTTGTTTATACACACACACACACAAACACACGTACACACAAGCACACCACATTGTGAATTTCAATAAAGAACATAAAATAAAATATTTGAAGACAAAGTAGAACTCCTTCTCCCACAAATATCATACAAAACTCTAAATAAACTTTCCCCACCCTGTCTCATGGCCTCAAGCTATAGTAAAATGAATGGACTATAATTAATATGGATGAAACATCATTGTTAGTCATACAAATAGGCTCAGAGGAAGATAAGCAGTGTTCAGATAAGATGGAAATTGAATGAGGAAAAATTCATGTATACTTCTTATAAATCTGCTCACTTTAGCGTGAACAAACTGAAAAGATGTAGCAGGATCATTATGCAACTACAACAGTCCTCTCAGTCCTACAAGGACAGAAATATGGAATAGGAAATACAGAGTACTCAGTCAGTGAGAAAACATAATTAAAAAACAATAAAATTCCACATTAATATCTTGCATTGTTGAAGTTAATAAAAGCACAAATTCAATAAATCAAGAGATTAAGTCCAGGAAATAAGACACCTAAATAAAGATGTGAAGATAATTTACAGAGTTTAGGAAACGACTGGAGGTCAAACATTCACTTTTATGCAAGTAAAAAATGAACAGAAACAGTAAGCGACAAAATAAATGCAATGAAAATGGAATTGAATGACTCCAAACAAGAAAGTCTAAATATAATCAGCAAATGCATAAGAAATAAAGAACTAGATCAAAGTAGCAGTAGTAGAGACAAAACATATATGGAGACAATGAATATATATATATATATATATGTCATATATATATGAAAAGTTTTATTGATAAATTATAGAATAAAAAAATAATAGTAAAAAAATTTAAAATAACAGAAAAATCCCTGAATTAATGGTACAACTGAATCTGGAGATCGAAAAACATATTTAGGTAAAGAAAAATTGTTATAGAATAATCAGTAACTAAAAAGATATGCCTTAATTGAATTATTGAACTCTAAAGAAAATTGCATTATTTTTTAAGTATCACATTATTAGAAAGTACAAGTCACTTTCTATAATAAAAAAAAAAATGAGGATAGTTTAACATTCTCAGCAACAGACAAATGAATTAACGTTCTGAGGAAAGATAGAACCAAAAATATTTTAGCTAGCCAAGGTGTTTTTCATTTGTTAGGTGTGTGGACTAAAATTCTCAAATAACAGGTAAGCAAACAGTTTCAGAGGCCATCACTTGAGCACTTTATATGAGGGGTCTTCAAAACATTCATGAAAAATGTATATTGTGAAAAAAAACTATGCATGAATTTCAAAACGTTTTTGTGCCAAAATAAATTCGTACTAACTTGTTATAAAATGTATGAACAGGATCTAGTTTGAGGCACTAAGAAGGATAAGAAATCAGTTTGAATAGAGCCCATATTAGAGCAACATGATTTCTTCTAAAACTGAAACAAGAACAGACAGACCCGGTGAAGCTTGGGTGGAAGAATGGTGAAATAAGTAGGATCAAGATCCTGAAGCATTTTTTAAAAATAATTTTGTAATAGGAGATAAAACATGGCTTTGCCAGTACAATCCTGAAGACAACGCACAAAGCAATGGCTACCAAGAGGGAGAAGTGGTCCACTCAAAGCAAAAGTGGACCAGTCAAGAGCAAAGGTCATCACAACAGATTTTTGGATGCTCAAGGCATTTTGCTTGTTGACTTTCTAGAGGGCCAAAGAACATTAACATCTGCTTATTATGAAGGCATTTTGAGAAAGTTATCCAAAGCTTTAACAGAAAAATGCCTGAGAAAACTTCATCAGAGAGTCTTTCTCCACCACGATAATGCTCCTGTTCATTTCTCATATTAAACAAGGGCAGTTTTGCAAGAGTTTTGATGAGAAACCATTAGACATCTCCTTTATAGTCCTGATTTGACTCATCCTGACTTCTTCCTATTTTCTAATCCTAAAAAAAAATCTATAAAGGGAACCCATTTTTTTCAGTTAATAATGTAAAAAAGATTGCAATGCCATGGGTTAAATTCCCAGGATCCTCAGTGATTTAGGAATAGACTAAATGGCGGGTATTATCACTTGCAAAAGTGCCTTGAATTTGTTGGACCTTATGTTGAGAAATAAAGTTTATATTTTTTATGGTCACCCTTAATTTCATTAGCTTTTTTAAAGATTTCAAAATATTAAGGGGGTATAAATGTTTTTGTTACATGGATGCCTTTTACAATGCTTAATTTAGGGCTTTTAATGTGTCCATCACCTGAGTAGTGATGTAGCCAGTAGCATTTTCCATGAACTTTTTGAAGTCCCCTCACATTAGTGAGAACTAGCCAAGGCTATAAGTGTTACCATATGTCAAAATTTAAAAGATTTTGTCTAAGATTTTTATATATATGTATGTTTGTGTGTGTGTATAAACTATGAAATAAAATAGGATCTCTCCTGCTGCCTTGACAAATATACTTTCTCAACAATCTGGAAGGCGAGGTTTAAATTTAAAATTGTTCAATTACTTGGATTTCCAAATCAAAACATGGTGTATGGCAAAAGCCACCCCTGGCCAAGGACACATGTCAATGTTTGATATCATGAGGGGTCTCATTTGCATATGTATATATATATATATATATGAATACCTTATTTCACATGTCCAAGCTGTATCCATACCTTCACAAGTGTTCATTCCTGGGACACTCCTTGGGTCTAGGTGCAGTGGCTTGGTCCACCTTCAGGAGAATAGACCTGGCAGAGATACCTGTGTAGGCCCTGGAAACAGGCTTGTGGTAGTTTGGGCAGACAATGTTGGGTTCCTAGGTACCCAAAGTGTGGTCTAGAAAAATGACACAAGTATGAAGTTCCTTGGACATGCAATCTCCTTGCTTCATGTTGGAGAAAGATGAGCTGGGGTAAGCTATATCCAGGCTTTTTAAACTACAGAGCTCCGGATAAGAGTACCTTCTGCCCAGTGCTAAGTGTGGTAATGGTGGTCTTGAAGAAACTGAGGAAACTATGCAGTTCTGCTACCAAGAGACAAATAGAGAAAACACTGAAGGATTAAGCTGACAATCAATTCCAGAAGCTGGTGAAGAAATGCCTAAAAAATATAGTAGTAGAAAAGGTACTGATCCAACAATTTTATACCCTTCAATATTTTTTCTCTAGTATAAAAGGCAACATACCATCATTCTCAAGCACATAAAAATCATGGAATACATGAATTATGAGCCTTTCTTAAAAATTATTAATGATTAAGTCCACTCAACCATGATATGACTACAGAAAAGTGTGGTAAAAGGATTAGTGGTTATCATTGCATCTATTTAAATATAGAACTTAGACTTAATAATTGAGGGTATTATGGTTATAGAATAGAATATAAATGTTTTAAACCCTATAATAGAAATGATTTTATAACCAATATTAGAGGGTGGGAAGTGAAGACTGCAGGATCTGTAAGAGTGCTAATTTTTTCATATTTAAAAGCAGGGAATCAATTATTTTGCCTAAAGTGGAAACATGTTGTTTAAAAGAAATCATAACTCTAGACTTTTAATATTGTTCCCTGTTTCTCACTTACAAAAGAGAAAGGAAATTATATATTGAAATTAAGAAACATATATTTAAAATTCAGCAGTTTCTTCAGCTTCCCACAGGTTTTTTTCCATTGTTAAATGCAGAAATGAAATCTACTACTTTTTTTTAAAAAAATAGCATGTATAAGATGATTAACTTTTTATAAAATTACTTTTATCTTTCAATTAGTCTGTCATCTATCTATCCATCTGTTAATAACAATCATCTATCTTCCTGCCTCTCTAGTGACTGTACGTGGCCCGATTACAGGACGGGGTAGGAACACAGAACATAAAGAATGACACAGACACACATAAAGACTTCACATGACTCGAGTGCCCAATGCACCGGCCGTTTTGTTTTTATACCCCCCAGACCCAGGGTTAGTTCCTTGTACGTGAGCATCTGAGCATAGCAGTGATAACCGTCAACTTTGGAATTGTATCACAAGGGAACAATTTCTCATGATCTCAGACCTCAAAACAGTTACTTGAGGCGCCAGCACCAGACATAACTCAAAGATCAAGGCCGAAGTAAGCAACATTAAACAATGCAGCCATCAGAAGAACTTCTTGTGCTCTCTCCCAGTCAGTGGCAGGCCCCCACAGTTGTGCCTGTCTTAGGTCATCCCCCCCATGGGAGATCTTACCCGTCTTTGGCCACCAACCATCTTATGGGGCCAGACCTTGGGAATGTTCTTCTTATCTTTATGGCCTCCAGACTCCCATCATGGGGGCCCACCATGTGGGAGCTGGGCAGCATTTGCTTACGTGCAGAAACTCAGGCCTCTTATCATGTCTCAAGGCAGTAACTGTGTCTGAAGAGAATACTGGTTACCGCTGCATCATGCAGCACACATACATTACAGGCTATAGTGAATGATTAGTATAAGGCAGGTAATCGCCAGAATCAGTCCCCTACAAATGACCTAGTCATTTATTCATATTTCTACTCACCAACTTGTTTCTCTATCTATCTGTCCACTCCTTGAGCTATGTATGAATCTTCAGCAAGATGTCTGGAATGACAATTCCTTAATGTAATTCTGTAGTGTCATTTGGAATATTGTTTGGTTAAGTTCTTCTTTATACATATGTTCATTTCTTGATTTTATTATATTATAATGAACATATATAAATTTACAGGAACAATAAAGTTATTATTTGAGCCAGCCAGGCTTGTAAACCACTAATGCCAAATATTTTGGTTGAGCAAACTCCTGGTGAAAGTTGTTGGCAGATGACTCTTCATCTGGAAGAGAAAAGATAATAATGTTGGAAGGAGAATGGGATTATTGAAATAATTGACAAGAGCCTACATCAAACTGAAAGCTAAGCTTGGACCCTATTGGTACTACCTATAGATCAGTTTAATTGTCCACCTCAGCTTAGAATTTCAAATGAGCCTCAAGTATTGACATCTAAGTGGAATATTATCTGCTGATATTTATGATTAGCTAGATATCTTTCTTGGGAAGGAAAGTGGGATTCAAATGCAAGTTTACAGTGCACCCACATTTCAGTCTCTTCATTTGAGATGCTGAGATCTGCATTGGATACAGAGATGATGGTAAGCAGCAACACAGGAGAGCTCTGCAAGATGGAAAGGGGAGTGCATCACCCCATGGGATGTGAGGCTCTTCAGATTCTAGGGGAAAGTCACCAATATGTGCTCAGCAATCAGTCCTCTTTTACTCTATAAAGAACAAACCGAGAATAAAGACATCAGGAAAAATGCGGGAGAGCCAAAGGTGCTGGAACACATTGAGAGAGTCAGCAGGCTCCTGGCTCACAGGGAATTGCAGAAAGCAAGAGACAAAAAAAGACTTGGAATGACAGAGGCAGAGAGAGAGAAGAGAATTAAGCCAGAGACCTTTGGGTTTAAATCTGCAAAGTCTGAGACTGCCAAAACAAGTTGGACTGAGAATTTCAAATGACATCTCTGTTCTTTAGATATCTGCATCTGGCAGCTCCAATTTTTGAAACTGAAAGTTAATTTCAAGAGGTGTGGGGATTTTATAAGACATATTAGATTCAACTATGTGAAATTGCTGTTGAATTGTGTTAACCCTGGGTACACACCTTCTGTAACATTCCCTTTCTTTATCTATAAAGTGAGAAGAATAATATTACCCACTTCCTAGGGTTATGATAAAGATTAAAGGAGTTGATGTTTATTAAGCATTTAGCCCAGGAAATGGCAGCTCTTATCACTATTATTGTCATTAAACAAATCTTCTGTGGCACTCCTCTTCTTAAATTCCTTCTCTCCCCTTCTAGTGCCCTTAGGGTAAAGTCAGACTCCTTGACATGACTTACAAAGCCCTTCATGATTTCTGGCTTTTGCTTATTTCACCAGTCAAACATTTTGCCATTCCCATGAAGGCTATAAATACTTTTCAAGCTTGTGTCAATGTGAACTGCATTCCTCAGCAAGTCACGATTGCTCTCACTTCCTAGGCCTAGAACAGCAGTGTCCCATCTCCTCTGCCTCCATCCTACTCTTAGATGCCATTTCCTCTGGAAGCCTTTTAGATCCCTCCTAAGCTGGCTGGGACACCCCAAGCTTGCCTGCCATCCTTTATTAGGCTTGTTTGCTGCCTCCTGTCGCCCCCTCCTCTGGGAGCAGCACACCTGAGGATAGCACTGGGCATGTGTCATTCTTGGCTAATGCTGCCATGTCTTGGGAATGTATATGTCATGGACCAAATGTTTCTCCTTTCCCAAAATTCATCTGCTGAAATCCTAACCCCAAATGTGATGGTGCTGGGAGGTGGGGTCTTTGACAGCTGACTGGGTCATGAAGGTGGAGCTCTCATGAGTGAGATTAGTGCCCTTATAAGAACAAGAGCCACTATGTGAGGATACGAGGAAGAGATGGACACCTACAAACCAGGAAGGGGGCCCTCATCATCCTGGTCTGTTGGCATCTTGATCATGGACTACTCAACCTTCAGAACTATGAGAAATAAACTTGTTGCTTAAGCCACTCGGTCTCAGATAGTTTGTTATAGCAGCCTGAATTGCTAAGACAGTGCATTACAGCAAACCAAGAGAGAGAGAGTTGGGTTTTGCACCCAGATCTTCTTAAAACGTAATTCTAAAATAATCCATAGCAAGTATGCTTTAAATAATTTTCGGCTTTTCTTGTACAATCCAATATAATGATCCATTCCATTGCTTTATTAAATTAATTCCCCATGAATTTCCTCCTACAGCTTTATTTCATGTTATCTTTTTCTTCTTTTACTGCAGGAAATTATTGATGGGATTCTCAACGTTTACAATTAGCCAACTAGATGTACAGAAAGTATTTTAAATGTTAGCTCCTAAAGATCGTAGGGTATATTATACACTATTTATTGTATTTTCCACAGTGAATTGCTTCAATTGCTTGGGGATTTTCTTTTGATTTTATTTACTGCAGGAATATTTCTTATAATCCTACTTAAAAATATGCATTTGCTCTGTTACCTCTTTATTTTATCACCTTCACACATGTTGTCCTTGGATAATGCAAACAAAAAAAGTGCTTGTGTGAATGGGACTTAGAAGAGAAATCGTATTTATTGCCTGGTGTTTAGCATTCTCATAGGACTTTTAGCAGCACAGACTATTGATGAAAAGAGAAAACATCCTTCCATAGTTATTGCCCTTTCACAATATAAATGCTTAACCTCTAACAAAACATTATTCACGATGATTATTTTTTTTCTTCTAAGGAACAGCAGGGCAGAATCAAAATTTTCAAGCTTAATATGAAGAATGGATTTTTTCTCCTTTTATTTTATGAATGATTTTTCTCATTCTAAAAAATAAAATAGACATTGGTGATTTTTTTTTTAACTTTGAAAAGTATGAAGAAGAAAATAAAAATCCCTATTCTCACCAACTAGGGATAACACTCTTCAACTTTCCTTTCCTTCTAAGCAGCTCACTGTCTTCAAGCCCTCTATACCTATCTCCTGTAAAGCCAGAGGTCCCTTTAGAAACCCTGTGCCTGAGCCTCTGCAGGCACCACCTGGTACCTCATATTTTCCATCTCATTTCTTTATACCTCACTGTTATCCTTCTGACAACAGGAAAAAACCGTGTTATTGGCCATGCTAGCTGGGGTGGGGGCAGGGTCAAGGTATGTTGCCTCTGAGGGTAGAACAGAACAATGGGTGCCTGCTAGTTGATACAGAAAAGACCCTTATTGAGTGTATCCTTTAGACTGTCTCCTTGGTTTTTGATTTTACCTTACCTCCTAATTGTTGTCCTTTGGGCCCAAACCTACCTCTGCTTCCCTTGGCTTCATAGCCTGTTAACTGCCACCACCATTTTGGACTCCTGGAGTCGTTGCTGACCACAGGACACTAATTGCTTAAAAAGGGTATTTGAACATATTCATTTTGTGCATATCACCTTCCTTCTGAGTCCTGAAAATGTATTCATGAGACCAGAGATGGGGAAGTAATAATTTTTTTTTGTCTTTGATACACACCAACAAATTTATTAGTTAGTAAGCACTCTATACAAATTAACAATAACAAAATTTTGTCTACAATGTTTTTCAAGCACAAATTGAACTAGTTTATTTTTAAAATTAAGATATTTTCAGATTTTATTGAGATCCAATCTCACACTTGCTCCTCGGCATCATCTTTCATTGCTTTTATCATTACAAAAGTTCTATGTGTACTATCAAAAGCCTCACCTTTTAATATTTGTTTTATATTTTTATTATTCTCACATATATTTCCTGTTTTCATATGGGCCTCTTTAATTTTATCTCTTTTATTTATTTAAAATTTTAGTATGCCAAAGAAAAATTAAAATGGAGGCTGCAGTTCAGCTGTACCCCAAGGCCTACTGCCCATAGCCACCCAGCGAAAACTTAAATTATCCTGATTTCCATGAAATGTTAGCTCTAATCATAAACAAAACACGAAGGAGAAGCTTTTTGTCCTTGTCAGAGTGGTTCAATGAAACTAAACTAATCAACTTACATGGCTCTGCTTGCCTTTTTTTTTTTTTTTTTTGGCTTAAGTAACAGATATTTATTTTCTCTCAGTTCTGGAGACTGGAAGTCCAAGGTCAAGGTGCTGGTAGGGTTGGTTCCTGGTGAGGCCTCTTTTCCTGGCTTGTAGATGGCCACCTTCTTTCTATGTCCTCACGTTGCCTTTCCTCCATGTGTTTTCACCGCTCAATGTAGCACTTCATTTACTGTCACTGAATTGTGAATTCAACAAATTCATATGTTGAATACATAACCCCCAAAGTAACTGTACCTGCTTGCCTTAAAAAGAATATTAGTGTATAACTGCCAATCACAAAAACAGTCAAAATACTTCTTCCTTTATGCTTCCTAAACTGTGCTGTAACTGTTGTAAGGGGACTTCTTATTTTCAGTTTGAGGCCTCCTGGTTTGTGAACTGTTCTTTTGTATGTGCAAGAAACTTTTACGATTTTAAAATTTGATCTGATTTTATTTTTGACAAGTATATGGCATTATGTGGGTTTCCAACGTGATTATTTTTAAAATTCCAAACAGACAATTATTCCACTTCAAATTATTGGAAAACCCATACAGGTCAGTTTAAATCAACTTGTTTCCATACAATAAAGTAGAAAGAAAGTAAACTGTGGTTCTTTTCATAATTATGACTACAAGTGCTTAAGATGGTTTGTACACAGTTGAGAGAAGCCAACTGGGGTTTGGATATTACTAAGGAAGGACTGTGTAGAGACGTATGCCCATGACAGTATATTACGTTAGCCCATGAAGGTAATTCAATCCCATAAATGACATAATAATTAAAAGTCATGGAAGCTTTGGCATTATAGTTGGCAGAATCATAAAACTATTCCAATGTGTTGCTGGGTGAGAAGGTAGTATAAATGAAAATAAACATAAATGCTTAGGTTTATATATAAAAAGAGAGCCCAAAATACTTCCTTTTAATGTCCTAGTGAGTAGAGTCTAAAAAAAGAGACAAAAGACAAAACTTTATGGGCTTGTATAGTCATATACTAGGTCTGTCCAGAAAGCATCCAGCCATGTAACCATTCTTATTATATTAACAATGGCTGGATACTTTCCAGACAGCCGTCATATATTCAAGTATACTCTGAAGTTGTCTATACCTGTAGATGCCACGGTCAGGTTAGTGTCGTTTATGACCATGTAGTTAAATATTCATATCTCCTCTCCTTTTCCAAGACTCTGCTCCATAGTCTATTTGCTCATGAAAAAGGGAGAGTCCCACTATCCTTGTTCACTTCCTTGTGTGAGAGTTACACTGGCATTACAGCCATTGTTTATGTAACAAGAACATATTGCATGGCTGGATACTTTCCAGACAGCCCTCATGTTTTCTCTGCCATTATCATTGTCCAGGAGGTTTGGGCTCATGCAAGAGTATGGGATTGGGACTAACTAGTAGTCGTTATTTAGCAATGCTGAGTTGGGACTCAGAAGTTTTCAGTGTTTCCTTGCTCCCCAGGTGATTCTTATTAATGCTTAAGTGTGAGAACCACTGTAGTAGGGTCTGATTTAAGAGATGTACTTTGTTCCATTGATTGTATATTATTTTTGATAGCCCTTCATTGTTTTAATTCTTGTCTTTTTTGATATGTTTTATTTATCTAGTAGCATAAGACTTCTTTTAACTCTTCATTTATAATTTCAAACTGTATTCTTCTTTGTCTTCTAGATGAATTTTAGAATAATTTTCTCATGCTCAGAGGAAACTCTCTGTGGGATATTCATAGGAATTTAGTTCAACATAATTATGTAAGAATTTTCATTTTAAAAATAATTATTTTTGCATTTCAGGAACATAATAAGTCTATGTTTGGTCAAGATTCCTCCTATTTTTCCAAGTGAAGTTTTTTCTTTGTAAAGGACCATAATTTATTTATGTTATTAATGAGGTACCTTATTTTCTTAGTTACTATTGTGAATGAGTTTTTGCTTTATCTTTTTGTTATATCTTTGAATTAGTTATTGCTATTATATAGTAAAATAATTAATATTTGGGTATTTATTTTATATCTATGCATTTTAGCATTCACTAATCAATTTTAATTAATTTAAAAAATTTTATTCCTTTTTGCTTTCTTGGATTTCTCCAAATAACGATCCATATCTGAAAATTTTTGGTTTTCACTCACAAACTACTTTTCTTGGGACAAAATTCTTGGGTAAAAATTCATTCTCTGTTTCTTCATGTGGGGGCCGGTTTCTGAGATCTGTTCATTTTCTGGAAATTCATGAAGCTGTATATATATTATCTATACAACTTTGTGAAACAATTTTTTCTTTTAAATTTCTCATCAAGTTTGTACCCCTGTGGTTCTCAAACTGCAGGATATGTAAACATTTTCTAGCAGGGCACTGACAATGTAAACTCTTGGGTCCAATGCCTCAGAGATCCTGATTCAGGAGTTGTGGAATAAGCACCAAATACTTGCTTTTGCCTAGTACCTCCAGTGATTCTTACGTAGGGAGCCTGCATCACATTTTTGGAATACTGCTGAGTATATTTTTTCTGGTGCTTTCTAGTATCTAGAATTTCAGAGGAGAAATCTGAGATCACTGTCTTCACTCTTCTGCTTTCTATCCTGCTATGACGTGGGCATCGTGTTCCCTGGATAGAAACAGAAAGGGCAGAAGGAAAAGAGTGTCAAGCTGATGAATCCAGTAGGCAGATAAAACTCAAGCTCTCCCAGAATCAGCTGAGCAATGGGTTACTGAGTGTGATGCCGATCATAAGGAAGGATGGGGCCCTCACCTTTCTATTTCCAGACAGGTGCTGCTGCTGCTATATTTTAAAATCTAGAGGAAGCCTGTGTAAATCATGACTGAATGCTGATCTATTTGCACTAATTTAGTAGAAATTCATCCTGCTCCCCTGTAAACAAATTCCTTTGTTCAGAGGCTCTTCCATCTCTCATACCATGCCTTCATCTGTATTTTAATAAAGAGTTAAGTATTTTGGGAAACATAAGTTTAGCATGATTTTTTTCAGGAAAAAAATCCTAACACTTTTCTTCTTCCTTGAAAATGTCAGCTTATTAAAAATGGCACAATGGTTAATTGAAACCAAATTTACTAGCACTTTATAGATATGGATAAGTATAAGTATATAGCTTTGTATTAATATTATTCAAAGAATTCATGCTATGGAGTCCTAATACTTTTGTCTCTCTATGTAACATCAATATCTTTGAGCACCAGGATTGGAATCAAAAGAACTTCATTACCTACTTCTTTCTGTGTAACTGTGGACAGGTACTTTAAGCTGTCTAGGTTCTTCACTGCAAATGAAGGGTCCGGACTCTATAATCCCTTAAGGTATTATTTAGATGTGTGATTTTGTTACATAAGGAGATCTTGGGGCACAGAAAGATCATTAACCATTAAAGAAAAGTTTAATTACTATGTCATACTTTTTATAGTAGGATGTAGTGCATCTCAGAAATTTTTCAACAGATATAAAAATGAAATATTTAGATTAACTCTTAGCTTTAAGTTCCTTTAACTATAATTTACATATGAATGGTTAGACGTTTGAATAACATTTTCCTATTCAGTTTTGAATTATGAAATGTGGACTGAATTTGGATTTCAAAAAATACATTGTTTCTTTTATTTTTTGAAATTATACATCTGTATTTATCTATGTGTATATGTATAAACAAACACTCATTTAAAATATTATGAAGTGACTCCTATTTAGAAGTTTAGCTTATTTGAAAGTCACATTGCTTCCCTTGCTGAAAAATAGTTTGAATTTGTTTATTTTTAGTAATGCTGAATTAATGAAAGCATAATCATAAGCATTCATAATTTTTAAAAGCTGAACTTCAGAAACAGATCCTAAAATTCAAGGAATATTAATACATAATGAGTACTAACTCTCAAGTTACTGAAAATCACAAGTTCTGGAATATCCAAGAAAGTTTGAGAAACAAACATTAGTTTGTTCAGTTGACTTCTTTGTGATCCCAAGGAGCTCTCCAGAGAGAGGAAAACATGAGATTATGAAGAAAACTATAATTTGATTCTGTCCGCTAAGATTACAGAAAAGGTAACTTACTTACCGGGAGGTAAGCAGGATGCTAACAAGTGCTAAATCTGGAAGCTGTGCTAATTTTGAATTAGGAATAGAACTGCATCTCTAAAAGTATTATGGATATTATCCATTCATACAATAAAAATGTGATAAGTAGCCTTTAAATAGTAGGGATTGAGGATACAAAGACAAGTAAGTCCCAGACCTCAAGGGGCTTAGGAATTAGAGGAAAAGACATGAAATAAATGAGAACAATAAAAAGATAATGTTTTTACTTTTTTAATTTTATTTTTCCCACTTATTTTTATATGTACCGTGTTTCTCCGAAAATAAGACAGGGTCTTATATTTATTTTTCCTCAAGAAGACACCCTAGGGCTTATTTTCAGGGGATGTGTTATTTTTTTTAAGTATGGTACAACAATCTACATTTATTCAAATATAGTTAAGTAGTCTTCTTCTGGAACATCATCATAACTCTCCAAACCCCGAATTCCATCCTGAATGTCTTGCAACTCTATTTCCTTTAGAACCATTGGCCCTAATCTGTCATGTCGAGCAATAGAGTTCTCATTAAATGAGCAGCTCTTATCCATGTAACCTGCTGGGAGTGCAGTGTCCAATCTGCACAGTGGAGCAGAAATGATAGCTCTGGGCTCAGTAGGACACTGTTTGCTGAAGCTTTTCCCCTATCCCCTGGTGTTTGTGGAGGGTGAGAGAGGCCCACGGTGCTGAGTAAAATGGCAGCCACAGCTTTCTTTCTTCCCCCTGGGGACACACAATACCTAGAGCGGAACATCCCGCTCCTCACTTCGCTGAAGAGACTTTCCCCTCAAAGCCTCAGCTTGCAGCATGCACAGGATGGCCAGGACCT
>VBSM01002608.1:12750557-12778690 GCA_008086735.1 Cheirogaleus medius | reverse complement strand
CTTGAGGAAAAATAAATATAAGACCCTGTCTTATTTTCGGGGAAACACAGTAAGCTACGTAGCCACACCCATCACTAGGTCTTATTTTCAGGGTAGAGCTTATATTGCACAAATGCTTAGAAACCCTGCTAGGGCTTATTTTATGGGTAGGTCTTATTTTTGGGGAAACACAGTATCTATTCATGGGTATAAATGCAATTTGCTACATTGATATATTAAGTTGTGGTGAAGTCTAGGCCTTCAGTTCATGCATCACAAAAGCAACACACACTGTACCCATCAAAATGCCTCCCATCATCCACCTCCCTTTCACTCCCCCACCACTTTGAGTCTCCATTGTCCATCATTCCACACCACACTCTACTTCCACATGTACATATTATTTAGTTCCCACTTATAAGTGAGAACATGTGGTATTTGTCTTTCTGTGCCTTAGTTGTTTCACTTAAGATAAAGGCCTCCAATTCCATCCATATTGCAGCAAAAAACATGATTTCATTCTTTTTATGGCTGAATAGTATTCCATTGTATATGTATACCGTATTTTCTTTATCCAGTCCTCTGTTGATGAATACTTAGATTGATGCCACATACTTGCCATTGTGAATAGTACTGAGATAAACATATAAGTTCAGGTACCTTTTTTATATATTGATTTCTATGCCCTTGGGTAGATACCAGAAGTAGGATTTCTGGATCATATGGTAGTTCTGTTTTAAGTTCTTTGGAAAATCCGCACACTGTTCTCCATAGAGGTTGTTCTAATCTCCATTCCAATAGAGACTCAAAGACCAGCAGTGTATAAGAGTTCCCTTTTCTTCACATCCTTGCCAAATTCTATTATTTTTTGCCTTTTTAATAATAGGCGTTCTGATTGGTATAAGATGATTTCTCATTGTAGTTTTAATTTGCACTTCTCTGATGATTAGTGATGTTAAGCATTTTTTCATATGCTTGCTGGACATTTGTTTTTATTCTTTTGAAAAATGTCTATTCATGTCCTTAGCCCACTTTTTAATGGGGTTATTTGGTTTTTTGTTTGTTTGTTTGTTTGTATTTGTTTTTGAGTTGTTCGAGTTCTTGTAAATTCTGCATATTAGTCCCAGTCAGATGTATAGTTTGCAAATATTTCCTCCCATTCTACAGATTGTTCACTATGTTGATTATTTCTCTTGCTGTGTAGAAGCTGTTGTAGTTTAATTAAGTCCAATTTGTCTAATTTTGCTTTTGTTGCCTGTGCTTTTGAGGTCTTATTCATGAATTATTTGCCAAAACCAATGTCTAGAAGAGTTTTCCCTAGGTTTTCTTCCAGTCTTTTTATATTTCTAGGTCTTATATTCAAGTCTTTAATCCATCTGGAGTTGATCTTTGTGAGAATTAGGGGTCCAGTATCATTCTTCTTATATAGCAATTCAATTTTTTCAGCACCATTTATTAAAATCGTGTCCTTTCCCCACTGTATGTTCTTGTCAACTTTGTAAAAGATCAGTTGGCTGTATGTGGCTGCATTTATGGTTTTTCTATTCTGTTCCATTGATTTGTATGTATAGTTACATACTAGTACTATGCTGTTTTGGTTATTATAGTTTTCTAGTATCTTTGAAGTTAGGCAATGTGATGCCTCCAGCTTTGTCCTTTTTTCTTAAGATTGCTTTGGCTATTTTGGCTCTTTCTTGGTTCAATATGAACTTTAGAATTATTTTTTTCTAATTCTGTGAAAAGTGACATTGATATTTTGGCAGGGATTGCATTCAACCTATAAATTACTTTTGGCAGCATGGTCATTTCAATGATATTAATTCTTCCAATTCATGAACACAGGGTATTTTTCCATTTGTTTGTATCATCTACAATTTCTTCCATCAGTGTTTTATAATTTTCCTTGTAGGTATCTTTCCTTGGTTAAATATATTCCTAGGTATTTTATTTTACTTTTTAGCTATTATAAATGGGATTGGCTTCTTGATTTGGTTCTCAGCTAGATTGTAATTGGTATATAGAAATGCTATGGGGGATTGACCACTCAGTGGTTTGGAAGATGACCCATTAGACTGTGCTACCAGGAAAATTTCTATTTCACTTCATAAGTAGCTACTGTGATATGTATTCCTTCTCCAAGGTTTTTGTCATCTTTCTGTTTCCATGGAGCTCTCCTCAAGGTTACAACTATTTTCCCTTTTCTGCTCTATAGCAGTAAGATAGACGCTGGGCATGATTGAGAGTCCAGGACTTGTTATTCTTTCCACTTACCATTAGCTGTAGTAACATCTTTATTTAACTGGCTCCAAACATTTATCTATGTCCTAAATTACTAGTCTGTTCTGTGAATACTCCTCTCCATTTATATATTGAAACCAGAGTAAAGCATGATGTCAGTGCAGTGGAAAATGAAAGGAGAAATATATTAAATGCAAAAACTGTTTGCATTTTTAATCCATTGCTCAAAGAAATCCAGATTCCTCTATAAAAGAAAATTCTCTCACTCACTCATTCTCATTTTCCATCTCCAGCAAGTTCCCAGTGAATTTTAAAGCTTTTGCTACAGTAGCTATTGGATTCTCCTCCTTAGGAAGTTTCTTACTAATACCTACATTTATCTCAATCAATATCTCACCAGCAATAAACTCCTGAAGTAAGTGAAGCTGCTGCTGCTGCTTATACATCTGGAGTCCCCAACAGGCTGGCTCAAGTCCACATTCTGCCATGTGCCCTCCATTAAACCTTGTTTTTCCTCTACCTTGTAAATCCCCCAGGCCTAAGTAGTAACTTGTGCTACTGCAAGGCAGCCACAATGTTTTCTTGTGCATCTTCCTTTCTTGCATTGGGTTGTGGTTTCCCTGCATCCTGTTCTGTGGAGGTAATTATGGTGGTTTGCTCTCTGAGAACCTCCATTTCTTCTATTAGACTTCTTCCTGCTCCATTCATACTCCATAATATATAATCTCTGGTAGCAACTTGAATATGTCTCCTTTGTCTAATTTCCCATGTTGTATCCTCCTAGCCTGTCATTTAATGAATTAACCTTTCTTTTGAGGAGATTCCTCTTCCACTGGCTCATTGACCAGGTTCTTTTTTTCTCCATCTTTCTATCGATACTGATTTGACTACTATACAAACTAAATTTTTAATGTCATTCTTTCTCTTCCTGAGTCTCTAAGAAATATTGATACCTAGAGATGTTCTCGAGAAACTTTTTTACAAATTTTCTTAACCTTTAGATATGAATGTTTCCATAATGTTTGCTCCACCTTAATTTAGAAAATGTCCCCATGTTATCTATTTACTGATAAAACAAACTAATCATAGGTTGAATTCAAAGTCCCGAAATCCATAAATTTTATGTAGGCCTATAAAAAAACAATCAGGAGAGAGTTTAGAGAACAAGTAATGATTATGTTGAGGGAATTGTAGGGTTGTTTAAATCTGTGGACCTGTGGATATATTGCACAAATCTGAGATTAGCCCTAAAATCTCACCCTCTAGTGACTAGCTCATATTTATTCCAGCCCTTTACACCTAAAGTCTGGACTCAAACACAACAAAAGGTACATTTCCTAATACCTTAAAATATTTATATACCTAAGTTCTGGGTCTGCTTATTTTTGTTTCCAAGAGGTACTTAAACACTGTTTTAAATAATCAAAAACTCACCTCAGCTGTGCCTGCATTTGCAGGTGTGGCCAATCTGTTGTAACTACCACACTTCAAAAAGTCCTGTCTTTTGCCATGGTCTTTGATTCCCAGATATTAGTCGGGGTTTTTCTTGTTCTGTTTTTCCCTCAATTTGATTTCCTGATCAATATCCTATGTGATGAAGATTACATGATGTTAAACATTTATCCCTCATACTACACTGGTTTTAATCAGTGGAATATAAACATAATGATAGCAGATACGTATAGAAGTATTGGCTTTATAATGCCTGGGAAGCATCCCAAAACCTCTGAATACAGTCAACACTCCCCAAAACTCCTGTTGATTGAAAGTGTGTACTACCTTTCTTCTCTTGACTTCTAATGAAAAAGCTATAATAACATTCTGAATGGGCTTGCCAGGGGCTGCAAGGTCTATGGACTCCAGTGTTTTGTAAACTGGAGTGTGCTTCAGAATTACCTGGAAGGCTTTTCACAACAGACTGCTGGGCCTCATCTCCACAGTTTTTAATCCAGTAGGTCTGGGGCAGGATTGGAGAATTTGCATATCTTACAAGTTCTCAGAAGATACTCATGCTGCTGGCCTGGTGGCCACACTTGGAGAACAGCTGATTTATTACATGGAAACTAGAGGAGTAAAGCTGATCAGCCATCCCTGATCACGGTGATCTGAGTGAGAGTGAGAGAGAGATTTGGATTGTGTTTTCAACACAATCATCCTGTCCCCCTGGAAAACATGGCTCAGTGGATATAAGATTGAGTAAATTTCACCCATCATCAGGAGGGCTATTCTTCCTCATAGCAGAGGGAGTAGGGACAAGTAAAAAAGAATAGAATGGGAAGGCAGAAATATGCAATCCAAATTTTGCTCCCTCCTGAGGGATTGTTGTCATTTGGGGGACAAAGGAAAGGTTAAATAAGGATTTCTTACGAACAGTTAAGAACAGTGATCAAAATCGTACTTTTTGCAGCAATTCAGTGTGAGAGTATTAGGTAGATGGTTCAGATCTCGGGCTCCTTTAGGGACAGGTGTTCCCTGCTTTGGTGCTGTTTCGAGCAATTGCTCCACCTGGGAAGAAGGATAAGGGCCAGCACTCCATTTTGGTGTTGTCCCACCCTTAATCCTATCCCGAGCAACTGCTACCCCTGGGGAAGGAGGGAATGCTTTATCAATCTGGTAATTCCCCAGCAAGGCATAATAAGATTTAGAAAATGACCTAGGTTACCTATTGGTAATTAATATACCATAGCTGGAATCTGCATTGTGGTTCACCCTGCCAGGTGGGCTTTCTTAGAGGGAGCTCCTATATGCAGATAGAATTTTGAGGACACCTGTTGATCATTTGATACCATCCTATACCTCTCAAGAGCCCGCCTCCAGACTGGGCTAATGAAAGGAAACGATCCCAGAAGTCAGTAGTGAGTGGGTCAGGGAGCGAGTTGGTCTGTCTCTCTCCACTTGTTGAGACAAACCTGTTTTATTCTACAATATAGAGATGCTTACAAGAGCAGTTTCACAAGAAACTGTTTCCTGCCTGAGGTTACTCCATCATATTGGCCTTGCTGGTGATTTTTCCAAGAAAGGAGTCAGAGGATTTGGATAATATTAAGAGTATGGACTTGACACTTTGGTGTGTCTGGTCATTCTTCAGCCAAAAGCACACCAAGAACCGAGGACAGATTCCCACCCTGACATCTTTGGTGCCAAAAACTGGGATTCTGACAAGAGGATAACAGTATAAGTTCCAGAGGAGCCTACAAAATGCTGTGAAGTGCAACACTGGACTCATTTCTTGTGTGACAGGAGTATCCAAGATTCCACAAGGTGAGAGGATCTGGAGACCTGTGGATTAAACAAAGGTCAGTAAGCTTTCTCTTCTTAAAGATCTTACACTGGAATTTATTAACTATGTGGTCTTGAGAAAGTTACTTAATTTCTTTAAACCTTTATTTCCTTACCTAAAATATGGAAAAAATCTTTCTCAAAGGAGGGCATTTATGCATATTAAGTAAAATAATGCTTTAATATCGTGAGTACATCACTTGGTCCATAATATACTTAGGAAATGATAGCTATTTTGATTCAACTATCCTGATAAGTAGTGAGAAGTTAGTGACATGTGAGAAGTTAAACCCCCAAAAAGCCTTGACCCTTAATTTTCTATTGCTGCTGTTATAAATTACAGCAAACTTAGTGAGTTAAAACACCACTCATTTAAAGTCCAACATGGTTCTCATTGGGCTAATAGCAAGATGTCAACAGCTGTGTTCATTTTTGGAAACTCTAAGGGGAAATGTTTCCTTGCCTTGTCCAGCTTTTATTTATTTTTATTTCAGCATATTACGGGGGTACAAATGTTTAGGTTATATATATATCTATTGCCTTTGCCCTGCCTGAGTCAGAGCTTCAGGTGTGTTCTTCCCCCATTAGGTCCCCCTGCCCGACACCTGGTGAATGTTATTACTATATGTGCACATAAGTGCTGATTGATTAATACCAATTTGATGGTGAGTACATGTGGTGCTTGTTTTCCCATTCTTGGGATACTTCACTTAGTAAAATGGGTTCCAGCTCTACCCAGGAAAATATAAGAGATGCTAGATCACCATTGCTTTTTGCGGCTGAATAGAACTCCATGGTATACATATACCACATATTATTAATCCACTCACGTATAGCTTGAAGTCTGGTAAATTTATGGCTCCCAATTTGTTCTTTTGCTTAAGATTGCTTTTGCTATACAGGGTCTTCTCTGGTTCCATGTGAAGTATAGAATTATTTTTTCTAGATCTATGAAAAATGATGTTGGTATTTTAATAGGGATTGCATTGAATCTCTAGATCACTTTGGGTAGTATAGACATTTTAACAATGTTGATTCTGCCAACCCATGAGCATGGTATGGTTTTTCACCTGTTTATGTACTCTGCTATTTCCTTCCTCAGTGTCCAGCTTTTCAAGGCTGCCCATATTCCTTAGCCAATGGCTCCTTCTTCCATCTTCAAAGCCAGCAACATAGTATCTCTATGACCCTTTCATCACATCTTTCTCTGACTCCATTGTTCTGCCTCTTGCATCCAATGTTAAGGACTCTTGTCATTACATTGGATTGTCCCATATAATTTAGGGTAAACTCACTACTTTAAGGTCAACTGATTAGCATCCTTAATTTAATAGGCAACCTTATTTGCCTTGAAACCTACATATTAACAGGTTCTGGGAATCAGACATGGATATTTTTGGGGTGGAGGAAGCATTACTCTGCTTATTACAAGGAGGGAATATTTATTATCATGGGAATGCTTATTTTCATTGTGTTCCATGTTTGAGGCATGGCATTTCATTCATTTGTTAATTTATTCATTTATCAGCACATATGAAACTACTAAGCATCTATGTCTACTTCACTAATCACTGGAGATACAAAGATAAATAAGACTATTCTGTAAAGGAGCTTAGAGTCCACAGGTTGGGCTACAGACATATAAATGAGTGGAATAATGAAGCCTCCATAGTGAAGCCAACGGATGTCCCAAAGAGTAAGTGATCCATTCTATTGTGAGTTGATTTAGGAGGATGTTAGCAAAGGCTACATAGAGAAATGATGCTTGAGCCTTGGAGTTTGTTTGCTCACAGACTGATGAGGAAGCAGGAAAATATTCTAGTCCAAGGATTTAGAGAGAGCACAATGGCATGGCGTAATGGGGGCTGCATGGAAAATTTCAAGTGGCTCAGCAAAGAAGAAGCACACGCAGAGAGATAAGCCTAGAGAAATAGATAGGAAACAGAACCTCAAATATTTTTCTACTACATTTTTTTTGGCTAAAAACAAAAAAGCATTACTTGTAATATGGTAGTTTTGCTTTATTTTAGGGCCAGTGGGCCACAATAGTGCTAGTTAAAATGAAGCCAGATTACAGAAGCCCTTGGATTCCATGCAGAAGCTCCTTCCAGTTCACAATGGTCTCTCCTTTTCTGATATTAAACCATCTAATTACTGATCATTAAGTATATTCTAGGCATATGATATGTGCTTTTCCTGAGGATAAAGAAATAATCACTATCTTGATCATGAGTATTGTCAAGAAGACAGAACATATACTTATGGAATATTGTGGTAAATAATGGAAATGAGACCTCCACACTGTGTATTTGTCCTTAACCCTACTGCTTTGTCATGTTCTTTCCATGTGTGTATTGGCTTTTGCTACTCATCACTATTAATATTTTTGAAAGCAGGGGCTTATGCAGAACAGTTACTCAGAAAATCAGTACTGATTAATTCTCTTCTCTTTTCATCTGGCTTAGCACTGGGAAATGGTTGCTATGTGTTGCATGTTACTTTATCTAGAATTTTTTCTTTAAAAAATCATTCTTATTTCTCAATCATTGTAAATAATTGTTTAGATTTTAGTGTCTGTCCCAACACAACTTCTTAGAATGCCATGTTCCTTTTATTTTTTTTCTTTATCTCCTTAAGATATATCTTCATAAGTTAATTTTCCTGCTAAACAGTAGCTTTGAGAAGTGTAGTATTCTTCAACCTGGTCACACCCTTGTGCTGCAACGTAAAGGATTGTAAGTATTTTGTTTCATGGTAAAATGACACAATACTATAGCTCTGAACTCTCTCTCCTTTCTACCATCCCTAGGAGCTGCCTCCTTCCTAGAACAGACCTCTCAACGAAAGCTGCTTGTTCTCCCATTCTTCTACAATAGGCAGGTGGGGCAGGGGAAAGGGGGAGGTTTATCTTTCTCATGAATCTCATCGGTCCTCTTAATCCATCATGTAAAATAGCTCCTTTGGACCATTCCTTTTCATCTCCCAATTGCTGTTGACTTCTACATCCTGGTATTTACCTACATTCAAGGAGGGCTGGGGGACTTATGTCCCCTGCACCCTATACTTGAGGTTGCTCTGGATTCTCAGGAAGCCCTTTCGATATAGGTATCCTCTCTTGGTCCTGGTATTTCCTTTTCTAACTCTTCATGTTTTGGTATGGTAAAAGTACTGTGCTGTTAGTATTCCCTGTGAATAGTGTTATTCCTGTGGTTCCCATACACCCTGCCCTTGCAATGCATTTGCAAATAGTTGCTTTATTAAATACTTCTATAATTATCCAATGTGAGGGTTCCATTATGTTTTCTACTGGCATACTATTATCCTAGTTATCTTACTATTACTCCCAACATGCCTAACTTAAAATCCCAAATCATCTAGCTGCCAACATGTCAGTTATTTTCCAATTTCCTTTTATTTTATTGAATCTAGATTTTTCTAGTCTTTCAGTTCAGTTATTCTTTTGTGTTTTCTTCCTTCTTATCCCTGCAAAACTCCAGCCCTGAAACAATCTAGATATGTGAATAATTAGTTCCTATATTCCAGTATCTGAATGTTACTGGACAAAATTAAGCTATATGGATTTATATCACTATGAATTCATGGTCCTGCATCTCAGCTGGGCTTGCCATAACTTCCCAGTGGTAGCTATCGCAAACTCAATTTTCCTGCTACTTTTATCTCACTCTCAGTAGATGGTCTAGCCTCCTAATTTATCAGAGGAACCAAAACTCCAGTTAACAATTCCCTAACCACCCTCCTGTATCTACTTACATTCTTTCCTTCTTAAGCTTTTGTATGTATAAGGAATATTTTAATGGCAAATAACAGAAATCCCAACCCCAAATGGCATAAGCAAAGTGTTCTTTATTGTGTTAAATATTTGAAAAACTCAGGAGTAGGGACCTTTGAGAATCATTTCACCAGAACCTGGCTCTATTAATCTCTTAACTCAACTCTGCTATCTTCCTAGTGTTGACTTTGTTATTGAATAAGCGCTCTATTTAGTAGCAGGGATGTCTACAGCATATTCAGATCCCATGTTCATGTCTAAATGGTGATAGGATTATTTTCCCTGCAACAGTCAAGCAGAAGTTCTGGGCCTGTCTCTGGTTAGCTTGAATTGGGGCAACTACCTATCCCTGAACCAATCAACTAAGTCAGAGTATGTGCTGATTAGCTTAAGTAAATCAACACCTGATTTTGAATCTGAAAATTTGTTGAAGTATCTATGAGGTTTGTGTTGAAAATTTCCAATGTCTTGTTTAATTGGCCTAATTACTAGGCAATGGAATACAAAGTCTTATGTGCATTCAATGAAGAATGAAGTGGAGACCTCATTACTAGAAGAACTATTTATGTTTGTTCTGCCCCTTTCTTAGGTCAGAACCCATATAATACCCAATAGCAAATGTTCCTGTGATCCAGATACCATCCCAGAGGTGAGTAGGTACCTCACCTAGAACGCCCAGTTCTGCTTAGCTAAGCTTCCCAACAGTTCTCCTCAACCACATTCATCTGCAAGGAGACACGAACATTTATCCAAGCAAAACCAAAGTAAATAATACTGCACCCAAGGTATTTCCTAGGGGGAAAAATGTGTTTTACAAGTTGATGTCACTCAGAAATTACCCTGAAAGAAATCCCACTGTATGATATGAAGCCTAACTTAAAATCCTTATTTCCTTTAGCACTTTTTGTCCCAAGCTAATCAACAAGACAAGATAAAAATGAATATTATAGTTAAGCCAACATAGTCAAGTTGCTATGTTGTCTAGTTATACTCCATTTAATATATAGCACTCTTGAAAATTCAATCAGAAGTTAGATGAGTCTCCATCGTTTGTTTGATTCATTTTTATAAGATAATAAATTAATACTGGCAAAGAGAATAGAAGTCAGCAGTATTATTACTTATTTAGTTTTGTGCAGTACACAAGAGAACTTCAAGGGAAATGTGTAGTTCTTTTATTCATGTGTAAGCACTGCACTAACAAAGGCACTTTGCTTCAAGAAACTTCAAAATATTTTAATGTTTCTAGTGTAGTGAAAAATTTTTGAGATATTATGCAAACTGCATAAGAAAAATAATTCATTAAAGCTCCCTACTGAATATGATTTTCAAACCTGGATTTCAACACATTTTTACCTTCCTCCCCCACTTCGGCTCACTGGATTTTGATAAGAAAATATCTGGGCATGTGCTATGTTCCTTGGCAGAGAGAAACAGAAACCATATTGAAATATAGTTTTCTGTCTAATTCTGAGTCAGTTACATAGTTTGCCATGTACTTATGTCTTGGGCTTGGTTTCTTGTATGAAAATGAATAAAGAGAAAGTGAAACCTTTAATGATTCAATTCACTTTTCCCTCCCAGCCATAGTTAGGACATAGTTTTAAAAAATGGTTGATCATTTGTTTACTTAATTCATCTTTCTCATTACTCTTGGAGATAATAATTATATTTCTGATTATAAAAATATAATTGAAGGAAATATCAGTCAGAATCAAATCTTGGCTTTACCACTTACTATGAAATCTTGAACAATTGTACCTTTCTGTAGTTCAGTTTCCTTGCCAATAAAACTGAGAGGATAATAGTTAGCTCCTTGGTTTGTTACATAAAGATGATAAGGTAATTATGTGGATGCATTTAATAATTCTTGGTGATTGACATAGTTTTTGAATCTGGTTTATGAGAGAAATTTTTTTAAACTTTTTCCTCCAAATATTGAAATATATTTCCAACCAAGTATATGAATTGGTTAGCGAATGTCCTGACATCTCCAATGCTTAGGGAAAGAAAAAGTTGTCATGAAAATATGATTTTCATTCTAAAAGGATAATTTTTTCCCTCTTTAACAAAGAAATTATTTTAAAAATAGTAACAAGATAGTCCAGCTTACAGTTTGCAAAACTCTTACCTCCTTTTGAGGCCAAATGAGAAATGTGTGTTTACATTAAAATTTAGTCCAGGGGTCCTCAAACTTTTTAAACAGGGGGCCAGTTCACTGTCCCTCAGACCGTTGGAGGGCCATTGGAGAGTGCGGCGCACATTCCACACATGCGCACTGTGGGACCCGGACGAGTCGGCTGCTAAGCAGGACAGGCAGCGGCGGCAAAAACATCCGGCGGGCTGCATGTGGCCCACGGGCCATAGTTTGAGGACGCCTGATTTAGTCTTAGCTTACAACGTGAAGTGTGTGTACGATTTTATATTGTGAGGTCTTCAGGGCTGTTCTGGCAACTGGCATTATTTAGGTAATAGAACTATGATAAAACTATTATAGGCTTGGTATCTTTGGTCCTTTTCCTCTTGCAAACATCATTAATCATCTCAGAGATATGCTTTTGCTTACATATTTTAAACAAAGCCCCATTTGTTTACGATCTTGATGGAAATGGTTATTAACTGAATTCATGGAGTGAACACTTTGCTGTTTCGTAATAAGAGGAAATAGGTCCCTTTTTTTCAAGAAAATACTGAATTTTCTTATTTGACGGATTTTTAAACTTTTATTCTCTTTCATCTTTCGTACTTATGAATCAATAACAATTCAGATTAATTTGCATTCTTCATTTTCCTTTCTTGGTACTTCAAGCCTGGCTTAGTCATAGCAGAGATGTTGCTGTAGCTGTCCCAGCAGCTGCAGTGATTTGCATCAATTGGCACCCAAGCAGCCAGCTCTGTTTCACCTGGCAGCCACTACTGTTGTTAACACCTGTACCCAAACCCTGTTTTTGTTGTACATCTTATAGAAGTCCCACTCCCCCACCCTCTGATTCCTTTTTCCTGCAATGTCTCTTTAAAATTAAATGTTTAATATATATGTTATGTGCATATATATACATATAAACATTTATTATGTATGTATATATACATTGATTTCTTGTTTCAAATAACTAGTGCTAAGAGGAGAAACATCTGGTTTTTAATTGAGGCTTTATCTCTTTCCAGCTGTGGCCTTTGGGAAAGTGATTAATTTCACCTCTCTCATCATGTATCTTCAAATTTAAACCTAAGATAACACTAAAAACCTTACAACCTTTTTGTAAGGAATAAACAAAATATATGTAAAGCATCTGACACGTATGGATGGATTTAAAAATAGAGACTAGTTTTGTTGTTTAACGTAGGAGATCCATCTTCCCAGTTACCAGGAGGGGGGTAGGGGAGTATAAGTGGGGGAATGGAGGGTGGGTGTGCAGTAAGGTGTGGGGGGACAATGTGGGGGTTAGGAAAGATAGGAAAGTAGTTGGAAAAAGTTTATATAAAGTGTATAAAGGTGGGAAAGATTGGTGCTTTTATTGGCTTGTTGGAATGCCTTCAGATTAATTTTTTAGCACACATACATGGAGAGCACTTTATGAGGCCAGCCTCTGTTGTAGGATCTGGGGGTATATCAGTAAAACAGACAAGATTCCTACACATATTGCTAGGTAAGATTAAGGACAAGCAGCTGCTCACACACACAGTCCACAGGACAGGCAGTAGAGGGATGTGGTCAAGGGCTGAGGGTGAGGACCAATAAGAACAGAGAAAAACCACAACAACAGAAACTTGAGCTTAGGACATTTTTCGACCAGGAACATACACAAAAGTTAAGAGCCTATGGCCCAAGGTAAGCTTTCCCCTATTAACATACATTAACATGATAAAAATCATATACCCTAATGCCATGACAGTTCCGGAGCCAGCCATACAAAGACAGAAAATGAGAGGGTAACAATTCTAGAAACTTTTCACCTCCTTTTTAGAATATTACAAATATTCCATCCCCAACTTAACATAAAAAATTAGGGAACCAACATAAAAAAAAACACCTCATTATGTTCAAGGTCTTCTCCATCCATCCTTCCTCTGGGATGTACTTTTACTTTTTAAAACTTCCTGTTTTGTTTCCTACAATAAAACTACTTGTACAAGTTACTTGTGTCTGGCTTCACTCCATTGTACTGGCCTGGCTTGTGATTCTTCTAAATAAGGAGCCAAAGAAACCAGGACAACTCTCTCATAAAACCAAACCTGACAATGTGGAGCATAAGCTCTAAGGGATTTAGACAGCCAGAGTCCAGTTATCTCTCAAGAACTATTTAAAGGAAATGAACAACAAAAAGGCTAGTTCTAAGTATTGAAGAGAAGGGGAGGTGAGGATTTAGCCTCCAGCAGATGAGATTCAACGTAACTCCTAAGAGGGAAGGCAGGAGGAGGGGTGAATGAGAAAGGAGTGGAGAAAGCTGGTACCTAGAATACACGTGGGGAGAACTGTAGCCCCATAGCAGCTACAGGGATTGGGAGGCAGGCCTGGCTTGAGCCTCTGCTGGGTTCCTCCCTAGGTTTGTAAGGCTGGAGGTCAGTGGCTGGCTGTGTCTACTATCTGGTCGTCATTATATGGGAGTGACAGGGACATATAGTGGGATGTTTCTGGAGAATAAGGAAGGATTTATACCTGGAACTCAGCTATGAGATCAGGTGATGTGATTTGCTGAAGACATTTTGCAGCCATATAAGTTCATTATGCTGGAGTTTCTGGATGGTATGTTTGAGGAATGAGAGGCTTCCCATGACCTGGAATAACCTCACCCTGGAATAATCACTATCACAGCCATCCTCTTTGAGGCAACTAGAGGTGACAAGAGAAGCCTCAGTCATGACTTCTGATATCCTTTGTGAAAAGATCCTTTGAACCCATCACAGCAAAATGTAACTTGTATATAAGCCCTAGTTTTAACCAATTCTCAAGCCCAGTTCTCTGTGATATTAATTTATTTTGAGGACTAGAAACACTACATCTATGAAATCTAGGGGTTGGAGGAGAGGCTGGCAAGAAATGGAATGGAAAACCTTAGTTAAAGGTCTATGTGTAGAAGTCAAGCTGCCTCTGTCCTCCCTAAACTCACTGCTGGGGATGGCTGTCAGATAGAGACTTACCCCATGGGAATAAAGGGCTCATCCCTCTAAAGAAACTAACCAAATGCTCAAGAGAGAAATAAGATGTTTAGTGTGGAAATTGTCACTCCTGAGCAAAGTCCTCCAAATACTGGCACTTAGGGCTCACCCAGAGAAAGCATCAAGACTCTGCCAACTCATCTGAAAATAATGCCTAAAAGGCCACAGAAGCCACACATCTCTTGATCACCAATTGTTTCTGTACTTGCCCTACTGATTTTTTTCCTCATCTTTTTATATCTTTTCTAGTTTTAATTGAGCATTCTATGTAATCAAATTTTCTCTCTTCTCTTAACATATCAATTATACTTTTTTAAAAAAGTGATGATTACCCTAGAGATTACCAAACACATTTTTAACTAATCTACGTCTACTTTCAAATAACACTATACTGCTTCATATGTAGTTCAGAAAACTTACAGTATTCCCAATTCTTCCTTCGCCTCTCTTATAAAATTATTGTCCTTCATTTCCCTTATCCATATGCTATGGTCATCTAATACATTGATATTATTACTTTAAACAAACTGTTGTCTTTTAGGTCAAGTAAAGATAAAGAATAAAATATTGTTTCTTCATTTATTTCTTTATTTTTCCCTCCTTTATGTAGATCCAAGTTTCCAAGTATCTCGGTTTTTTTCTTTGACTTCTCCAGCCTTTGCTGATTTCATCTCTCTGGAGCACCCTCACTGCTGTCTTTAATTCATATCTTCACCTTTTAACTATATTGTGTCTTGCATTGTTCTTTGTTTTGTCTTGAGTAAGTCATGATCCTCCCATGTAATTATAAACTTAGGTAGGGGTCCTCTATTATATCTTTTATCCCATATACTTCTTGACACAGGGTGAGCATATAAAGGACACTGGATTAACTGAATATAGACTAGAAGAAATGTCAAGAATTTGCAGGTAGGAGTACCCGTCACCATTCCTGCCATTTGGGGAACGTATGAGGTTTGAAAGAGTGCCTGCAATGACTTCATTCCTCCCATCAGAGCTTCATTTCATTGTGTGGATGCCTTGAGTATGTTATTGTTACTATTTTAATGATACTTAATCCAGTGTTCTGAGCATGGCTCATAATCTAAGCTTTGGAAGTCACAAGAGAAAACGCACATTGGAGATGGTATGGGGGAAGTGATGGCAATTTTAGTCATCACCCCTTGGTACTTCAGAACCCACTACCAGTTCATTTCTTGTCTTCCTGCCCACACTCTATAATCCGGTAGGAGATCAAGACAAGTTCAATCAAATTTTGCATTTTACATCTTTTTCCTTACACTTACTCATTGCTTTTTATGTACATTTATGGAAATTTGCAGAGTGTAGTTTTGGAGGTATTTGAAAAAAATTATTTTGATCTCAACTGCAGCGGCTTCTTTGGTGCTCTCAGGAAAACTGTCTTTGTGCTTCACGTTTCCATATGTCACATACTTATTGTGGCACTAAGTTTTACGTACTTAGATAGTACTTCTCTTTCATCTGCTATAATGAATGATCATCATAATGTTTGTAATTTCTTTATCGTCTTGTGCTGCTTGTTGAAGTATCTTAACTATAGCGATGATATCTGAAACGTTTCCTGAGATGGGGAACAAAACTACTGGTGACATTTCTTTCTCAAATTTCACACATATTCTTTCTGTTGGCATTTTTTCCCCCAAAGTGATGTACCTATATATTAGCTTCAGCTTGCATTATTCCAGCTCATTTTCATTTCTTTTTCATGAACATTTTTGTCTTTGGCATTCAAAGATGCTCAGGCACAGGGATTTGCTTCCTTAACTTACGAATCTTATTATTTTGATCTGTTCCTTCCATAGGGTGGAAAGGTATCAAAAAGTAGTGCTGGATATGGGCCCTCACAGTTCTACGTTGCTCTATTTGCCCAAACTCATCCATGGCTCCACTTAGGTTTCCTGAGTATCATTTCTCTAATATGTTAAAGGATCTCCTTGACATAGAATGGCAGTCACATTAAGGTTGTGTAGTTAGTTTTTTTTTTTTTTATTAAAGGGAGGCAAGTCACCATTGTAGATAATTTTTTGCTTTCTTTCTTTCAGTACCTCAAAAGGAAATGGAAATTAACCATCTTAAATATTTGAATTAGTAGAATTCATGGGCTTTTGTGGAATTCTACACTCCACTGCCAGTTCTGTCATTAACTAACTTTGTATCTTAACCTCTCTGAGCCTCTCTGAGTCCTTGCATCTGCAAAAATGGGGGGGGGAGGGTGGTTTAGAGTATTATGATTATTTTTAAGGAAAGTCTCTAATTTTTGTTTAATAATGCTTCCCGTAAGCACCCACTCTGACTATATCTTCTTACAATTATAGAACACTTAGTTTGCAAAAAATATATATTTTTTTATTTAATTCATAAAATTATCTCATAAAAGAGGAAAGTATATATTATATGCATTTTACAGATAAGGACACTGAGGATTGCAGTTCACATAGGTCATAGCTGAGAACAGAACACTCTCTATCAATGTGGGAAAAAATTGTGGTTCAAAGTGGGTAGAATATGAGGCTAATTGTTTCCTCAGAAAGATCTCCTCTTGAATATAAGCAATGATCCTTATTTTCATGGCTTCTAAATAAAGAAGAAAATATAATTAGAGTCATCCTAACTCCCTATGACATTTTGACACTTTTATGGTTAAGTCATTTGCCTTTTCTGCTCATGACAGGAAGCAGGGCTCTATCTCTGGAAAGTCAAGTTGCTTGCCTCCAGATTCAGTGACTCCATGTCCTGGATTTTCTACTACAGGCATGCTTTCTGATATTCTGTCTTCTGTCACTACAAATACACTTTTGTTTATGCCACCACACATTCTGAATTTTTCTTTGGAAGTTATTGTCACAATAGACACAGTGATTTGCTTTACAGAAGTAGTTTGCCTAGCCTGAAGCTGAATTAACATAAATTGTTAGTGAAGATAAATTGAGTTTCTATAAGAATCATAGGTGTGTGTTGGGTGTTTAGAAATAAAGAGAGCAAGTTAAACATTACTTATACCTTGAAGTGAGAAGAGGGTAGACTCCAGCCAGCATGATGGACTTCACACCCCACTTTCTAACTGGGTGACCTTGGGAACTTGCTTTAACCTCTATGTACTTCAGTTTTGTCATCAATGAAATGGGGTTGTCATCGCTTACCAACCTCAGCAAATTATTGTGAAGATTGAGTTGATAAATATGTGTAAACTGCCAAACATATGTATTTGCTATTATTGTAATAGTAATAGCTATCTGTTGATTTCCTGTGTCAATTATTGAGTTCCATGATTTAAAAAGATTATCTCATTAAACTTTCACTATAGTTCCTTGAGATAGGGACTATTTATCCCAATTTTATAGAGGACAAAACTATAGAAAAATTAAATAACTATGCTCAAAGTTAACCTCTCTTATAATCTTGCACTCAACATCTATGCTAGAAATGGTCATATTCTAATAGAAGTGGGAAGCCTTGTTCTGTAGCATTCTTGGCACTAAAGATGACAAAGTAACTTCTGCAGTTGGCCCTTGAACAACACAGGTTTGAACTGCATGGGTTTCCATAAAAGTGGATTTGTTTTTCAACCAAATGCAGATAAAAAAATACAATATTTGTGGGATGCAAAACTCACATATATGGAGGGCTGACTTTTCATGTGCCTAGGTTTCACAAGGCCCACTGGGGAACTTGAGTATGCACAGATTTGGTATGCACAGGTGGTCCTGGAATTAATCCTCATGTATAGTGAGGGATGACTACTGTGTTTCCCCAAAAATAAGACAGGGTCTTATATTTGTTTTTCCTCAAGAAGACACCCTAGGGCTTATTTTCAGGGGATGTGTTGTTTTCCCCTCAAAGCCTCAGCTTGCAGCACGCACAGAATGGCCCGGACCTGACAGGGGGAGCCGACCTTGTTGGTGGGGCTGCCCACACCTTTCCGGTCACCTCTGGGATAGTAGCTGTCACCATGGGGCAGATAAGAAGGGCTGCTCATCTTCTTTACCGCTCCATGACGAAATGCATGGGTTGTACAGATACGCTGCATAGCCACGCCCATCACTAGGTCTTATTTTTGGGGTAGGACTTATATTGCACAAATGCTTAGAAATCCTGCTAGGGCTTATTTTATGGGTAGGTCTTATTTTCAGGGAAACACGGTACATATTGTAAACTTTGCCTTGAAAATAAATGTGTGGGTCTTTTTCCACTTGTGGAGACTTACCTATTCCTCTCTCTTAACATATTTTTACTTTAAGTAGATTCCATCTTTACTTTCGTTTTGTATAGTTTCTCTCTTTTCTGTAATAAACTGGGGAAAAAAATAAAATAAATGTCTGATTATATGATATTATCTTAGCCTACTGCCATCCCTAATCCCAGGTGAGCCACAAAGTCCCCCCTAACTCCCTGCCCCAGTTCGTGTAAAAATTGTCTTCCATGAAAGCAGTCCCTGGTGCCATAAAGGTTGGGGACTGCTGGACAGGATACCCTTCATTTCAGAATATTAACTTCCAGGTGACAGTTTTCTTTTAAAAAGTTATGAATCTTTTTAAATTATAACTACACAGAATCAAAAAGAAAGTAAAGCACTGATGGTCTTCATGTTTAAAACAGTTATAGTCAAAGGAAAACATGTTATCTTAGTATAGTACAGATGCCTAGAATAAACTTGGTTTGCAATGGATTGGAATGATTCAGCTATTTGTATCAATTCTTTCCTTCATGCACTGCATGTTAAGATGGTTTACAATCACCAATTTTTTTCTTGATCACATCTCTATAAGCTTAATATTTCCATCACCTATTTTTGCAAGAAAGTTTGTTCATTGAGAACATATTGATGTTTTAAAGTTTAAAGAAGGTGTAATGTTTGAGAAAGAACAAGCTTTAGAAAACCTAGAATCCAGGTTGCAGATATTCAGTCTTGAGAAAATTACATGAACTCTCTAAATCTTTTTTTCTTATTTATAAAGTGAGAGGCTGTTTTAATTTCACTGAGCAAACCTATGTCAAATACAAATACTGTGTCAGGTATTTTATAATGCTCCAATAAAAGCCATTCCTCTTATGGCAGATCTATGTAACAATACAGGGATTGGTATAATCTCATGTTTATTATTCAGGGTTCTCCAAAGAAACAGAACCAATAAAATAGCTGTCTATGTATCTGTCTACATAGATGAGAGATTTTAAGAAACTGGGCCATGAGACTGTGGGGGCTAGCAGGTGTAAAATCTGTAGGGCTCCGTGAACTGGCAGGCGAGGGATTCAGGAAGAGTTGATATTGCATTTATGAGTCTGAAAGTTGCATGTGAGTCAGCAGCTTGGGAACTCAAGCAGTGTTTTTATGTTGTAAGCTTGAGGTAGAATTGCTACTTCTTTGGGAAATGTCAGTTTTTGCTCTTGAGGCCTTCAACTGAATTTGGCTCACCCATATTGTGGAGAGTAATTTGCTCTACTTAAAGTTAACTGATTATAAATATTAATCACATCCACAACTCCCTTTACAGCAACATCTAGACTAGTATTTGACCAAACAACTGGTTTCATAGACTAGTCAAGAGACACATAAAATTAGCCGTCATACCATGGAACTTATTTATTGGTGTTAGGGCCACTACTACTCTAAGTATTCTAGTCATCTATGTTATTAAGGAAGACTTGAACCCATTTTATAATCAACGGAGATGGGAGTGTTGCTAATAGAAGGTGAATCGTGAGTAAAATCATAATATTTGGTGCTGAAATTCCTTGTGGTGACACAGCGTCTGTTGACATTCTCTAAGTAGACAATGAGAATGGCAGATGGGATGACATGGGAGTGAAGGTGGGAAAATGTACCTTGATGCTTTTAGAGTTGCACCTGGGTCTTCTTAACTTTGTCTTGGTTCAAACCAGATCCCTTATGGGGATCAGAATACTTTTTCCACAAAGATGTACTTATTACTGTCATGTTAAAGCATGTCCCTCAGTTTAGTAGCTTGAACTCCACTATTATGCCGGAATGGTGGAGTTTTTTCCTCTTAGTAACTGCTGTGGCTGCCTCGTTTCCCAGGAAATGCTGGTTGCTGTGCAGGTGACAGACCATCAGTTGCTTATTTCAGCCACATCTGAGATGTAACTGTTGCTTTGGGGGGAAATGTGGGCGCTATCCACTCTCTACTTCTTATGCAGCAGCTTAAGATATCCCTCCAAAGAAGATAATTCCAATACTGCATTTTTGAAATGAGAGCCTAATGGAGTGCCATATGGTAACTGTTGTGGGTATTCAGCCCACATGCTCAGTGGGATCAATGCCATCTCTTTTAGGGTATGTATTTTTGAAAGAAAACAAAATAAATAAGTGCTAGCTATCCAAACCCCATAGAAAAATGTTCTCAGATTTGAAAGTATGTAAAGCTGGCTGTTAGAATCTTAGATGTTCTACTCAGAAAGGAGGTAATCTTTGCAGTGTTAGGGGTTCATTTGGTGCCAGTATATTCAATATTGTTATTTTCTTACAGTAAGTTTTCCACAGGCAGGTTACTCTAGGAAACCGGAGGCCCGTACATGCTTTATAAAAACTTTCAAAAATGAAAACCTATAACTGCAGGTTAAGAAATAGAGGTCAAACACTGGTATGTGGACTTCGCTCTGTCCGTGTGGACTTTTGTTCTGCAAAGACTTTTAAGGAAATGAGGTCATCGATAATTGGGGGATAAAATCCCCATTGGAACGCTTCATCTTCAAATTCATTCTACCTGTTCTATTGAAGACTGACAGATGGCCACACTGAAGAGCTGTATAAACTGGCTGTTGAATATGACACTTGGGCAGGGTCCATAGTAGGAGAGACACTTTCCAGAGGCACAGCCAGGGCCTTGTTAATGATGACAAGCTACTGAGGGGACATCAAGGTGTTAGCTTGGAGAGCCATGCTGCTACTCTTGAGACCAGAAAAGGATGCTGCCTGCCCACTTGCTCTGAGAGGGCAGTGTGGTATAAAGGCTCCAGAGGCTGCTTGATAAACTGCTTTTTATGAACACTTCCTGGAACTATTTGTAATGCCCTTACTACGTTGTATTGAAGGAGAGTAAATCGGGCACTGAGAAGAGGGGTTCAAATTTAGGGGTATGGAGAGTGAAATATTAATAAAAGCTTTGTTCCAAGCTATATTCTGTGCACAAGTGTACTTCCTTCGAGTTCCAGCCGTGACTCTAATTAGAATTGCTACTTCCTTGTTTGATTTGTCTTCCTTCTTGAGAAACTTAGGAAGAAGGGAGCTGTTTCTGCTGGCTGGGACACAGAAGATGTCTGACTACAAGGTAGGCAGATGGGGATCTGTACGTTTCTTTCTGTTCTCAACTTTTCTCCTGTGAAAAACTGGCCTTCAGGGAAACAGAAGATACATGAACTGTGATGCTTATATATATATATATATATATTTTTTTTTAATGTAACCATCAATGTCTTGACTTTGTATAAAACTTGAAAGGAGGAAAATTAACAAACAAAAGAACATTTTGCTTATTGCCAGATCTGCTATCTTTGAGACACTGGAAAACATGCTTTCTTCCCCCTACCCCATCTTCTTAGTGCAGTGATTTATTCTGACATTGTAAGACTAATGAAAGAATCTGATCTTTGTCACAGGAGAAAAAAAATGTTATTAACTCTATCATCTACAACCTAGAGACAATTTGATACAAGAATATCAGGGCTTTGCCTCATGTGTCAAAGCTTTTATCATTTGGTTTAATCCTTCCCTAATATAGACATCTATGCACTGACATAGTTGAATCTGAAGTTTATAATGAAATCCTTTGGTTCTTGGAAGGAAGACTTCAATCTGGTGATCTAAGACCTCTGTTAATTTTTCAAGTGCTTTTTCTAGGGCTGCAGTTATGTGAAGTTGGTAATTTCAAGGCCCTCATATTATGAAACTTCGAAAAATTTTTCAAATGTTTACTTGTTCTCCTGAGGCATACTGTCTTTTGTTAACATTTAGACAGCTGCCTGTGAAGTTGATGATTTTGTCTCTTGGGTCTTGATTATATTCTTCAATGTCCCTCTAGATGTCTTTCTGATTATCATCTGAGTTTACATTTTTATGTATATCACCCAGTGTTCCTTTTTGGATTTTTGCTAATTTTTCCCCTTCTTTGAGAAAGGTTTATCTTTCATCTTATTAAGGTGATTAGGCAATGTAATTAGTTAGCTTTTTCCAACAGCAGCTGGAAATAACAAATGACAACTGGGGCATTTGTAGAATGGGTGGTGGACATGGGAAAAGTCACACACTGTGATTAGAACATTATACTCTGTTGCATAAGCTCACATCTTAAATTCACAGAAAAATCAAAATAATTGCACTCACAGTGCTAAGGACAATAAAGCTTTCCCTGTGTTGTAGAGGCCAATGATGTATAATAAATTCCATACACTCTGGGTGATCCAACTGCATGTGCTGCTGTGTCCCTTGTCTTTGTTTAAAAACTTTAATTAATCTATCACACAGTTTTCAATTTCTGAAAAAAGTAAAACCCAAACTATATTACTTTGTGATGTATGAGAAGAATATCATGTACATCAGCTAGATTTTTCTTCACCTAAATTTTAATATTGGGCCAACAAATAATACACTAACTCCACACCATTAACTATAGAAAGCTAAGTTTTAGTTCAAAAGCTTCCTGTATTTTATGTTCAGGCAAAAGTGCTGAATACGTTCTCTAGCTGAAATACTTTGAACTAATCCTGTGCCTTTCATCTGAGTGTCTTACATTATCCTCTCTGTATTTTCTCATTTAGACACATGGCTGCCCCAGGATATAAAAGGAGTAGAGTGCAAACAATCCTTTGTAGATAAAGGCTTGGAATATAGAGAATTTGGAACCATGTGAAATAGGCTGGTAGAGATGCCAATAAAATCTAGAATTCTTACACAGTGCTCAGTAATGGACTGGAACATTTTTCTGTGCACCAGGTACTGAGGCTTCTTGTGCTTCCAGCCAGCAATGAGGGTCTCCAGGGTTGTCCCTCTACCTGACTATGTGAAGATTGTATCAGTCATTCATCAGTGTTCAGTTTGGAATTCCCAAGCACAGGTATCATAAGGCCTAAGGACATATCCTAAGGACGTCACCTTCTTCTGACACCAAAGCTATCTATGCCAGAATTGCCTTTGGAGCATCAGGACTAGTCAAGGCCATCTATGCCTCCCAATTCAGTGGTGATCATCCACTTCCAGAAACCAAAATTCTGTTTTTGATCACATATACTTCTGTACTTAATTCTCCATAATGTTCAGTGATTCCTACCGAGCTTCATCCCTGTACAGCTGACCTTCCATAGCAAAAAAATCATGGTGCCCTCTAGGAACCCTGTTAAACTATACATTGACTTCCTACATCTTTACTATCTTCAGATTAATCAGTGGAATGCTGGTAAATATTTAACAAATGACTCTCTGAAAAAAATGTGTATAGATATACAGGTTTTTAAAATGCATTTTACTGATATAAAATGTGTAGCACAGTTTATAAAAAATAGTGTATGATGCTATTTACTATAAATTCAATAGAGCCAATTGATTTGCACAGAATGCTTTCATTGATTTTTTTTAACTGAACTCTTATATCCATAACCAACTAATGGTTGCAAATGAAAGTAGTTCCAACATGAATGTTGGTTGATATTTTCATTTAGATTAATGAGTAAGATAAAAGTGAAACAAGGCATATGTCAGAATCACTCATTTTTCAATGACATGAGTGACTTTGTTGAATCTATTAATAATAGTTGTTTCTAATAGGAGAGTAATTTTTCAATTTTTCTGTGCACTATTCACAATAAAATGGCTATAGACATGAACCACTCCCCCATCTCTCCAAGTAATTAAGTTTTGAGCAACATGCTGTGTCCTTTAGAATTTTCCATATTTCTGATATTAAGTTGAAACTTCTAAGGATAAATGTAATTTTTTCTTAAAATGTACTGAAATGGTTAAGATCCTGGTGTCTGAAAAGAAGAAAGAAAAAAAAAGCATTAAGGCTGTAGTTTAGTCTTGTTTCACTAAAATAAGAAAAATAATTAAATTGACCCTATTTGGGGCCAAGAAATGCAATCACTTTGATGATATTTTTAGAAGATGATTTGCGTTGAAATAGAAAAGTCTGATTGAGATGACTTGTTTCTGTTTCAAAATGTTTTATTTCTAAAGTGAATGAATAAAGACATTTCAGTTATCTCATCTTTTTCACAGTGGACGCTGAAACTATTTTTCTTCCTTATTTATTTTGGTGAGGATACATTTTTAAAAGTATAGATTTCTTAAGAGCCTGTGACTATACTTTGATAAATTTATAAATAGGTATAGGGTGATATATATTAATGATAGAAATCATGTCGATAATTTTCTTATCTCCAATTCTTATATTTTCTAGAAATAGAGATGGCAAGTCAGACTAATCTAAAGCAGCCAGAGATGGCCAGATATGAATCATTTATTTTTTCAGAGCCATGAATTGGCAACTTATGACCCATAGGCCAAACTTGGCCAGCTGCCTCATTCATTTATACATTGTTTACAGCTGATTTGCCTCTACAAGGGCAGAGTTCAGTAATTGTGGCAGAGATTACACGGGCTCCACAGCATTTACTACTTTCTTCACCTGGCTCACTATCCTACCCCATCCCTAATTCCCATACAGAATGGCTGCCCACAAAGCTGTGGTGGATGTGGGTAAAGGAAGTTTTTTAATTAGAAAATTGAACACGTATCTAGAAAATAAGATTGATGGTATGAATGATGATGACTCAAAGTAAAGCCTTCTGCATTCTGCAATTGGTGAGTAGAGACCCTAGCATATCGGCACCTACCTGCTTATCTTAAAAATTAAGGTTACCAATTGGTGATTTATACAGTGCTGTTAGCTATCATTAAATGTGGATTTAAAAAAATACAAAGAAGGGTTACCAGGTATTTGATAAAAATCTTAAAATATAATATAAAGGGAAAACCAAAAAAAACCAAAATGAAAAACTGACATGGAAGGAAACAAAAATAATTCAGAGAATAGAAACAAGAATTTCTCTCCTTCCAGGTTAGCAGACAGAAGATTATTCCTCCCATGAGAACTAGGAAATTCAATTTAATTTATAAATTAAAAATATATATCAATTTAAAAGTATTAATATTGGAGGGTGGCCAAATTAATGATAACCAAAAGGGCCAAAATTCCAAGGAAAAGAGAACTGCTAAAAATGTAACCTGATATTCTGCAGCTGATTTTCTTGTGGGAGTATTTGCTGATTCTGGGCAAGAAGCTATAAATTCAGATTTCTAAGTCAGGGGCTTCATTGGCTCCAAATATATGGCTGATTTTCCTCCAATACATTTGGCAAATCTGAAGCTGCGTAAAAAGTGAATGGTGGGATGTGAGGTTGATTGATATGAGTTGTCATCTATCACATCAAAGAATCATTAGGCAATGCCACAATTTGTGAATTAGAAAAATGGTACAAATACATAATTTGAAAATTAGAAAGTAGAAATCACAAGCATTAAAACCAAAAACAATTGAAAATGGTTATTATGGAAAATAGAAAATAATTTAGAATTTACTGACAACTGATACTTTTTCATATCAAAATTTGTGGAAGGCAGCTAAATTAAGAGCACTTATGAAAAAATTTACACCATAAAATCTGCACCTAAAGACAGATAGAAAATTAATTATTTTGGCATTTTACTGAATAAATTAGGAAAAAAAACCAGAATAAATCCCAAGAAAGCCAAACAAAGGGAATAACAAAGAACAGAAATTACCAATATAGAAAATGGAGAAAAGACATGTACGTCAAAATATTTTCTTTGGAAACACAGAAAAATTTCTGGTAATATTAAGGCAAAGGCAAAATATTTACTGTTAGAAGTGAAAAGTAGATTAGAGACTAAACAAATGCATGAGAAAGGACACTATGTACAACTTTTTTCTATAAAATTGAAACTATTAACTAGATAATTTTCTATAAAAATAAGGCAAATTTCAATAAATACAAAGCTTTAATAGACCTACTCATTAAAATATTAAGGCAGAAATTAAAATTTAACTCTCACATAAAAAATCATGAGCCCTTTTGTTTCTGCAAGCAGTCCAAACCTTCAAGAAAGCAATAATCCATATAATAAATGCTAGAGACAGAAAAATAAAGAAATGTTCTCAATTCAATTTATATGGCTCCTGTAACTTTGAAGCCAAAGCCAGCTTAGAGGAGAAAAACTTAGTGATCATTTTTCATTTATGAACTTACATGCAAAAATCCTGATAAGGCATATACTTGTTCATAATGGTCCCTTATGATCCTTTTTATTTATGAGGCATCTATTATAATTTTTTCACTTTCATTTTTTTATTTCATTTGAGTTGTCTTTTTTTCTTAGACTAGCTCTTAGTTTTCTTAGTTCTTTCTATGTTTTTTTCTATTCTCTATTTCTGTTTGATTTTTATTATTTCTTTACTTTTGCCAATTTTGGCTTTAGTTTATTCTTCTTTGTCTAGTTCCTTGAGGCATAATGTTAAACTGTTTATTTGGGATCCTCTTAGAACTAATTTTGCTGCATCCCATAGTTTTTGGTATGTGTTTCCATTGTCTTTTGTTTGAGGATATTTTTAATTTCCCTTTTCATTTCTTCTTTGGATCATTCGTTGTTCGGGATCATGTTGTTTAATTTCCATATATTTGTGAATTTTCCAAGATTCCTCCTGTTTTTGACTTCCACTTTCATACCATTGTGGCCTGAAACAATACTAGATATCATTTCAATCTTAAGTTTTTGACTTGCTTTGTGGCCAAACATATGGTCTATTCTGGAAAATGTTCCATGTGCATTGAAGAAAAATGTATATTCTGCTATTGGATGGAAAGTTCTGTATATGTCTGTTAGGTCCATTTAGTCAAAAATGCAATTCAAGTTCAGCATTTCCTTATGAGTTTTGTGTCTGGTTGATCTACCCATTGCTGAAAGTGAGGTATTGAAATTCCTTACTATTATTGTACTGTTCTCTATTTCTCGCTTATGTCCATTAATATTTATGTATCTAGGTGCTCCAATGTTGGGGACATATATTTACAAGTGTTATATCCTCTTGCTAAATTGACCCTCTATCATTAAATAATGACCTTCTTTGTCTCTTGTCTCTATAATTATTTTGTTAGTTATAAATACGGCCACTCCTTGATCTCTTTCAGTTACCATTTACCTGGGATAACTTCTTCCATCCCTTCACATTCAGCCTATGTGTGTCCTTAAAGCTTAGGTGGGTCTCTTGTAGGTAGGATCTAGTTGGATCATGTTTGTTTGTTTTTTTAAATCTGCTCAGCCAGTCAATGTCTTTTGATTGGAGAATTTAATCCATTTATATTCAAGATTATTATTAAAAGGTAAAGACTTACTACTGCCATTTTGTTACTTGTTTTCCTTTGTTCCTTTGTTCTTCCTTTGTTGTCTATCTTTGTGATTTGGTAAGTTTCTGTAGTGCTAAACCTTAATTCCTTTCTCTTTATCACTTGCATATCTGCTATAGGGATTAATAAATTAATGAGGCAATGTAATAAAAAATAGCTTGTCACTATATACAGTTTATCCCCAGCATTTTTTTTCTCTTTTTCTTCTCTTTCTTTCTTTTTTCTTTTCTTTTTTTTT
>VBSM01002608.1:12719707-12750457 GCA_008086735.1 Cheirogaleus medius | reverse complement strand
TGCTCAACAGTGCTATTGCTGGGTCGAATGGTATTTCTATTGCTAGCTGCTTGATAGCGTCTTGCTTTGTTGCCCAGGTAGAGTGTAGTGGTGTCATCATAACTCACTGCAACCTCAAACTCCTGAGCTCAAGCGATCCTCCTGCCTCAGTCTCCCAGAGTGCTAGGATTATAGGTGTGAGCCACCATGCCCAGCCTTTTTCCCAGGATATTTTTATGATATAAAAACCTATAAATATAATTTACCACATTAATGTGTGAAAGAAGAAAGACTATGGTGGCCCATTAGTCTCAGCTTGCCAGGAACAATTAAAGTTTATACCTGATGTGCTGACATAATGATTAATAGTACCTTTTTTCACTGTCAAAAACTGTCCTGGTTTGGATTATAAAATAGATGTTCACTCTAAGAGAAACCATGTGATTATCTAAATGGTTGTATTGAAAGCATTTGATGAAATTTAATGACCATTTCTACATAAAGCTGTTTTAAAAAAAAGTATGAAAGTCTGCAATCTCATGTGTAATGGGGAAACATTAGGCTGATTTTCTTTATATTCAAAAGCAAAATAAAACTAGAACTACTTCTATTCCACATTAAACTGACCCTTTAACTAAAATTGAGGCCAGAAAAAAAAGAAAAAAGTATTAGGAAGAAAAATATATCCCTGAACTTTTGCTTGATATGATTCACTACTTGCAAAATTCAAAACTATCTACAAGCCATTAGCTCTAATAAGTGTTTGGTAAGGCTTCTGGGGAAAAAAAAAATCAATATTTAAACTAAGAGCATTTCTGTTTTCCAGCAAAAACCATCTAAACTAATTTCAAAAAATATAATATTTTTTAAAAGCCTACCCCTTCTTGAGTATCTTCCTTTTCTGCGGAGGCTGCAAATGCCTGTCTGTCTTACAGCTAAGTTGCTTCCTATTTCCTAGTCCCACGAAGAATTATCAGCAAGAGACTGGGAGCTGGGCATGATGAAGTGGAAGAGGTAGCTATACTCAAGATTGGTTCTTAGGGCAAAGCTGGTGGCATTCGGTTCTTTCGGAGTCAGCTATGGGCAAGTTTCTGTGGTCAGGCTCTGGCATCCTAGCTCCCTTGCAAAATAGCAGCAGTAATAGCAGCAAATTTCCTATATAGGAGCCTTAGGGTCTGGCTTTTCTCCTGACTATGTTCCTCTTGGCAGGAGCACAGAACTTGGTTCTCTGTCCCTACTGCAAATCTTATAAGCTACATAGTACCTTTTAAAAATGTTTTTTGTTTATTCGTTTGTTTTATGATTAGCTAGAGGGGATTTTATTTTCTGCAAATAAGATTCTTGACTAATACAGTAACCAAAAATAATTTGAAGAAAAGACATATAAGACTTTTACAGTCATTTGGCATTAAAAGGCCTAAATAAATTGGAATGCTTCTTTTGTGCATGGACAAAGAAACTTATTGTTGTAAATATGTAAGTTCTTCTGCAATTAATATATTAATAAAATGCAGCTACTATCAAAAGTACCATAGGAGTTTTTCACAGGTGTTGACAAGGTAATCCTAAATTTATATGGAGGAATAAAGTGCCAAGAGTAGCTTAAATAATTATGAAGAATAAAATAAGAGGTAAGAGAGATTTTATTAGATATCAAGATATTCCCAAAGCCTATTAATTATCAAATAGTGCTATTGGTGCAGCGATAGATGATTGACAAATGTCAAGATTTTGGAGAAATGGCAAATATTATACAGGAAAGTGGGAGTTTAATTTTTTACAATTATTTGAGAGAGACAATTATAATACCTTGCAAATTTAAAGATGTATATACCCCCAAAAATCAGCAATTCTATGTCTATTCTCCCTCAGATACCCAAAGAGAAATCTCTAATGTCCATTACAGCATGGTTTTTAAAATATGAGAAAATGTTAAAATCTGGTAAAACCTAAGATGTGAGTGATGTATGGTTGTCTATACTATTATTATCCATGTGAAGTATTTATAATTTTTAATAAGTGGTTGCCTCTTGACAGTGGGTCAGTGTTTGGGCATGGGTGGAGTAGGAAAGAGGTCTTTCATTATGGTAGCTGCTCTTCTGTTTCAGCTTTTCAAATATATGCTTATATTACTTTGATGAAATATTAAAATCTTTATGCTCTGTATGTCTTAATTCTTAATATTTTTTTTATGGTGAGTCAAGAGCTAGACTGACTGGGATTTAGGCAGGGAACCATATAGGAGCCAGGAAGGTTCCTAACTGTGAGTAGTTAGCCAGATGGACTGCTTATATGTAACTTTTTAAAATTTAAAACCATGAATTTACTTAAATTAAATTCAATAGTGTCATAACTTCTAAGCCATATTCATGGAAGATGCTATTGAGAAATACAGTTCATTTTAAATGAAGCAGAAGCCCAGAAACCAAATGTTTATGTTGAATGTATTCTCTAGGATACCTTTTTGTTTCTTAAATTCAAAGTACTATTTATCTTGAAAGAGGAAAAATATATACTATGGTCAAAGAGTTTTTAAGTATCAGTTTTAGCTATAGGGTGGAGCTATTATTAAAATTGAATAAATTGTTCTTGATTGAGAGATTGAACTAAGTATCTATGACTTACACAGGTGAACCTGCTGATAGATGAAACCAAATTTGTTCCCATGTGGGATCAGCTTGTTTCTTCTAGAAGAATCAAACAAAAATCCCATTCAACAAACGTAGTCTGATTCATGTTCTTAACAGAGTTATGAAGTCACAGCTGGGAATCCATCCTGCAGGCTAAGAGTGTGGGTTCTAAAATAAGAACAGGAGGGCTCCAATGTTTGCATTTTCACCTGCTGGCCACTTCCAGTGATAAGGGGGTCTAACTCATAGCGTTATTGTGAGAATTAAACTAGAAAATGGATATAAAGTGCTACATAGAGTGTCCAGTTAATTGTTTCCTTTGTAGAAATTGTCTATCAAAAGACAAAGTGCTTAACCTGAACTTGGCTTATATTTCCCAACATGTTATCTTTTCTTCTTCTTTACGTAAGGCATAAATGAATAAAGAACTCTGGCACAATGCCAGAGTGTATATGGCAGGGTGGGAGGGGGACTCCTGACCATTCTCAGAGTGGGATCTTGTAGTCTTTTGCTTTCAGGTCAATGATCTTTGCTCCTCTCTTTAGGAAACTGACTTACAGTAGACTATAAGGGAAGCAATTTTCTTTTTCTTCCAAATGATACAACCTGGTATAGAAACCTGCAACTCAAGATGATGAATTTATATGGGTATTGGGCTTTCTTTCTGATACTGAGACATTTTTCTAGCTGAAGAATTTGTGAAAATCATCCAAATATTTTAAAGCAATTACCCAAGACCTGCTATGGGGCTGGCCATGTTCCCATAGCAAAGCAGGCAAAATAGCAAGCATCATTTTGAAATCAGTTTTCTGCTATAAACCAACAATTTGAAAGTTGCATCAGGATAGCAAAGTACGTTGCTTTAAGAGTTATCAAATCTCTGTACGCAGAAAGTCTGAGTTTAAATGGCCATCCTGCCAGTAACTAGCCACGAGACATTGGGCAATTTATTTTTGCCTTATTTTTCTTCTGTATAATATAAGCATACTGAAATCTTACCTCATGGTTTTGTTGTGAGGTTTGAATAAGTTAATATATGTAGAGGCAGCATGCCATAGGGATTGAGATCTCTGCTTCTCAAACCTTAGGATGTGTATAAATTTCCTGGGGATTCTGGCCAAATGAAAATCCTGATCCAGTGGGTCTGGGGTTGGTCCTGCAGTTCTGCATTTCTAACAAGCTCCCAGGGGGTGTGGACGCTGCTGCTTAACAGACCTCATTTTGAGTAAGAAGGAGGTTAAATTGAATCCTGGCTTTACAGCTTGCTAGCTATGGAATTTTGTCCAAATTACTCAACTTCTTTGTGTCTCAGTCACTTAATCTTAAAATAAAGATGATAATAGTGTCTACCTCACAGGATCATTTGAGGATCAAATTATCTAATATTTGTAAAAAGTTTAGAATAGTGCCAAGTAGCATTGAGTGTCCAATGCCCATTAGCTACTAGTATTATTTTTGTCCTTGGATGAAGTGAGGTATCTCCTCAATACTATTACCACATCTAAACAAAGAATATATGAATCAGAGTAGAGAGATGTGTGTTGATAATGCCAATTAAAACATTGTCCATGGAGAATATAAGCTGATGTACCCTGTCTAGTCTGGTGGTAATATTTATATAGGACCTACTCTATAACAGGCTTAATTATAAGTGCTATAAATTCATTAATACATGAGACAAAAAAGAGCTTTGGCCCAGTATACTGCCCCCTCCCCTTACCTAACACTGTACTCTTGGAGGTAGATATTTTTATTATCATACTAACTTTACAAATGAGAAAACTGAGGCTTGAGTAATCAAAGTCATATAGCTAATTAGTAGAAGATCCAGGATTTGAACTGGGTCATTCCAGTTCCAGAGTCCATGATCTTAAACATCACATCACTCTTGGTTTCAAACTATTTATCATTGTCTCTTATACTTAAGTATTTTGGTTCTGATTCCACATATACAGTAATTTTCTGATTAATGGTACCTTCACATTTAGACATGCCCATGGAGAAAATGTAGCCAAAGTGAATTTTTTTATCCTATGGCAACTATACTTCTGCCTTTCAAGATACACAGCTGTCTCCTTAGGCTTATTTAATGTGAATTTGTTCTTGAATGGTGGATCAACTTTCAAAGTACCATAAACATTGACTCCTTGAGTGTGGAAGGCACAGGGACAGATCCTGAAAGCCTCAAGTAATGAGGCTTCTTGATGAGCAGTGAGAGAGCTGCTCCTGTTAGTTTTCTCATGACACAAGCCCTCTATCCAGGCTTCAGAACATCGCCAGTGGAGGGACGGCTGCCCTTACAGGCCCATCTGCCATCGGGCTATGTTGGCTGCAGTTCAGTTTCTCCAAGCTACATGTAAGTGAAACTTTCAAGGCAGGAAGGTCAGCTGAGGCAAGGCTTTTGAAAGCCATGTGAACTGAAGAAATAAAGATTCTCTGGAAACTTAAAAAATGGATATGGTTACAAAAATTATCTCAAAATGGGTCATAGACATAACTAAAGTACAAAGCTATAAATGACCCTAGAAGACAGCATACAAGAAAATCTAAATAACCTTAGGTATGGTGATAACTTTTTAAATACAATACCTAAGTCACAATTTTTGGAAAAAAAATAAGTGATAAACTGGACTTCATTAAAACTAAAAACTTCTGCTCTGAAAAAGACACTGTCTAGAGGATAAAAATACAAGCCACAGATTAGGAGAAAACTATGCAAAAGACAATCTGATAAAAGACTATTATTCAAAATATACAAAACTCTTAAAACTCAACAATAAGAAACCAACCTGATTAAAAAGTAGGCCAAGGTCCTGAATAGACACCTCACCAAAAATGGAAAAAAAAAAAAAAAAGGAAACAGAAACTTCACATCATATATCATCAGGGAAATGCAAATTAAAACAACTATAAGATATCACTGCACATCTATTAGTATGGCCAAAGTCTAGTACTCTGACAATACCAAATGCTGACAAGGATATGGAACAATAGGAGCTCTCATTTATTGTTTGTGGGAATGCAAAAGGTTACATTCGCTTTGGAGAAAGTAGTGATTTCTTACAAAATTAAGTATAGTCTTAACCATATGATTTAGCATTCACACTCCTTGGTATCTGCCCAAAGCAGTTGAAAACTTATGTCCACACGAAAACCTGTACACAGATGTTTGTAAAAGCTTTATTCATAATTGCCTTAGAAATAATCATGATAACGTTCCATAGGTGAATGGATAAACTATTATACATCTAGACAATGGAACATTATTCAGTGCTAAAATGAAATGATCAAGCCAGAAAAGACATGACTGAGCTTTAAATGTGTATTAACTGAAAGAAGCTAATCTAAAAAGGCTATGTACTGTAGGATTCCAACTATATGATATTCTAAAAAATGCAAAAATAAGAAGATAGTAAAAAAAAGAAATCAGTGGTTTCCAGGGATGGAAGGGATGAATAGGCAGAACACAGGATTTTTAGGGAAGTGAAAGCAACGTATGGGGTGTGGTTATGCTTGAGGCTCTGCCTCGAGGGGGGAGGGGGGCATGGGGAATATACATAACCGTGATATTTGTACCCCCATAATATGCTGAAATAAAAAAAAAATAAAATAAAATAATTCTTTAGCCTAAAAAAAAAATACTCTGTATGATACTATAATGGTAGATACATGTCATTATATACTTGTTGAAATCCACAGAACGTACAACACCAAGAATGAACCCTAATGTATACTGTGGACTTTGGCTGATTATTCTCTGTCAGTATAGGTTCATCAATTTTAACAAATGCACCACTCTGAAAGGTGATGTTGCTTATGGGCGAGGCTATGCATGTGTGGAGGAAGGAAGTATATGGGAAGCCTCTATACCATCTTCTCAACTTTACTGTGAACCTAAAACTGCTCTAAAAAAAATAAAGTATTAAAAACAAATATGATTTGTTGCTGACAGATCTTTTTCATCACTAGAGATAATTGAGTATAGGAAGTCTTGGAGAGTTTATAATACTTTCTTCAGTAGGTATTTAAAATGGATCAACTTATAACATTATATTGGGATACTTTATTTATTTAATATGGGGCATTCAAGACTAGTTCCACTGTCAGATAAATTTAGTCATAAATCCTGGTGTGCAGGTATTGACTGAGACCAGGGGCTACTTTAGCAGTTTACAGTCTGTTGTACTGACTTAGAATTTCATCTCGAAAGCCTATGTAGTTCCCTACCTCTGAGTTGGGCTGGACCCCATACCAGTTTCTAGGGGCATTTTTTAATCCCTTAGCTTAATCTCTGTAGTTTGCGAATAATGTAAAGAGCCTGTTCTCTGTCCTTTCTCCCTCCTTATTGTGGTCTTCTGAACTTAGCATTTTAACTAAGGGGAAAAATAGATATATTAAAAGAACTAAGATTTTGCTTGCTCTGTACCATTTATAACCCTTTAATTCTCCTCTCAAGAGAGTCACACGGGCATAACAGATCTCCTTAGGAATTATATTAATTTCTACTGCTGTGTAATAAATTACTGTAGCTTAGTGCCTTAAACCAGCAGCCATTTATTATCTCAAAGTTCCTAGGCTGAAAGTCTGGACATTGTGTAACTCAGTTCTCTGCTCAGAGCCTCAGAGGACAAAATGTTGGTTTGGGCTGAGTTCTCCTGTGGAGGCTTAAGGGAAAAACAATCCACTTTCAAGCTCATTCTTGTTGTGGGCAGAAGTCAGTTCTGTAAGTGTAGGATTGAAGTTCCTATTTTCTTCCTGGCTTTCTGCTGGGAGTTTCTCTCAATTGCTAAAGGCTGCCCATATTATTTGCCACATACCATGTTTCCCTGAAGATAAGACCTAGTGATGGCCATGGCTACGCAGCCTATCTGCACAACCCATGCATTTTGTCGCAGAGGGGTAAAGAAGACGAGCAGCCCTTCTCATCTGCCCCATCATGACAGCTACTATCCCAGAGGTGACCAGAAAGGTGCGGGCAGCCCCACCAACAAGGTGGGCTCCCCCTGTCAGGTCCTGTGCGTGCTGCAAGCTGAGGCTTTGAGGGGAAAGTGTCCTCAGTGAAGTGAGGTGTGGGATGCTCCGCTTTAGGTATTGTGTGTCCCCAGGGGGAAGAAGGAAAGCTGTGGCTGCCATTTTACTATGATGATGTTCCAGAAGAAGATGACTTAACTATATTTGAATAAATGTAGATTGTTGTACTGTACTTAAAAAAACACATCCCCGGAAAATAAGCCCTAGGGTGTCTTCTTGAGGAAAAATAAATATAAGACCCTGTCTTATTTTTGGGAAAACACGGTAGTTCTTCAATCTTCAAGCCAGGAACCACATTCGAAATCCTTCTCATATTTCAGATCTCTACCTTCCTTTTCCATCACTGGCCAGAGAAAACTGTTTTAAAGAGCTTGTGTGATTAGATTAGGCCCATCCTAGATAATCTGCCTTTCTTACATTTTTTTTGGTCATATGACATGATCTAATCTCAGGAGTAAAATCTATCCCAATCACAGTCTCAGAAAGCATTAATATATAGGATGTGGACACCAGGGGGTGGGAAATCTTGGGGACTATCTTAGACTTCAACCTACCCCAGAAATAAAATCAGGGGGTAAAGCCTAGAGTTGCTTTAAGAATTTGGAGTCTTTGGCCAACATGCCTTGGTATAATTTCTCCCTGTAGAAAGGAAGCATAAGGACTGAATAATATTTATGATAACATTGCCTAAATTATATAGTCTGTTTTTTTCTAAATTGATCTATTTTGTGTTTCAAAAAATCTTTCTTCATGAAATGGTTATTAAATGTCAGAGTAAATTTTAACACTGTGGACAAATGACTTTATAGGATGCAACCTATTGGATTAGGCTGTTTCCATCACAAGTTTGACATCCTAGGCCTCCTTTAATTTGCAGTCCATATGCATTTCTGAAAAATGGTTGCTCTGTTCTTATCTAATCTGCCTGTGCTGTCCCTGTAGGCTGCGTTATGATTCTAATTATCCTTAATAGCTGTGTTATTGTTTGCCGCTATCAAACAATATTAATTGAGTTTAGCTCATCATTTATCCTTCATGTTTGTGTTTCATTTTTGGTAGTATCTTACATGTATAATTAAATGTTTGTCTTAGAAACCATGTATAATAGTAGGTTTTTCCTAGATTTTGACATGATGTCAAGTGGCAAAACTGCCAGTCTTATACACTTTAGTTCTTGATGTTATTTTCTCTAGAGACTGGGCAAATGGCAAAGACAGTGAAGACTAGCTTATTGTGCAGGAGTCAGTCATCTGGTGATTAGATAGTCTAGCATGTCATGGTAGTATGAAATATTGCCATCCCCTTTCTGCAGCTGAACTGGCTAACAATGCTTGTTATAAATCCTTAGACTTCTTCAATGAGATATTTAAATCTGACACACTGACTATCAGGGTGGCTTTCAATGTGATCATAAATAATCATGAAGACTATATTTGTGGCACGAGTGGGAGTGGCAGGGGTCTGTGAAATGAAGAAGGGCTGGTGTTTTACTTTGTTGTCAATGCTCTGCAATTCCACAGCCATCGTGTTGGAAAGGTGCTTAAAGCAGTTCAACAATTTTTGTATACACTTAGACATTTTAATTCTCTGTTTGGACTTTTATTCCATAAAATAAAATAAGTAATCATATAGAATCAAAACAAAACAAAAATATTCAACAATGATCAGTAAATTGTGATTTCTTAAAAAAAAGACAAAATGCTCCAATAAAAACATGGGCAGAAGACATGAATAGGAAACTTCAGGGTGTTTCTCTTTTTTTTTTTTTTTTTTTTTGGCGTTTTCTTATGTTCAGCTTCACAGCACTTTGTGTAACAATTATAACTTCACACTTTGCACAAGCATTTGATTAACTTCTATCTCTCACAATCGACTCACAGCCCCATGAGATATCTCTTGCTCATCGTTATATTTACTGTACCAGCCAGTGTCTGGTATATAGTAAGCGCTCAATGTATGTTTAAAAGCTAATTGAAGGAAAGAAATGTGGTAGCTGATGAAACATAACATAGAAAAGGAAGTCTTCACTTACATAATGCAGATTAAAATACACAGAAACACTTTATCACATTAGCAAGATAAAAAATGAAATACCAAATATGTATCAAGGTTGTAGGGAGAAAAGGCATTCTCATTCACTTTGGGTCAATTTAAGCAAATAATCTAAACATAACTTAGGTGATAGAGACTCACTGAATAAGACAGTCTTTTGGTAAGTGAGAAGATAAGCATATTGCAGAATGCTATAAAGAACAATTTTGCGATTATGTATCAATAGTAAAAAATTTTCTTATCTTGACTCAGTAATTGTAATTCTAGAGATTTGTCCCATAAGTACATTGTAATATTACAAGCTTAAAACATAGCAAATGATCATAAAATGTAACAAAAGAATAGTTAAAAATCATTAAATATTCATGTGTAAAATAACATGTATCCATCAATGTGCATATTTGAAGAATATTTCAATGCATGGGAAATTGCTTGAAGTATGTTAACAGAAGATAGATGAATCTCAAGCTATATATATGATATGATGCAATTCTATAGTTTACTGAAGATTATGGATGATTTTTTAATAGATTTTGTTTTTTAGAACAGTTTTAGATTTATAAAACAATTGAAAAAAAAGTACAGAAAATTACCATTTGCCCCATACCCAGTTTCCCCTATTATTAACATCTTATATTGATAGGGTACATATGTTATAAATAATGAACCAGTAATGAAACATTATTAATAATTGAACATCCATACTTTATTTATATTTCCTTAGTTTTTATGGATTGCCTGGGTGACTTTTAATTATTTTTTGTTTATAATCTGTACTTTTTGTGTGCTTTTGTGAGACATGCTTCTAATTTCCAATAATGGTAGAGTATCTTATAATCCTAAATTGATTGATGATAATAAATTTTTAATAATTACCGATAATAATAAATCTGGAAATATACTTAAAACTGTCCGAAGGCTAATTTCTCAACTCTACAAGTGTGAGATGAGAATCCAAAGAACACAGCTAAGCAAAGCTAGGAGGCTGAAAGAAAGCAGAGTTAGCAGAAGCTGCCTGGTGCTCAAAGAGCAAGTTCAAGTTCAAATCCCACTAAGTTAGGGATATTTAAAAAACTTCATACATTCCATTGAAATAGCAGAAGGAACATATGTTTGAAGGAAGGGTTACTTACTTCACATTGCAATGACTATACCTCATGAATAAAGGCAAACTGAAATAAACCAATAAAACCCAAAATAAGCCCTAGAAATGAAAGGGATCTACTGGTTATTTAACTGTACACTATAAAATAATACTTTTCAGAAGAAGATAATAGAATACAGACTGTAACATATCATCCATAATATCCAGTGTAACATAAAACTTACTGTACATGCACAGTTATGAGAAAAAAAATAGTAGAAAGATACCTAATGATCACTGACATGTTGGAATTAAAATGATAAATATGTCAAAAAACCATAGGAATAGGTAAAAAATGGATAAAGGGATGAGCAATTTTAAAAAGAGATATGAAAACTTACAGTCAAATAGAAACTCTAGAAATAAAATATAAGTATCTGAAATCAAGAATAAGATGCTATTAACAGAATATTTAATGCAATAGAAGAACCTGAAAACTTTAAAAGAGGTCAATAGAAATTACACAAATAGAAGCACAGAGAAAATTTTAAAAACTGAAAAGAAAGAAACAGTCTCAGTGACCTATATGGTATGATCAAGAAGAATAGCATTTTGTTATTGGATCTCAAAAGAATAAAAGAGGGGAGATAGCACTGAAAAATATCAATAAATAATGGCTATAATCCTCTGAAGTCTGATTTTAAAAACAAACAAAACAAACCCTCAGTTCCAGGAAAGCCAGTGAATCCCAAGGAAGATAAATCCAAAGAAAATTATACCTAGGTACTGTAGGATAAAATTTCTTAATTTTAAAGAGAAAAGAGAACATTTTGAAAGCAACCAGAGGGGAAAAACTATGCAGGTATAAGAAACAACGGTGATATAACACCTCTTGTATATTCCTGGATAGAGCTGGAACCCATTCTATTAAGTGAACTATCCCAAGAACGGAAAAATAAGCACCACATGTACTCACTAGCAAATTGGTATTAACTGATCAACACATAAGTGGACATATAGGAATAACATCTATCGGGTATCAGGCAGGTTGTGGGGAGTGAATGGGTATATATATACATAATGAGTGTGATGCGTACCAACTGGGGGATGGATACACTTGAAGCTCTGACTCGAGGGGGCTGGGGGGGTAAGGGAAATATAGGTAACCTTAACGTTTGTACTCCCATAATATGCTGGAAAAAATTTAAAAAAATAAAAAATAAATAAAATGGGGTTTATAGCATATAAGCATTGAATGTTTCCTCTTAAAATCAGGAACAGATAAGGATTATCCCTCTAACATCCCTCTAATCCAATGACTTCTATTTAACATTGTACTATAAAGCAATATACATAGGTGTATATGTTTCAATTTTCATGTGAAAAGATAACATCATGAGTCATCAGAAAATGTAAATTAAAATCACAATGAGATCATATGTGTGACTCAGAGTTTTGAGTTGGCACACCTTTAGATATAGTCTCTTTAAGGTCCTTTTAATTCTATTCTTCAGATACTATAGACTTGTCTTTTAGTTCATGAAACCTGAATGGAAAACTTTTCCCATCCTTGAGAGTTGAAAAATTTCTCTAATTTAAGAATTCTTCTCTGAAATAGTCTCTATGTCCTTTTTACATTGTGGTAGGTAAACTAACACCTTCAGTGCTTCTTATGAGACCAGCCACTCTTTATTTCAGAACTTTGTTCATTATCTTAGTCTTCTACTGAATGACATCTGGTTTCTATAGTTCCTTATACATGACTTATCATAGCAATGATACAGGAAAGCGGCTCCCAGTGCTGGGAATCACTTGAAATACAAGTGGGCTCTTGGCTTTGTGCACAAGAGAATTCAGAGGTGATCCAACAGTATAAAGTAAAAGCAAGTTTTATTTAAGAAATATACAAAGTCTGCTTCACAGACAGAATAGAGGCTAGTTCTCCCTGCAGAGGACAACCTGCTCCATGGTTCCTTTAGCCCTTCTATTTAAGCAACAGCTTAATTACAGGCTAAACAAAGGAAGGAATATTCATATTATTTGTCGGAAAGGGGTGGTGTTTTCCTGGCATTAGGGTTATGCCCTCCTTTTGACTAAATATGGTCAAACAGGAAGTGTCATGGCATCAGGTGCATGATGGGAGTGGGAGGTTTCCTTAGAAGCTTCTATGGTAGTCAAGTGTGTAATGAAGCTGCAAGGTCAAAAAGTGGTTGAATTTTTTTGCCATCTTGGTTCTAACTGTTGGAACTTGTCCTGTCTCCATCTTGTTTTGATCCGGGTAGCTGGAAACTTTGTTTCCAGACTTCCTGACTAAGTTAAGTGGTGCCTGCACAATTAAGCAATGCCTGAAGCAATGCCTAAAGCAACGCCTGCCAGTTCCCTGTCTCAGCAATGTTAGAGAAGTTTCCAAAATTCCCCACTTTTTCCTAAATGATATAATATATAAGTGAATGGGTCAACAATGCCTGCTATTAACCTCTTCATTACAGGAAAACAAAAGCCCTTATGACTTTCTATAGCACTACAGGTATGTAAAGGATAGGCAAATATGTACACATCTGCTATAAGTTCCAAATTGCTTTGGTCAAAAATATGCAACATGATAGAAACAAAGTAGCAACACCAAGAAGAAGCCAATGGACCATACTTGGAAGGCTTTTCCATGACCTTTGACTTCCTTGTGGGGGTACACAGCTACTGGTTCAGGAAGAATCCTTCTCAACACAAACAGATATCCTGAAAATTCACATCATCATTCAGGAAAAACTTAAACCCTTATATATCCAGTTAAGAGAATGTTGTCCCACATCAGTCCCCTCTAGTTCCTGAACCATATTCAAAATCAATAAAGCCATACCCTCATTCAAGGAGAGAAAGCAAAATTGATGTTCAGAGTCTCAACAATTTCTCTGCTTTCAGCTTTCTAGTATCTGGCAAGGCTTAACTCTTTACAAGTTTAAATCAAGTGTAAATTCAGCAGCATTTTACTCATCAGCATTTCTGGAGAAACATGTAAGAATTCTTGGAAATGCTGCATTTATTAAAATCAATAACTGTATGCCTCTCTAAGTAGATAAGCCCCTTTTTATGATCACCATTTCTATCTTGAGCCCGTATTGTATGCTATATCATAAAATATGGTTACCTTGTCTCCTCTGTATTTCTCTTTAAATTTTAGGAAAAAACATAGCCTTCTGTGCTAGTCACTTTGAACTCATGCTTATTTAGAATTTTAGCTTTAGTATCTTGTGTTGCCTTTAGTTTTTATTAATTTTGTAATCTTGTGAGAAACTTTAGCTTGCCAATAAAATAAGGGCCTAAGATAGTACATTGTGTGAACTGTTGTCTCATTGTAATTTCCTTAGTTGAGATTTAACAATGAATCTTCAGGTCATTTTTAAATGTGTTCTTAAAATTTAATTTCCTTTATTTTTGATAGCAGCATACGAATAAGATACCCCAGTTAAATAAGGTCATTTTATTAGTCCACTTTATATCTTTCAGCTATAGTGTGGTACTTTGTTAGCCTCTGAAATGTGCTTAGCTTGAGTGCAACCTGAGGACTAAAGAATAGATGAAAAGCAGTGGTTTTTCAAGTGTTGCAAGGGTGGTGGGATCCTGGACTAAGCCTGATTTTTGTGATGATTTTAATATTTTTCTTTCTGTAGGACCAAAATTCAGTGTAATCATGGTAGATATGGCAATGCTATTACTTTTATTTTCATGTAATCAGTGAATTTTCTGTGTTTACTCATTTTGTACTGAAGAACAAAAGTATTATTCTATGTATAAATATGTCATTGTTACTTTTTGAAACTCCAATTAAAAAATCAAGAAAAATAGTTTTTTTGAAAATTTCTGAAATCTGTAATATTAATCTTCAAATCACTACTCATATCATCAATAGATTTCTTGAATGAAAAAGAAAGTTTTGGTTTTCTGACCGAGTTCCAGTAGGAACAAAACATTTCAAGGGTGTTGTCAAAATAGAGTTGATGAGCATTTGCTCTTGTAATCCCAAAGACTCTTGCTTTTATTGCTTTTGATATTTATTTGTTGGGACATAAGGAGACAAGTCCTCAACATGTTATGTGTAAGAATAATTAAGGCAACTCAACCTGCTTTATCTTTTATTTTCTTGAACCAAAGACTACTTAGTACCAAACTTGAAACCGTGTTTCTTTGCCTAGTGAATATCTCTACTTGGCTTATTTGATTTTTAAATCATCTTATTCTGCAGATTATTGCAATTTTCCTAATCATCAATCTCTATAATGTTAAGTCAGAAAAATTCCCATGTCATAGAAAACCACTCCCAACTGCCTTGGACTGTATGTCATGCACTTTGTAACTAGATAGAAAATCTAGTTTCCCATTGAATAACCCAATAGTATGTATTTGAAATTCAGTGGATTGCATCATCTGATATTAATTCCCCAGATGGTATTTGGATTCTTTTTTTGACTCAAGTCCTAGCATATAAATTTCTGTTGTTTGTATCTGAAGGCAAACTTAGAGTTCATTAGAATATAACATCTGTAGAACAAGAAAGATGAATACATTCACAGTATTACATTCATCCTCAATATGAAAGTTTAAGTGAGATCTTTTTGAATGATAATGCATCTGCTAGAAAGATATCCAGGCTGGTGAATTACCCAGAGGTCAGTCTTAGGTAGACTCTGTAGAATTGGATACATTTAACCTGAAGAAATAAAGACTTGAGAGCCATGACATCTGTTTTCAAAGGAATGAAGATTGCCAGCTGAAAGAAGGATTAGGCTTGTTTTGCTTCAGAGGGTAGAACCACACTCAATGATAGCAGGTTTCTGGATGTGGAATTCAGCTTAATATAAAAAAAGGAAATTCTGAAAAATTAGAGGTAGTTTGCTATCTGGACAAGCATTGAATTTCTATTGAAAATATTGAAAACATTATAGAGGCTGAATGACCATCTGCCAGGGATGCTGGAAGGAGAACTCTTCCTCTGGCAGGGACTTTGGATTTGTTATTTTGAGCTTTGTTTCAACGCTGCTTCTGTTACATTTATCCCGGGACAACTGACAGCACCATCTCCTCCTTTCTGTTACCTCTCATTTTCTTTTGTTTGCCACAGGGTAATACACAGAGAGGGGAGAAAGGAACCCTCAACTCACCTGTTAGTTGCCAGTGGATGAACTTACTGATAAACTGTCATGAGCATTTTTCCATACTATTCCTCAGTTACTTCTAGGGCCATCTTTTCCTCATTTCCAAGATTCTCTCACCCAATTTTCCTGTGACTATTACTTACTTCTTTTCTCTTTCCTTCTGTCATTCTCACTTAATATAACAATTGATCACCTGAGGGTGTGAGATAAGAATCTTTATTAAGATCCTTGCAGCAAACTTCTGTTTCCATGATGTTAAAAAAATGCTTTTAAATGATGCACATTATGTATGACTTCTCAGCAATCTCATCAGTGCCCTCAAATTCAGGGCAAGAGATTGGCATATTTAAGGACCAGTATTAAATCAGCAAAAAAGAAAAAAAAAAAAAAAGTAATCACACAATTCCCTCTCATTAAATATATCCCTAGTCAAATCCTTTATAAAAGAGGTTTCCCCAATTATACGTTTTGGAAATATTAATAATGCTACTGCTTTACATTTATTGAGCATTTCCTTAGCGTATGTATGGATCAGGTTCAGAGTACGATAAAAAATATTTAATTCTCACAATCTCCCTATGAGGCAAAAGCTATTATTGCTGTATTTCATAAATGGAGAATCTGAGGCATAGAAAGTCAAGTAGCTTACTGCTACCTAGGTGGTGAATGGCAGTGCTACAAATTCAGCAGGGCACATATAACCCTAAAGCTTCACGAAAAGACTTCTCAGAGACCTAAATACATATTCGTGATGTATGAATCTTCACAAGAGAAATATTTTATAAATGCTATTCCAGAAGCATTTTGCTTATTTGTAAGTATTTGTTTATGTTATTCAACAGTATTTACAGGCTCTTGTGTGTCACATGATGGGAGATTAGTATTTTCTTTTGAGAAACTCCACTTTAAATTATCCTTTAGCTGCCTCACAAGTAATCTTTGTTTTGTTTTATTAGAAATCATTTTGATTGGTGAAAAGTTCTAATTAAAGGAACCACCATTGTGACTTGTAACAGAATGTTGTGAAATACGGTTTGAGATCATTTCTTATCATTGGAACTTGCCAGATAGGACAGAACTTACAGTGGTAACAACATGTTCAGACCAAAGTTTTGTGGGAGTGATAATGCGTGGCTATTATTTTGAGATGTGTTTAGGTACCAGACCCCTTTTTGGCACAAGGGACCAGTTTTATGGAAGACAATTTTTCCACAGATTGGGGCAGGGCCGGGTGCAGTGGTTTCAGGATGATTCAAGTACATTACATTTGGTATTTGCAGCCACTCCCCAGTGCTAGCATCGCTGCCTCAGCTCCACCTCAGATCGTCAAGCATCAGATTCTCAGGAGGAGCCTGCAACCTAGATCCCTTGCACATGCAGTTTACAGTAGGGTTCGTTCTCCTATGAGAATCTAATGTCCCCATCCACAATGATCTGTCAGGAGGCGGAGTTTATGCTGAGATGGGAGCAATGGAGAGCAGCTGTAAATACAGATGAAGCTTTGCTTGCTCGCTGCTGCTCACCTCCTGCTGTGCAGCTGGTTCCTAAAAGGTCAGGGACTGGGAATAGTAGGCGGCCCAAGGGTTGGGGACTGCAGTGTTTAGTGATGGTTTCTTATATAGCAACAGCAAACCGATGTAGAAAGAATACCTGTGTATTTTGTGTGAATCTGTAAGAAAGGTGGTGACAGATATGTAATAATCCTGCTGAATGTTGCCGTAGGCCATAGGACTTGTTGACTTTCTCCAAAATCTTTGAATCTAAGGAAAGACATCTAGTGAGAGATGTTGGCATGGTGATATGGCATAGAGTGAGGGTATGAAGACTATCCCTGTCATTTCTGAGTTTCTGAGAATATGGAATATTGATTCTGCACATTTTTTATTAGCCCCAAAATTGGGCTCTAGAAATAGATGAGTTTGGAGGTTACTGAATACTGCCACAATATGGACAAAAATAATTTGTTTCTGAGAACTGCAGTATTATGCCCCATGCTGGAGCCTTGGAGATTAAGTTAAATCTCATACAAGAGCACAAATGCATTGAAAAGATGCTTGGAATTTAGTACTCCTTTAAATAGAGAGGGGGAAACAACCTCACCACCAGACACATCTGATGTTCATGTGAGGAGACAGTGGTTATGACTTCAAGAAAGGACAGGGAACTTGACAAGAGACACCCCTCCATCCCAGCTGCAACACCAGAGTAGCAAGCCCAGGAAACCACAGCAACCTCCTACCATCAGAAAGGGGTACTGCCTGAGGGTGAAGTTGACACATAGAAGAAGTCAAGCTCAAAAATAGATACGATAGTCTAACTTGAGCTCTGCCTGAGACTCAGGAGAGAGCTTTTGTTTTCATAGTTAAGAGGTCTTCTATGTTGGCAAATACCTTAATTAATTTGATTAAATTTTGGTAGTTATTCATACATAAGTATATATTGAGTACTCCTATATGCTAGTGTTTGTAATATCCTTTGACCTCAGTTGCTTCTTTTATAAGAAAGGGTTCCTCCATATGGGGGGAACTTCAAGAAAATTCCTACCATATTTAACTCCATCTCAGCTCAAGTTTAATGAGCAAGAAGCTTAGCTATGGTGAAAGGATGAGGAGAGCTTTTCATCTATCCCATATGAAATTGTTACCCATATTAAACTGCTTTAATAACTAAAAGTACCCCAAAAGTGATGGAAGAGTTCTAATTATTATTAAGGAAGCTCACTACTCAAAGATAAAAGAAAGTTCTCAAAGCACCAATGGTAGCATTTACTGGAAAAACAAAAATGTTTTATGTTTATATTTCAATAAATTGATTCTTCAATCAAATTGATGAATGAATTTTGATGGAATCTTTTTAGCTATCTTAAATAAGTTTATATTTAAAATTGTTCAACATAATTTTGAGACTTTTGACAAAATGACCTTATTCCTTTATTTAAAAAAGAAAATAAGTTTGGAAAAAGCTGAGTCATGTTTAATCAGTCACCCAGAGCGACACTAAATAACCTAATTAGGAATAGCTGGGGTACACAGGGTTTTCATTTACTATTAAGGAAAAGGCTGTTTAGTTGTAACCAAGAGCCAAACTAAGACAGTAAGGTATATTTCAGAGGAGCCATTATCTCCTAGAGCAATATATGAACTAATTTCCCTGGGGAAAAAATAAATCTGTCTATATGAACATAGCAAAGTAAATTATTACTCCTAAAAGTGCCAAAGTGGAACTGGAATGTATTGAACAATTGATTTATATTTAACAATGTAGTACATTGCAATTATGTGTGTCTAACATTTATGAAGGCCCAGGACAACCTGTAGGAATGTGAATGTTGCAACCAGCTAAAACTGAAGCTTTGGGTCTATTTGGAATTATTGTGAAGCTCAGGCTTGTGTATAAGGTAAAGCATCTATTTTTGTTTATAATATATTTTATAAACAAATATTATCTGGAGTGTCAGAGAGAGTGGAATGGCAACTCTGTGACAATACAATATTGGTAGAAGAAACCAGATAAAAGCAAAGCCTCAAATGGATTGGAGGGGTGGGCATAGGAAGAGAATGTGGTCACTACATTTTGAAAGCCCAAAGCACTAGCCGTGATGGAAACAGCACAGTTATGAACTAATGGGCCTCTGTAGCTCTAGCTGACTTCAAAATTGTTTCCAAGAGGCTTTCTGAAGTGGGAAACATTTTTACAGGCAAACTGTCAATGAACAAGTTTACTCTTAAAGTTTCTGTGTAGTTTAAAGGAAAAGGACAAATCATTGGCATTATATTTTCTATCCAACTCCAAATGCAGGAGCATAAAATCTAGCAAATATTTAGCCACAAACCTTCTGGGCTAGACTTTAAAAATTCTTTTCATTTTTCTCAGGAATTATTCTTTGTAATCAAGAGCCTTTGAATGTTTTCTAGCAAAGGATCACTTGTAGATAGGAGACTTGTGAAAGGAGAAATATGTGATTCTCCAAATTTCCCCTTTATCCTAGCATTTATATTCAGTAAATCTGATTACAGAATTATATAGCTCACACCACCAAAATTAGGCTGAAGGGCACAGAAGCTGACAGTTTGCTGCGGTAGTGAGCTAAATCAATTGGGTTGAATGGAAATATAAAATATGACTGCAGTTAGGCCCAGCTTTGGTGTCTATAACTCCATATTGTATGTACCATTTTTTTTTCCTAAATGAAAGTGTTCTTTTAACTGAAAACCCAATGTGCATGCTTCACTATAATATAGTTAGGAAAGCTTTTACCTGTGTTAATCAAAGCCATTCTGTGACTGTCTCCCTAGGACATCCTTCGTTAAGAACTAGATTTTTTGGACCTTGAAAATAAATGGTTACAAAGATATTTGTAGGTATCTCAGTGAAATGATAAAACACTTCCAGCAAGTGAGAACAAACAAATGAAGTAAAGAATTAATCCAGTCTATGATTAAAGAAATTACCACTTTAAACACTCTCATACTAAGTTTTTTAGAATGTTAATACCCAAATATATAAATTCATTGTTAATTAATCATAGGTCAATTTGACCTTAAAGGAAGAAAAAAGAAATGATAGGCTCATATTTTTATTTATCTTACAAACATTTAAAAAGAGATGTTATGCTATAGGAGATGCTAGTGTGCCATAGGTGAAAAATCATGAAAAAATATTGTCACTAATAAGTTGTGTGATCTTAGATAAGTTAGTGACCCATTCTAAGTGTTTTCTCATTTGAAATATTTACCTTATAAAGTTCTGAGTCTTAAATGAGACAACGATATAGTATGACTCGAGTTATTATTAACAACCACTGTTTATGAAAATTCTACTTCCTTCAGGGTCAAATGCAACTGCTTCCTCTACTAAACTGAAATCTCTCTGAGGGTCTGTTCTACCTGTAGTGATTTACAAATGTTTTTCAGTGGACTGATGCCTAGTCAATGAACTCAAAGCTCAGACTGGTTAGAGAGACAGGGCTCACATGCAGTCAGGTAGACACTGGGAATTATGGGATTATAGCCAGTTTCACAATAGATCATAAAACAGACAGGGGTGTTGAGTGACCATCTAGTGAACTGTGATGTTCAAGGAAGCTTCACAGATGGATTGGCCTTAGGTTAGAGTGAAAGATGTCTCTAAGCAAAAGGAAAGTGATGGGAATTATGGTTGGGGGCAAAAAAAGGGGTAAAGATGAATAAGAAACGTGTCAAAGAAACAATGATTTCATTCAGCTTTCTGGAAGACTGTTATGTTAGTCCACCAGCACTGTCATAATGGAATACCACAGACTGGGTGGTTTAAACTACAGAAATTTATTTTCTCACAATTCTGGAGGCTAGAACTCTATGGTAAGTGTGCTTGTAGAGTTGGTTTCTGGTGAGGCCTATACCCTTGGCTTGGACTTCTGAGTCCTCACATGGCCTTTCCTTTATGAACGCATACTCCTGGTGTCTCTTCCTCTTCGTACATAGACACTAGTCCTATTGGATCAGGACTCTACCCTTTTGGCATCATTTAACCCTAATTACCTCTGTAAAGGCCCTATCTCCAAATACAGTCACAATGGCAGTTAGGGCTTCAACCTATGAATTTGGGGAGAACACAGTTTAATTCATTACAAGTGTAAAATATAACACATGGAATGCATTAGGACAAGATTGTCAAGGAACTTGCTGAGGCAATATTTCCCATTCGTTTTTTTCCTGACTAAACATCATAAGTGATGCTATTCATATATGTCATTCTTACTACTGGGAAATTCATGGAAGATTAGCTGGCTCTCCTCCGCTTCTCCTCTCTCTCTCATTCCTTTTAACTTGAAATATATACATATATAAGTAAGAGAGCGATTTTATAGAGATAACCTGGTTTCTGTTTTGATTTACTTAAAAGTAACTCATTTTGACAGAGACAAAAATGTTAAAGCATTAATATTTATAGCTTTCTCTTCTCTGGCTTTGAAATGGAAGATTATGTGTTCTTGCATCTTTGCTCTTGGCCCCTGATTATGCTAAGATCATGAGAGGAGAATATAATTAGAAGACACTAAAGACTATAATAAATATTTGTTGGCTGTTTCCCACAGCTAGATGCTCCCACAGTTTGCGCATACACCTAGATGATATTTCCCAACCTTTCTTGCAAACAAATAGGCCCACTTTTCTGACTTCTAGCCAATGGAATTCAAGCGGAAATAAACACTATTTTAAGCCTGGCTGTAAATCCTTTCATGCCCGCTGATCCATAAAGTAGCAAAACCAATCTATGATAGTAGAAGCCATCCATGGGGTTATCACCTTTGGGGTAGAGAGAAGGGGTGGTGATTGGGAGGAGACATGAAGGAGCTTCTCGATGCTGAGAGTGTTTTATTCCTTGACCTGAATGGTGGTTATATGGGTGGTTATTCAGCAAGCTAGACACTTATGCTTTATAAACTATGTTTTTATATTATATTTCAATTGATAAAACTAAAACATACCCTTCTAAGGCTTTTTCTCTATGATCCTTTTTCCTTTTGGAGGGCTGGGATAAAGAGGATGTTCAGGGCCACCTTGGGAAGCACATGTTGAAGATGGCAGAGCCTTTACCAGCCCGGTGTCTGAGAGCTGCCCTCCCTATCCATACACTCTGGTGGGTTTGAATCATTTTATACGTTTCAGTTTTTTGTTAGAGCCACTACCATTACCCCAATATATTTTCCCATCATCCATTCTCCCCCTTCTGGGGCCAATTATATTCTTATCTTCCCACATGAATTTACCTATTTCTAATTTTTAGCCATATGATCCCTTAGAATTTACCCTACCTCAATCTCCAGTTAAGAATCTTCATTAGTTTAAGTTAATCAAGATGCCTCTCCCACTGTCTACTGTGAAGGGCTGGGCATAAAACCCAATGCAATAAGATACAATGAGGTTCAAGGAAACTTGCTGAGATATCTATGAACATAAGCTTCTTTGGCTCCCAGAGGAGCTATAATAAGAGAGTTTCTTCTTTTAGATTTGGTGCTTTGATGATGTGAGATTTGTGACCGATGCAGCCTCCTTCCATCAGAAGGGGATACTGCCTGAGGGTGAGGTTGACACCTAGAAAGAGTTAAGCTCAAAAATAGATCTTATGGTCTAATACGAGCTCTGTCTGAAGCACAGTAAAGATCTTTGTTTTCAAAGTCAAGAGGTCTTCTATGTTTCTTTGGTATTTTCCAAAATACCTTGATGAATTTGATTAAATTTTGGTACTTATTCATCCATAAATGTATATTGAATATTTCTTATATGCTAGTATTTGTAGCATCCTTTGAACACCATTGCTTTTTCTATAAGATAGTGTTATCCAAAGGCTAAGAGCTGAGCCAGATGATACTTTGTGGTCCTTCTACGTTGGATAATATTGTTATGATTTCTGTTTGGCTTTATATAACATGACTTTTTTGGTCTAACTGTTTTAATACATACTTATATTGCAACAAGATTATACTCCATATTTCCATCTGAGCTTCTTGAAACCTAAGCATTTTATCTTCCATTTTATTCTCCCATCATCTCTTTCCTATAGTAAGTATACTTTAATAATGCCATTCGTTAATTTTTTTGTTACATCAATGTTTTTCAAGTGAGGTTTTATTGTCTCATTTATGCTGTCAGAAGACATTTTTTGAAATGGAGGATTAAAATGCATAGTCTTATCTTTCAAATGTTTCCTTCATTCTCTTCTACATCAGCTAAATTAAAATAGATGCTTAATTATTGTTGAGGAATTTCTAGAAAGTTCTTTGAAGGTCATTATCCATCTTATATAATCATAACTCTGGAGTCATAAAGCTTCTAGGTTTATTCCCTTTGTAAACCATGGAATTTGGAAAAATTTTTCTTGATATCTTTTCATAGACACAGATTAAAATGTCACAAAGCTTACCTTCTCTAAGAGTAGTTTACTAATGTGAAATTCTAGTTTTACTCTCCAGACTAAAGTTGTCTGAATGAAGGACAGACAAGACAACAATGTGGGACAGTGAAGAGGAAAGGTGGATTATGATCCAGGCTTTGCCACTAATCTGCAGTAGCAGAAAATTGATCTCACCTGGATCTTGGGTATTCTGTTGAAGAAAGCCAGACAATCCTTAGGAAACTTGGCAGGACTAACAATGTACAGATGAAGACTAATGTGGCTTTGGTTAGAATTCATCCTTCTAATCAAAGTGGATGTGCTCTCTGCATCTAAGGGACATAGGCTGCCTCAAGAGTAAACACAGAAGATTCCCTGATTTTACTGTATCACATGTTGTAGCATTTGACAAGAAAGCATGCATTTTTTAGAATCACATGCAACTACTGGGGACTAAGAAAGCTGAAATAGAAGACCTGAGTTCATGTCCTAATTCTGCTGCTTACAAGGCTTGTGACTTTCGGAAATATATGCTATATTGACCTAACTCACTCTGTTTCCTAATCTGGGAAAAAACAAAAAAACAAAAACAAAAACAAAAACCCAGCCAAAGTCTATTCTTCATCTAAATCTGTACTGTTGTTATGCAAAGATAAAATGTAAATGCGATAGCACTTTTCTTACTGTGTAACTATATTGTACTTAAATCCTGGACAGAGCCTTTGATCTTGGAGACTGGCATGTAGAAACAGAGACAACATAATAGATCATGTGGTGTTTTCCCACCCTCAGGGCAGATACTCTATTCAAGATACCTTTATATTTTATATTTTTCGAATGTCTGAAGTTGACAAATAGCCAGTACTTCCCTTTCTTAAAGGCCAAGACTTTATCTTAGAGGTACTTGAATTCATTTAGAATATTTCTATATATTTTACAATTCTCTTTGTTTAAGTAAAAACTAATCTCCTTAATGTCCCTGTCCATAATCAGCATTGTTCAAAATCCCTTTAAAATCTGTTTAGCTTGTGACTCTAATTTCCTCCCCTAAAGGATTTTTAATTTTTTTTTTTTTTGGCAGCCTGTGTTTTTCTTGGACCTTAAGGAGATACTAAAGGTCATTATATTCAAATGATATTTTTGAGCTACATAAATACATAAGTACTGCTGTTACTTTTGTGCACAAAAGAAAACTCTCTGATAAATGATGGAAATTGTTGTTTTTATGCTAATTTGAACACAAATTTATTGGAATGAATTTATCAGTCCCCAAACAGAATACCCACCAGGAGTTATCAGAGGCCACTCCTATAAATGAGATGTTGCATCCCAATGAACAAATACATTTCAAAATGAAAAAGAAATCTATTTCAGGGATTTTTTTTTTTTTTTTACTTAAATGTTCTGTAGATGGTAACTAAATTTGCTAATGTCTTAATATGAAAAGTACTATTTGAAATTATAGAAAAATACCTTGTTTGCTTATTACAGAAATAGGCTGAACAAAGCAAACATTAAAAATGTAATTAGGGCAATTTACCCTGAATTTGGTGAGGGGAGTTCTGGATATATAAAAAAAATTTAAGCTAATAGTTGTTTGTAGTAAAAAAAAATCTAAACTATAATTGTCACATTAAATTGTTGATATGATGTTGGTTGATATTTAAAGATTTGGGGCCATTTTAAAAAGCAAGTTATTTACTCATTTATCCAGGAACAGCCTGAGAAATGTAACTAGAAACAGCCGATGCAGTGGTAACTCCAGGCCTCAGTATGAATGTCAACAGAGAAAAGAGAGTTGTTTGTTGGTATGCTTATTTGTTTTTTTTTACAAAGAAATTTGACTTTAAGAAAGGAAATTGCCTCAAAGGAAGAACCTAAAGAAACCAGTATCTCTCCAAAGACTATGGGGGCTAGATTGGCAATTCTGATAACCAAATAACCAAGAGACCAGGTTAACTTGAGATATTGTGGCTCTTAATATAATAAATAGCAAAATTATATAATATCGAGACATAAGAATATTAATTATTTAATTATTTAAGTATGCAGGCTAAAATAAAGAGTACCAAAAGCAGATTTTTTGCATTTAAGTTTAATTTTACGTCAAATATTTGAGTGCCTTTTATATGCCATTGCAAATACTAATGTAAAGAAAATACACTTAGGCTTCAAAAATCTTCTGTGAAGGAACAGGAAATCAGACTAGTAGCATATATTTTATTAAAATCACTGGGTACTATAAAATGGTTGTTTTCCCTTCCAAGTTCAGAGAAAAATGTTCAGCCATCCAAAATGACCCCCAAATGGGCTATGCCTCCTGGTCTTTGAATATGCCCCTGTGTTATCAATAGAACATGGCAGAAGTGATGCTTCATGACATCTGAAACCAAATTATAAGATTCTGCCTTGGTTTCTTGAAATGTTCACTTGTGGTGAAGCCAATAGCCACATTATAAGTACAACTACCCCAAGATGGTCAACATGTGAGGAAGCCTAAGATAACCATGTGGAGAAGACACTTGAAGAGAGAGCCATCGCAGACCTCTTCAATCTGTTGCAACTATCCAACCCAGCCTCCAGGCATGGACACGAAGGAGCCACCTTGGACATTCCAACCCCAGAAATAGTGGAGAAGAAATAAAGCCCAACATAGATAGCCTAGTCAAGCTTTTTCAGAAATCTCCAGCTGTTTGAGCTACCCCAGGTGAAACATTAAACATCCTAAATTAGAAATAAGCCATTGTTGCTGTGTCCTGTTACCAAAAGGTCATCACTTTTCCTCAAGGCCACAATAGAAGAATGAGAACAAGTGGTTTGAGGAGAAGGAAAGAGAAGTTTATTACTTTGCCGACAAAGGAAGACAATGGTAGACTCTCATCTCAAAAAATCCAAATTTCCTAAACATAAGCAGAAATACAGAGCTTTTAAAGGGAAGGCCCTTGGTTCTAGGCTACTGTGTTAATGATTCTAATTGTCCTATCTCAGCTGAAGACAAAGCCTATGACTTCCACCCTACCTGGGGGATTGGCACCAGCAGCCTGGGATGGCTGAGCTATCTCCTGTAACACAAAGAACAAAAGACATTCTCCCTGCCCCAGGGATGCAGGCCAGGTTGTAGTTACCAAGAAGAGTAGGGGAAGTTTTAAAGAGACAAAATATTTTTGCCATTTTTTCAGGCCATTCCCTCTTTTACACTACCCCAATTATAGACCCACAGAATGGTGACATATTAAATGATAGTTTTATCACAGAAAGTTGGTGAATTGTTTGCTATGTAGAAATAGATATCCAGAACAGAAATTAAATGTGAAGGCAGAATAAATTTATTTTCAGACAGGCAAGGACTCGAAACCTTACTTTTCATACACAGTTCCTTGGAGAGTTATTTTAGGATATAGAATAGCAAAATGAGGGCATAAAACAACAATAAAACATTGAACCAACAGGGAAAAAAGTGAAGAGATGAGAATTGTAAAGTGGTCCTAGAGAAGAACAGTTGTGTATTGTAGCAAGCTGACAGAGTGGTGTGGGGGGAGGGGAATCTCAAAAAAGAGGAATATTAAGAATTGAAAATAAAGCTGAGAAAACTTGAAGCTGCAGTGAAACATATTAGTGAAGTAATAAAATGAAGGCAATTTCATTCAAATTGCAGAACCATTAACAATAACAAAAATCATATATGAGAAGAAATATAACAGTATATTATTTGCCTATGCAATGAAATATACTTATAATCACATTGATAAAGATATTGGTGATTCGTTTTCAATTGTTAGGCTCTACCCTTTGGTAAAGCTTGGAGGCCTTAATTACAGTTTCAAGGGTATGATATGGTTTCAGCTAACGAACCTTGATAATGTAAGAGTGAAAGTGAGAAGACCAGTAACTGGGATGGAATCAAGAGAAGATATGGTGTGCAAATATCCTCACTTCACAAAAGTTCTGTGGTTGGAAGATTTTATCTGGAGTTGATAGAACACACACAAAAAACAAGTGTGTACAAATTTTCAAAGATGAATGTTAGAGGAATTAAAAATAAAGATATAATTACATTTGGAAGACTTAAAATATGTATATGGGGGGGTGTCAAATGATTATCAACAGAAAGTCTCTAAACATTCGAGTGCAGGTGCCTTTTTCATCGAATGACTTTTGTTCTTTTGGGTAGATGCCCAGTAACGGGATTGCTGGATCAAATGGTAGATCCACTTGTATCGCTTTAACGTATCTCCATATTGCTTTCCACAGAGGTTGAGCTAGTTTGCAGTCCCATCAGCAATGTAGGAGTGTTCCTATCTCTCCACATCCACGGGGCTGGTGGGGGGGATGGGTATATACATACATAATGAGTGTGATGCACACCATCTGGGGGATGGACATGCTTGAACCTCTGACTCGAGGGGTGAGGAAAGGGCAATATACGTAACCTTAACATTAGTACCCCTATAATATGCTGGAAAAACAAGAAGAAAGTCTCTAAAAACCAATACATCAAGAAGTAACCAGGAAGGCATATTATTTAGCAATATAGAAGATCAAGCTAAAGTAATTGAAAATGGTTTTATTTGGGAGCACAATTGGAGGCTGCAAAATAAAGAACAGATAAATTTTTATTACAAATTTTATTGTATATTCTACTTAAATGTTTTAAGTATATGTATTGTTTTTAAGCTCTCATTTAGTAAAATAGTTTTATGATTTTTATAAACATAAATTCAGAGGTGAACATATTTAACACTTGTGTACATACCAAGCGACTTTAATTATAATATTTTGTTACACTTGTTGTAGATATTTAAAAAAATAAAGCAGTAAAAGTATATTTGAAGCCATCTGCTCCCTTTCTCTATTATCCTAACACTATTTCCTTCATCTTTCCTCACTTTCTAGAAGTAAGCACTTTTAGGATTTGGATTTTTTCCATTTTACATTATCACTAAATATTCCTGTATCAATAAACTATATGTAATATGTTTGCATATTTAACCTCATAGATACAGAAGTATAAAACAAACATATTCATCTCTCCTCTTGTGATAAACATTGTTTGTGAAATTTATCTATGGTAACACTTAGTTTTAGATCCTTTAGTTCCATTTTGTCTATTAAATTAATACACCAAAATATCTATTCTCCTATTGGTGAGTAGTATTTCCATTTTTTCTATCCCTGGAAATTTTCAATTACTATTTCTCTAGGGATTAGAAATGCTGGGTCATAGGTTATATACACTTTTTCAGTTTTACCAAATATTGCTATACAAAATGCTTTCACAGATTCATTTTACCAATTAATGTTTTACTAATTTTAAGAGGTTATTTATATAGTCTAAATAATAAATATTTTCAGGTCGTGTGTGTGTGTGTGTGTGTGTGTGTGTGTGTATTTCAAATAACTTCTCTTAGCTTGACTTACTAACACTTTGGTATGTTTGGATGCTCAGAGTTTATCCTTCTAACTTATGAGCTCCCATTAGAGTTTATATAATGTATGTGCTGTTTAAGAAATCCTTTCCTACTGTGAGGTCATAAATATATTCTCCTATATTTTCTTATATGGCTTTTAGTTTTGGTTTTTTTTTCACTTTAAGGCTTTAATACATTTGGATTTGATTTTTATGTATTACTTGAGTGAAGGTTCAAGTATTATTTCTCCCATGATAAATATTCATTCTTGTGCCCAGGGATTTGTAATACCAAGTGAGTAATACCTCATGTCTACATGTATGCATTGATCTGTTTTGTTGTATGTCTAGACTGTTTCATTGTTCTGTTTGTCTCTATACCAATAACATGCTGTCTTTATGATGTTAAATTTATAATAAAATCTGATACTTGGTAGAGTTCACATTGGTCTTCATTTTTAAATTGTCTGACTATTCATGGCCATTGTTTTTCACATATATTTTAAAATCATCTTGCTATGTTTCATGAATACCTCATTGGAATTTAGATTAAAATTACACTGAGTTTATAGATTCAGTTGAGGAAAATTGACACCCTGAAATATTGATTCCATTTCTGATTATGATCATAGTTTATTATTCCATTTAAATCTTCTTGTCAGTCGATAATGTTTTAAAATATTTTTCATAAATATATATTTATTTATTGGAACATTTTAGCATTTGATGCTATTCTAAATGGTATCTTTTATAAAATTTAATTTTTTGTTTCTATAATACATTAGTGTTATAAGAAATCATTTTTTAAAATTATGCTTATATTCAAGCATGCTAAACTCTTATTTAAAAATTGTTTTCTGTAAATTCTCTGTGATCGTTATGTATTAATGGCAAGTGATGACAGTTTTGTTTCTTGCATAATCTTATAAATTTTATTTTTTTCTTAATGTTTTGGTCATAACGTCTGTAACTCTATTGAAATACAACATGGCGGAGGATGCAATAGAAACATTTAATATTTTCTCAGTTTCTACATTAGGCATATTTGCTGTAGGTTATTCTTTTTTAAAAGATATCCCTTATCAAGTTAAAAAAAATCCCCACTCTCTATAAAATAGGAGTTTATTACCAATTTAAAATTATTAATGGGTATTAAACTTGACAGAGATCCTTTCCACTTCAGTCTAGTAATTGGATAAATTGTGTTTATGTTTCATTTATTTTCATTTGTAATATGAAATAAGTTTGTCTTAGTCCATTTTGCAGCTATAACAGAATACCTAGGGAAATTATAATGAAGATAAATTCATTGGCTCATAGTTTTGAAGTCTGGGAAGTCAAATATCAAGGGCCATCTAACAGTGTCATCCCACAGCAAAAGGCAGTGGAGCAATAAGAGGGAGGGGGAGAAGAAGGCAGGGGAAAACTCCCCCTTTTATGAGGAACACACTCCAGAAGATAATGAACCTACTCCCTGGATGATGAAGGCATTAATCTATTTGGTTTTATTTTTGGGTTTTTTTTGTTTTTTTGTTTTTTTTT
>VBSM01002608.1:12707122-12719607 GCA_008086735.1 Cheirogaleus medius | reverse complement strand
CCCGACAAATGTTATTCCTATATGTCCACTTAGCATTAATCTATTTGTAAGGGCAGAAGCTTCATGGCCTAATTACCTCTTAAAGGTCCCACCTCTTCATATCGGGGATCAAATTTTCAGCACATGAACTTTAGGGACACATTCAAACCATAGAAAATTATAAATACAAAATAGCATATGTAACATATATAAGTACATATTAAGGAGTAAAATCATAAATATTACAGTACCCTCTTCCCAAGTATTCCCTGTCTTTCTAAGAGAAAATTGCTATTTTGAATGCTAATGATTCATTTGCCTTTATAGATTTATAATATACATACATGTGTATATATATAGTCAGGTACCACATGTCAATGTTTTCATCAATGACTAACTGCATATATGATGGTGGTCCCGTAAAATGGAGCTGAAAAATTCCTATTGCCTGGTGACAGCATAGCCTTCATTATGTTGTAGCACAATGTATTACTCACATCTTTGTGGTGAAGCTGGCGTAAACAAACCTACTGCACTGTTAGTCGTACAAAAGTGTAGCACAACAATCATGTACAGTATATAATATTTGATAACGATTATAAGTGACTATGTTACTGGTTTGTGTATTTATTATACTGTACTTTTTTCCTCTTTTTTTTTTTTTTTTTGAGACAGGGTCTCACTGTGTAGCACAGTCTAATGTGCAGTGGTGCCATCATAGCTCACTACAACCTCCAGCTCCTGGGCTCAAGCAATCCTGCCTCAGCCTCCAAAGTAGCTGGGACTACAGGTATGTACCACCATGCCCAGCTATTTTTTCTATTGTTTGTAGAGATGGGGTCTTGCTAGGTTGATCGTGTAGTAGGATATACCATCTAGGTTTGTGTAAATGTAATCTTTGATGTTCACACAATGACAAAATCACCTAATGATGCATTTCTCAGGATGTATCCTGTTGTCAAAGATGCATTACTATATATATCTTCACTATATATATATAAATACATGTGTATATGTATACACACACATGCAGAAATGTATAATTGGATTTTTCCATCTTAAAATACAATACTTGTATAATCTATGGAGACCTGCATTTTCCTTTAAAGCGTTACTTTAAAATTTAATCTACATTGATTACTTGTAATTTATTAGCTCATTCATTTATAGCTTTATATGTTACTTTTTATGAATATATCGTGGCTTATTTGTCTACTCCAGTGTTGATGGACATTTAAGTTGTTTTCAGTTTCACATTATTACTAACAATGCTGCAAGGTCTCCTGGTGCTTATGTGTAAGGGTTTCTTTAGAGTGTAATCCTAAGTAGAATTGCTGGTCTAGAGTAAGACATTTTCATTGTGGTTTAATTTTGCACTTCCTAAACACCAATGCATCTTGTCACATATTTGTTTTTATTTATGTTTTTTCTTCTGCAAAATATCTGTTCATGACTATGCCCTCATTTTTCCTGCCTTCTCCCTACCCAGTAGAGGTTGGTTTTTATATATTCTGGCCACTAACATTTTGTATGATGTATATGTGTTGCCACTATCTTTACCTAGTTTGTTTTGTGATTTCAGGAATTTTATGTGTATTACTATAACTAGAAGTTTTAACTTTAATATGTTTTAAATTATTCATCTTCTATGGTTTGTGTTTGTGTATATGTCTTATTAAAACCTGTCCCTACCCTAAGGACATGAAAATATTCACATATATATTGCCTTTCACATTTAAGGCTTTAAACCATCTTGAATTAATCCAATGGTAATTTTATTTACCTTAAAATTATATTTGGTGGAATAGGAATTAAATTTTGTGGAACGTCTTAGATTTTTTGTCGGACTTTTTTCTTGGCATCTGATATTTTTAATGCTATTGGACACATTAGCTTTTTAACTTAAAGTGCCTTACAGTTTTCTGTTCAGATACAGAAGTGGAATTTATATATTAATTTTATAAAGTATCTTATTTATATAATTCATTTTATGTATTTTGTTGGGTTTTCTATAACTTTTTTTTATTTTGTTGATTTTATTTTTATTTTCTTTTTTATTTCAAGAAAATATGAAAGTGTGAACATTTTGGTTACAGTTTATATCTTTGCCTCTCCCTAGCAAGGGTTTGAGGTAAGCCCTTCCCCTCCACACTGTTCACCACATCGCTCAGAAACCTTTAATGAAAATATTTTATGTCTTTCCAATTCTTATGCTCTCTCCTTCTTTTTGTTATTTCAATGTCTATATCTCACTAAAATGTGTGGTGTTAACAAGCATTCTTTTTTCGTTCATGATTAATATGAGGGTGATATTAATGTTTCAGTATTGAGAATATTTACTATAAATGTTTTTGGTAACATCTGCATCACATAAACAATATATACTTTTGTTCTTAATATGTTAAGGACATGGAGGGATGTCGAATTCATGGAATGCTCTTTCTTCATTTATTTCAAAGATTTCATGTTTATTCCTCATTGTATCTCATGCATTAAATATTCTAATTTGACATTCTAAATGGAAATAACCTTACCTGAATGCACAACTTGGTCATGATTTATTATCTTTAATTTATTTTTCAATACCAAGAGGATTTCTGGAGGATTGCAACTCTTTTCATTAGTTGGAGTTGCTCTGCAAACTGACCCTTTAATATTGTCCTTTTTTTGACACTGATATCAAAGTTATACTAACCTATAATGAATATGGGAGAATTTTCTTTTTTTTTCTATTTTCTGATTAAAAAATGTATTGAATTGGAATTACCTGTTTCATGAATGTTTGATAAAGACCAGTAACAAAACTTTCAGAACCATTTTTATTTGGGGGTGAGAGATGGGAGTTCATTTTACAGTTTTCATCATGCTATGGAAGCATTTAATTTTCAATTTCCTCTAGGCATAGCTTTATTGTTTATTACTTTTAGAGCTTACTCATTTCATCTAGTGCTCAAATATACTGACATAAACTTTTTTTCTTATTTTCTTATGGCTTTAATACTGGCTGAATTTATAGTTATAACCCTCTTTATGTATATTATACTATTTTCAGAATTTCCCACCCTTTTCTGTTCAATCTTGGTTTGTTGCTTTTATTAATTATTTCAAAGAACCAAGTTTTGGCTTTGTTAAAACTCTATTTTTTATACTTGATTTATTTTTGTTTATTCCTGTATGATTCCTTCTTTCTATTTTCTTTGAGTTTACTCATTTTTCTTTCTCTTTCTTGATTTCCTGAGCTAGATAATTAGCTCATTATTTTTGATTACAAGAAAAGACTGGAGATTTTCCCAGTTGATAGGCCAGGCAGGATGCTACCCTAGGCCATGCTAAGTGTTTTGGAGTGATTATACTAGCAGTGGGAATTCAGTCAAGGGTTTCAAGTACATCAATATTATGTATAGATTTCATTTGTAATAAATGACTTTGGATGCAATAGAGAGAATGGTTTGAAGGAAACAGTAGATTTAAGGAAATTTGTTAGTAAACTATTTCAGATGCCTACAGAAGCTATAATGTGGACTTGATGTAGAAGGTGGTGTTAGTGAAGATGGGGAAAAATGGAGTCAAGGAATATTTGAGGTAAAATTGGCTGAAATTCTTGGTGGATTGGATTATTCACTGTCCTGCCACTTCTCAGATGTGACATCCCCATTAAGGGGAGGGTAACATGCTTCCTTAATTGTTAGATTCCTTAATACTTGTTGAATAGTGACTGGAAACTCCAGAGATAGTAACGCCCAATGAGGAAAGCACACTCCCTTCCCCCCTATTTACTTAATGAAGAAGAATGAAATGCTACATAAGAGAGCAATACTTGTCAACTCTCTTTCTTAGTGCATGCCTATTGCTGTGCCATCAATTTTCCAGATATCTTGCTCAGTTTGCTTTTAGTATCATGCTTTAGAACAGAATTCAGATCCGCTATTTAATGGAAATGGAAACCTGAACTTCAGGGTTAAGGCCTATCTCATTGGCATCTATTCATTAAGCCCCAGGATTTTATTCTATAATGGAATATAATACAGATCATTATCTCATATCAAACCATTTTCACGACCAACAGAATTCCTCATGAGCTGTCCCAATTCAAAATATTTTCTTGTAGAATTATGTAAGGGAAATAGGGAATAGAAAAAGATTCTGAATCATTGCATTGGATATCTTGAATTAACTTTCTTGAAGTTGTAATCAAATACTCCGTATACAAAATGGGCTATATGTATTAAAAATGACTTATATCAAACAAGACTTAGGGAAACAATAAAGAGGAGGCTATTAGGCAATGATTCTGGGAATATTTTGCACAGAGAGAAGAAAAATGGTTTTAATAAACTAACAGTCTTTATACTCCTCTAAAAGTGAATTTTAATTCATCCTCATACTCAAAGCCATAATATGTTTATTGGAGAGTTCAAGATTTTATTTTAGGGACTGTTTGTTTAGAATATCTGTCAGGTTTCAGTGTGAAATGTTGGGTCTTAGTGCGCTCATGGTCGAAGAATGACCAGACACATCAAAGCATAGCAAGCATGAAAATGAGGTTTATTGAAGAGAGAAATATGGGATTATAGAGCAAGGGCAAGATATAGGTTTACAGAGTGTGATACAAACACCAAAGATGATGACCAGACCTATTGTCGCAGCAAAGGAAGAGCAAGGGGAAGAGACAGAAAAAGGGCTGGTTATGGTCTCAGTCCTGTTTTACAGTGCCCGGATTAGGATCTCCCTGTGGCTCAGATGTCACCATGGAATCACTTTGGGCAGTTGGGAGTTGCATGACTTGAGTCTTATTGTGCATGCAGGTTGTTCTAGGTCAATTTGCGGATTCTGTGGTGCCCATGGGCTGGAGAGTCCTCCGTATTCTTTTGTAGCTGGCACACTAAGTTATGATTGGCTGATTCATAGGGTATTCCCTCCTCCCCCAGGTCCAGGTATGGCAATAGCTTGGGAGAGGAATAGGGTGGAGCAGGATCAAGATAGGGGTCTGGGGCCCACCCTTGTCCTTCTTCCTAGGTGGGGCAATTGCACCAAGACAACAGTGCTCACTTTCCTTCCTAGGAGACCCAGAATCCCTCACTGTCTACCTAATATATCCATGTAGTTACAGTTAACTTGTAGATTTACTTTATCTTTGTTGGATTCTTGAGAGAGAGTCACATTTGAAGCCAGTGAATTTTTTTAACCTATTTTGTATCTCACTATACTTTAAAGTTGCCATTTTGAGATCTGAGTCAGAAAATAATTCATATTTGAGTTTGATTTATCTTTGGGAGAAGGATCTAGATAACAAATGAGTAAAATTTCATCTAATACATATTAGAAAAGAGTAATCATCTCTCACTTTATTTTTAAGAACTTAGAAAAATTATCTCTTGAAAGGTGCCAGGCTCGATGGATATTGTTCTTTCCTATATTCAGAAGCATAAGAACAACAGTGGTGTAAATATTTCTTATGTACTGTGTCCTCCTCCCCCAGCTCCCTCCCCCAGAGAAGTGATCATCTCTTCATGGAGAAAACAAGTCAACTAAAATTAAATAATGGGGTTGATTTTTGTTCCATTTTAGTTTTTGATATTATTTTATGGGAATTTTATTGCTTTTAAGGGTCACAATAGATAAATGCAAAATTTCTACAATATTATATAAATATCATCAAGTTCTAGTGGTAAATTCTTACCAAAATACATCTTGCCCAAGGCCACAAAATGAGGAAATGTTTTGGAATGTCTAAGATTTCATAAAGCATTTCTTTATCTTGCAATCCTTGAATGGCTGCTTCAACAATAGTGTGTATTACTTAATACTTCTTGAGCAACTTGCTAAGCCTGCTATATATCAATATAACCTTCTCAGATAAAATAACACTGACTAAAGGATCTCTCCTTAGCTTCCCTTTTCTTTTGTACATTAATCTGCATTGCAATTCTTTTTTGCAAATCTACCAGAGAAACTCCCATGGAATGTGTTACAAACTTATAACCACCTTAGTCAAAGCCTTGAGCAGGGGTGGGGAACCTTTTCATGTTGGAAGGCTGAATTAATTTAGCTGTAATCAAAAAGGCCACATTCAATAAACTTCAATTAGATATACTTGAAAATGTACATTATTTTGTAAAACTCTAACATATACTTAATAATTTCAAATAATGAAAACTATTTGTTAATTTTAAAGTTAACACATCTTTTAGTGACTTTGTTGTGTCTGCTTTTTGTTGGAAAGTATTTGAATATTTGGTTGCAGCATGGAGGGCCACAGTTTCAGTTGATCCTCTAGATGGATATCAGTCATTCGTGACATTGGGGGGGGGCCTGATTTGGGTTAGGTGGGAGAATATAGATTTGTAGCAATAAGTGATTGAAAAGCTAGAAAGCATTTTTTAGGCATTTTTCAGAAGACATGGGTATTCTGCATTTTGCCATATTTCAGTTGGATTTTCTTAGTATTACACAATGAGTTTCAAATGTCATCTGAGAGCTTAATTCCATCTGTAGTTCTTGAGGTGCCTTGGTGATATCAGCTAGGTGAGGCTGAAGTGCTAATTAGAATGGGATGTCATGATTCTCAAACTCTGCAAATCTTTCATTGTATTTTCCAATTAATAGGTCTACAACAGCTGTGTATTCTTCAAATGATTCACATGTATCATCCTTCTCATAAACAACCTTTTCTAACTGGGGAAAATGTTCATCTGAAGTTTCCTTTTGAAGAAGTGTTTTGAAAAAAGATAGCTTTTTTCAAAATTCTTGGATTTTTTGCCACATATTATATATAGACTTAGTTTTACCTTGCAAAGAAATATTCAAGTCATTTTGATTTGACATGATATCACACGCTGTATTCCTTTAGAAATCTTCTTTCAGTAATTCACATTGTTGATTCTGTTCTTCATAAAATTTAACTATCTGTTCTCTCAGAGATAAAATTTTGGCTAACACCTGTCCCTTCAATAGCCAACAGACTTTAGAATGATATGGCAAATCCATACTGAATAACTCATGATTCAACTTTAGCATGTTATGAAACTGATGATGCTGTGTTCAATTTGCACAGATATAGTTAACAATACTTGTTGCAAAGTGTCACTTAAAATAGTAGCTTTAGCGCAGAGATTTTGCTGATGCCAAGATACAATGAAAAGAAATGAGAGCATCTGGATCTGTTAATATTTTATTTAATCTGTACAATAAATCCTTCATATTTTACTCTCATGGAAAGTGCACCGTCTGTACATACATTCACTAAATTTACCAAATTCAGTCCAACTTCACATTTATCTTGAAAGTTGTTGAAGATATCTATTCCTGGTGTTCTATTTGCAAGTTGCACACAGCATATAACTCTTTACAACAAAGAAAATCTGTTATGACCTGAACGAAGTATAAAACCTGTGCCGAGTCAGTAGTATCAGTTGATTCATCTGAAGTGACTGAAGAATATAGATTTTCCTTTTGAAATATTGCATGAAGTTGTTCTGTTAAGTTGAAAGCTAATTCATGATGCCAATCAGTTATGGTTCTCCTTGAAAGAGGTAGTTGTTTGTACTTTGAAACATTATCAAGGCCTAAGCATCCTACAACTTTGACAATGCATTCTTTTACAATTTCTACATCACCGAATGGCTTCCCTTTTTCCTGAGTATATAAGCTACTTTGTAAGTTGCTTCAGTGGTATTATTTCCAGGTCTTATTGCTACTTGAAAGAATTGTCTTTGCTCTTCATCTTTTAATTTCTGCAGTACAACTTTTCATGCCTCTCCCTCTAATTTAAAATATTTGTGGTCCTTATGAGTGTTTTAATGCTAATGAGCATTGAATTTCCTTAATGTTGATATTGCAGTATCACAAAGCAAGCAAATCATCTTATCTTTAGCAGAAACAAGATAATATTGAAATTTCCAATCTCATTAAAAAAATTTGTTTTCTTCGTTCAGCATTTTCTTGGTCTTCTTTGACATGATGGGCTGTTAAACAGACAAAATTAAAAAATACGGTTGAGCTGAGCAACTATTCACAAATTCCACTTCAGACAGAAACACAGTGCACCACTGTCAAAAGCTGATAACAGAGTGATATACTAGACCCCCATAAACTCTTTCCAACCAGCGTGGTGCAGTAGTGGTGCCAGTCAGGCAGGGAAAATTACAACGAAATCATGAGCAATGCAGCCATCAATTTAGCCTTTATGGCTTATTAATGTTCTAATTGTGCAGGTCAATCTGGGAGGATTATTTCCTTGAAATTTATTTTATTCTTTGGTATTTTAAATATGTTCATTTTCAAAATAAAATAAAAATATAAAAGATAAACAAATAATTATTAATGAAAATAAAGAATTTGTTCTGTAAAATTTGGATTCGGTCAAAAGGCCACATGCTTAAAGATCTAGAAGGCCACATGTGGCCTTAAGGCAGTAGGTTCCCCACTCCTGGCCTTGGGACTTCAAAGTCAAAGGCACTCATTGTGCATCCAGTAGTTTGTATCTTTTCATCGGGAAATGGGTTCTATTATTTTTAATTTCTAATTACTTTGTAAATTATATAAATTTAATAATAGAACATTTGATAATGCCCTACTATTTTTGTTAATCATAATTTATTTAGGCATTATGCTATAATTATGAGTGGTGAAGGTGATGAAGTAGATCTGACCAGCCAGAATTATCAAAAACATTAAAAATATCAACAGTTGACTCAATGAAAAGGTATCTGTATCAAAATAGTCAACAAATGTTTGAATATGAATTCCAATGAATGATAAATAGCTAAATAGGTTTAAGGTTTAACTCATGTAATTTCCAATACTTTTTGTAAACATTATTTCTCATATTTCTGGTGGTTCAAATATAAAAAACCTAGAATACACATGTAACATTTTTCCACCAACTTGGTGTTTGTCGTTATCTTCTCTTGCTGCTGACATTAAATTACCCCATCACTATTGGAGGAGTTTTATCTATGCCAATATTTATATCATTTCAAGTTTTATCTTTACAAAATACAGCTACTTTTAAAAATGATAGGATTTTTCTTTCTCGTGTCTTGATTTAAAAGTAAATGCTGAAATTAACATACACAGGAAAATACACAAAGCAATAAGAGGTAGATTAATTGATTTTCTCAAAGTGAAAACACCCATGTGTTCACTGTCTAACTTGGGGCTTAGTATTTTCATTTTCAAAATAAAGTTGTATTCTAGATGTAAGTGATTCTTAAATTCTCTTCTATCTATTTGTTTCATGGTTCTGTGAAGTATGACAAATTTAGTTTTTCTTCATTTCTTTTTTTAACAATGATTTCTAAAATAGATGTTTTTATTGAAGTATAAAATTCAGAAAACTTTTTAAATCATCTGAGTACAGCTTGGTATATTATCCCAAAGTCAACGCAACTTTATAAGCACCATTTAGATAAGAAAAAACAAAACAGATAATACTGCAGAATCCTCCTATTTCTCTTCCAAGTTACTATTCGGCATCCTTCTCAGATACGTGTATTATGCTGACTTGTTATGCCAAAAGTTAATTTTTCCTGTTTTTGAATACTTTATAAATAGAATTGCCAAGTATTTGAATTTTTTGTTCCTGGCTTGTCATGCCACCGTTTGTTGTTTGAGATGTACATGTATTGTCACAGTAACAGTATTTCATTCATTCTGTGCTGTATAAAATCTAGTATCATATGGTATGGATATACTACCATTTCATTGTTCATTCTTCTGTTGATGAATGTTTGAGTTATTCCTAGTGTTTAGCTATTATGAATAATGTTCCTAAAGATAATCTTGTACTTTTAGACTTTTTGTATAAATATGCTCTCATTTGTGTTAATTATACACCTAGGAGTGAAACTGCTGTCATAAATTGTTCATAGTTGATAGTGACAATTTTCAAACATAATTGGAGTGATTTACTCTCCTGCTTTCACTGTATACAATCTCTAGTTGTTCTACAGCCTTGGCAACATTTCATATTGTCAGTTTTGAAAACTTTATACATTCAGCATGTGTTTTATCCTTTTTATTACTGGGTTTTTTTTAGGTAATATTATGTGTAGGATTTCTTTCCATTTTCGTTCAAGTGTAAGATTGATCTACAATTTTCCTTTCTTCTGTCTTTTTAAAGATTTTGTGTTAAGAATTCACTGGCCTCATGAACAATTGGAAAGTGTTTCGTTTTCTATTCTCTGAAAGAGGGGAGAATTAAATATTATGAAGAAGTAAATGCTAAAGCAATCTGGACCAAAAGCTTTCTTTGTGGAAGATTTTAATTAGGGATTTAATTTATTTAATGATACTGGATTATTAAGATTTTACATTTATTTGTTTTGATAAATTATCCTTTTCTAGGAATTCTATTTCATCTAATTTTTAATATATTTTGGCTAACACCTGTAATATCGTCCCCTTTTTTATTTTCAGAGGTCGGCAAATGTACTTTCTCACTCATTTTTTTTAGTCTCTCCATTCAACTAATTTTTGATCATATAGATCTGTTACTGAATGTTTGGTACTTGTCCCCAAGGCCGAATCAGTGAGAATGAAGAACAGGGACAGTGGTTTGAGGAAAAGCAAAGAGAAGTTTACTAACTTGCCAGCCAATGAGGAGGGCAGTGGACTAGTATCTCAAATACTACCATCTTGTATTTAAGCAGAAAAGCAGGGCTTTTAAAAGAGGGGGGGTGGTCTTGGTGGTTGGGATCAGGTCTACGTGACCAGTGTCATATATCATGGCTTTGAGCTATTGTTGTTTAACTGTAATTGGTGCTTTTGGTAAACTTTATCACCACAGTGACAATGATCTCCTGACCCTTGTCCAGACAATTATGTTGAGCCGTCCCCTGTGGTTTAAGACACTAGAAAACAAACAGCAAAGAACATTTTTCTGCTCCTTTGATTATTGGCCTCTGGCAGGAATGCAGGCTTCAGTTCCAAAAAATGGTGGGTTTTTTTTAAAAAAGACAATTTGTAAAACATTTCATTGCCCTTTTTTAGAACTTAATCTCTGTTACAGATCCTCTCTCTGGTATTTTTATTTTCCATTTCATTAGTGTCTGATTTTATTTTTATTATTTCATCTACTTTCTATTTAATTATAGTTTTATTGAGATGAATATTTATATTATTGACTTGCAACACTTTTTGCTTTTTTAATGCATAACCACCTTATATTTTTATATGTTAAATGCTTATAATGGTTTAAATCTCTCTCTAATCATTAGCTGCATAACACATGTTTTAATATATTATATTTTCATTGTTATTCATTAAAATATTTTCTAAATTTTCTTGTGATTTCTTCCTTCTCCACAGTTATTTAGAAATATGTTTCATTTTCAAATATTTTGAAAGTTATAGCTATCTATTTGTTATTGTGTTCAAGTTAATTTCTACTATGAACAGGTAACATGCTTTTACAATTGAACTATGCTTCAAGTTCTTTGAAATTTAAGACTTGCTAAATGGTGTAGCATAGGATTCATTTTGGTATCTCTTTCATGTATACTTGAAATTAATTTATATTCTGTAACAGCTGGATGCAGGAAATACATGTTTTCTAATATACTTTTCTACATTTTAGTTTTGTCTGCTGGTCTTATCAGTTCCTGAGAATTGTCTTAAATTATTTCACTAATAATTCATAACATCTCTATTCCTCCTTTATATATATGTCCTTGTGGATTTTAAACTTGGGGACTATATAATAATATACATGCAAATTTGGAATTGTTCTATATTCCTGGCAGAATAACAACTTTATCATTGTGATAATATATACCTTTTTTAAAAATCTCTGATCCTGTACATCCCTTAATGTTTACATTGCCTGGCATTTTGATTAGTGCTTCAATGGTTTGTTTTTTCCCATGCTTTTGCTTTCTATCCTTCATTATCCCTGTATTTAAGGTATGTTTCTAATGAACATCATATAATATCCTTCAATCCAATATAAAAATATTTGCCTTTAATTGCAATATTTAATCTGTTCATATTTAATCACTGTAATTTTTGTATCTAAATCTGCTTTCTTGCACTTTGTTCTATATTTCTTTGCCTTTTCTGACTTCTTTTGAATTTCATTAAAGATATATTTAATTAAATTATTTTCTATTAGCTTACTATTCATTTTTAAATTATTGGTCCAATAGAGATTGCAACATGGTTCTCAATTAATTTGTGTTTAATATGCCACTTTCATGCCAATGCAAGGACCTAAGACTACTTAATTCTAAGTAGTCCCCTTGAGCCTTTTGTGTCAAGATATTGTTTTTTGTCATCATCATTCATTCAAATTTATCCATATTTATATATTTTCCTTTTATTCTGTGTTTCTAGAGGTCAGCCTAATCTGTCAGAGCCAGAAATAGGCATAATTTTCATTCAGCTGAAACCAGATTGGAACTTATCTTACTTTTTGTCACCATGACACTACATAAAACATTTGTTATCCTTGAACAAAATTCCAGTATACTATCTTTCTTCAGAGATAACTTTTTGCATTGATACTC
>VBSM01002608.1:12623363-12707022 GCA_008086735.1 Cheirogaleus medius | reverse complement strand
AGGGTTAGGGGTGCCGACTCCCCCAATGAAAATCTGCATATAATTTTTGATTTCCCCAAAACTTAACTATTAATAACCTGTTGACCAGAAGCCTTATTGACAACATAAAGAAATTGATTAATACATGTTTTGTATATTATATGTATTATATACTGTATTCTTAAAGTAAGCTGGAGAAAAACATTAAGAAAATCATAAGGAAGAGAAACTATATTTACATTCATTGAATGAAAATGGATCATCATAGAGGTCTTCATCCTTGCCTTCCTGCTGAGGAGGAGGAGAAAGAGGAAGAGCAAGAGGAGGGGTTAGTCTTGCTGTCTCAGGATGGCAAAGGCAGAAGAAAATTCTCATATAATGGATCTGCATAGTTCAAACCCATGCTGCTGTTCAAGGGTCAACTGTAATATTCTGCCTGGAATATATTCCATTTCTAAAGTCATTCATTAAAATCCTATACGTCAGAAAAGAATAAGCTTAAATGACACAACCCCTGTGATAGCTGTTAAGATCATTTAAGCCCGCTCTGAAAGAAAATCACTTATAATTCTATGTAATACACACAAACTGCCTTAGCATGTTTCACTTTACAGTTATTTTGTATCTATTTCACACATTATGGTAATCTCCTTGAAAACAGAAACCTCATCCTAAATAGTTAGCATTTCCCACCACTTGAGAGTTTTGCATATAGTAGCTATTCATTTGTAATAAAGTAAAATTATAAGAGTTAGATATTTAAAATTAGGTGCTGCAAATAGTATGATTATATTGATTACTTTTATTTTGTATAGCTAACACAATTCAACAGATTTCAGGAATCTTTTGTAAAGATTAAAATAATTCTACAACATAATGCAAATAAAATGACTTTAAGAATAGAAATACAAACAACATAAATATTGTACACATTAACTTTTGCATTCCAGCAGTTTTATGAAAATATTATGAGATTAACTCGCACTATAATTTGTTCACAATTTGAAAAGTCATCTTTCTTTTTCTGGTTGGTTGGTTTTTTGTTATTATTTCTCAATTTTCCCCACTCACATCAATCAATTGAAAAGGTGATAACTAAAAGCTTCACTGGAAATGCCTAAGCCTTAACAATATTCTACTGGAAGAACTTTATCTGAGGCTGTAAAATCTGTGTGACATTTTACAAGAATAATAATTTAAAGCTTCAAGCTGTTATCTCGGAACATTTACAATATGTATCAGAGGGTAGAAATAAGCAAGTCTCTACAACATTTTGGCTTGACAATCATTTATTTTTCAATGACAACCCATTTTATTTTTAATAGTACTTATTTTTGTAAACAGAACAATCAATCCTACCAAGGACATACCCTGAGTACAGAGAAACTGTCCCTACAAAGGTAGCAAACAGCATGCGTGTCATGCAAGCAAGTCATTTTTTCTCCTGACATGATAATGGGTGATGGAGTCTTGCTAAATATCACAGATCTCATTTGATTTTTTTTTTTTTTTACAAGTTTTCCCACCTGTCAATACTCAGTCAGCATGGTATTTGCTTAAAAATTTTGTGTTCTTTCTGTAACTTGTAGTGGAACCAGTTATGAAAACTCAGCAGTCAGAATTTTGCTGACAATTTTCCCACTGAAACCTAGTGTATAAGGAAACCCAGCTTGCTCTGCCCCAGGTGCATTTGCTCTGTCATGCGAGCATAACATAATATATGATTGTCAGTTAAGGAAGCAAATAGAATTCAGAGATACCCAGGGGGAAGAAAATGTTGACCATGCAAGTCACACTATTTTTATAGTTACATTTTTAGCTATAGCTATTCTTAACTGAAGGGGAGACGAACAGATTGGGGAGTCATTGAAATACCGAAATATAGATTGATCTGTGGCATAAATAATATAGTGGTTCATTAAAAACTGAAACTCTATGCTACAAATAGCTTTATGTAGGCTCGAGAAAATATTTATTCATCCAGGTAACCTGGAAATCTTTAAAAATTTCCTTTATTAGGTAATTAATCCCATTTATGTTTATTATTATGATCAATATATTTGATCTCAGTTTACATACAGACACACACCCTTTCATTATTCATCTTTCTTTCTCTTTTGGTATAAAATAATTACGTATTGTTTAATATACAATGTAATACCCGTAATCTCCTCCTTTTAAAATATTGTCTATTTATTTCCATGAAGAATAATTTTGAAATAAACTGTAATTTCTTCTTTCCTATCCCCTTCATTTTTAGAGTTAAGTTTATAGTAATATCATTTAATTTCGATTAACATTTATAAGGCATCTATTTAAAGCATATACTTTAATGAGTTTTGAGAACTGTATACCTATTGAAGCCACGATCACAAGACAGTTTTTTTTTGTAAATTTTTTTTTATTTCAGCATATTATGGGGGTACAAATATTACAGTTACGTATATTGCCCATGCCCCCCTCCCCCCTCGAGGCAGACCTTCAAGCGTGACCATCCCCCAAACGTTGCATATCTCACTCATTATGTTTGTATATACCCATCCCCTCCTCCCCCCTCCCACCCGCCCAACACCCGATAAATGTCAATTACCCCAAATAGAGCTCTTGCGCCCTTTTGCAGTCCATCCTTCTCTATGCTCCAGGCAAACACTGATCAGCTGATCTGCTTTATGTCACTATAGATTCTAAATGTCATATAAAGTAGATTATACAGTATTTACTTTTTAACCTGTCTTCTTTTTATCTATTATAAAGAATTTGAGGTTCCTCCATATGCTTGTATGTATCAGTTATTCTTGGCTTTATTGCTGAGTATCATTCCATAGTATTTTGGTTTTATTTATCCAATCACCTGCTAATGAACTTTTGAGTTGTTTCTAATTTTTGATTATTCTGAATTAAACTGCTATGAACTTTCATGTATAAGTTTCTGTGTAGACCTATATTTTTCCCCTTCAGTAACATAGGCTAGGTCATATGCTAAGTATATGTTTAGATGTTTATCAAAATGCCAAATAGCTTTCCAGCAAGGTATGAGTGTTCCAGTTTCTCCATATCTTGACCAGAATTTAATATTGTATATGTGTTTCTGTGTGTGTTTACTTTTAGATATTCTAATGGGTGTGCAGTGCTATCTCATTTTAGTTTTAATGTGCATTTCCCCAATGACTAATGATGCTGTGCATCTTTTCATGTGCTTATCTGCCATATGTATATTTCCTTTTGAAAATCTAATCAAATCTTTTGCTTTTTTTGGTTGGGTTGTTGGTCATCTTCTTAGTAAATAGTAAGAGATTTTTATATATTCTAGATGAAAATCCATTATAAGACATGTATTGTGAATATTTCTTCCCAGTTGGGGTTGCATTTTTATTTTCTAAGTATTTCAAAGACAAACTGTTTTAAAAATTGGTAAAATCAAAATTATATATTTTTTCTGTTATAGTTTGTGCCTTAGATTTCCTATCTAAGAAATCTTTCCCAGGCCAAGTTTCCTATCAACCTGCTGTTATTTACTTTTCAGAGTCCTTTGGTTGTTGCTTTTTGAATTTTGCCTGGAATTTTTAGTGATAATTTTCATAGAGGTAGGCTAAGTGGCCTTTCTCCATCTTGGGTGCTTATCTTCCAATAGTACTTTTGAGACACCAGAAACAACTGAGAAAGACATCTACTTAGGTAAAGGAAATCTCTGCCCTCACTTAATTGAGGTCATCTTGTTTGAAAGAATAGAATTTAAAGATGTTCTGGAAGTATCTGAAAATAATTTGAGGATATAGGAAGCAGCATATAATAAAGGTACAGACTTTGGAGTCATTTTAATAAAGACTCCCTTTTTCTTGTTGCCTGAATTATTGCCTGGTAATATGTGACATCTAAAAAAAGCTGACTTCCTTCTGTGGTCACAATAGTAGTATAAAATTCTGTAGTCCAGTCTAGTGTACATGTCATATTTCTTAAAGTATTCTTTCTCTTATATTGTCCAGTAATGAAGTCAGAACTTCTTATGCCAAATATTAGCAGGGGCTGAGGGGGAGATGGGTAATGTGTCTCCCATTTAGGATAGCATTTCAGCACCAGGGATCACCACATGGTCTAAACCGGTTTGTTAAGGAAGGCAATGCCAGGACTTACCTCTTCCAATAGGACATCGGTGCCATTTAGATTGAAACTCAAGAGTGTTCATGAGTCTTCCTCATTCCAGGGCTCCTCCAAGACTCTTAATTCTAAAACAGAAGGATATCATATGAGTAGATACTGGTCCTAAAAGAATGTATTCCATTTTCCAAGAGCATCAGTCCATAAAGACTGTATCTCTTGATCATCATTTTTGATGTGAATGGTATGGATTTTATAAGAATGCATTTCTAAGCATGCAAACATCTGTAACTTGGTCAATGTTACTCTGAGTGTGTTGTGTGTGGGGGGAGGGGAAGAGGGACTTTCACCGTTATGGCACACAGTGGAAGGTCTATAAGGATAACAATGCCAGCTGGAGCAGTTTTCCAGTGCATCACTCTGCCCATTACACAAAATGTTCACACATTTCTAGAAAGCAAATTGTTGATTTCAGCCTGAACTAGTTTTGATTGAAACGAAGCAGGGGCAAGTGTATTAAATCTTTCCAAATGTATTTCAAATGTCAAGATGAAAAATAAGCCATTTAAAATTTTATTTATTATTTGGAAGTTTAAGAAGGTATACCACAGGTACTATTTTTGTTTTAAGTCACTTTTAAATGGGGATCCTATATGTGACAGTAACATAATTTCCAAATGATGACATTTGATTAAGTTCCTACTGAAAGTTTTAGGGACCAGGAAAATACAAATAATATAAAAATATAGATATCTTATAATACCTTTCTTGATTATTAAAAATAATGAAGCTACTCTCTCTTGATCGTGCATCTCATAAATAATACCTCTTTAGTTCCTTGATGAAGATCAATGTAATAACCCAGCCTGGCAGTCATGTGTTGCACAATCTGTTTTTGATTTTTATCTTCACAAGTGAAAAAAGACAGGTTGTTTCTTACATGGCAGAGCTCCACAAATGCCAAAATGTAGTTGAGTTTATCTATCTATATATAAAATATATATATTCCTTTTCAGCCATGATCAATATATCAATATTATTCCAGTTAAATCAATATTTCATATACCTATGATGGCAAGAAATTCTAAGCCAGTGATATTTAAAGAGATTCCAAGACACATTAACACTTTTCTGCTAAGTTTTCACTTTTAAAGTGGCCAAATTTTTAATGCCTCATATTATCTGTTTTGCAGTGCTGTAGGGAATGTATCTCACAAAAACACATGTTTTTTATATACTGCATCATTGTCTGCCATGCTTTCTCTTTAACTAGCCCATGTGGTAAGGGAAAGATCTGGAATGATCCTGGAATGATCTGTTTCCTGCCCTTCCTCTTCTAAAGTCCCACAGAGCAGACAGACTCCAGATTAGAGGGCTACACTGGTGACTTATACACAAAATCAATTTAAAAACAATTCTAATAAGCACAAACTTGTCTAAAGAATAGGAAAACAAAGTAGCATGGTGGCAAAAGCTAAAAAGAGTGATATGAGAATGATACCTTCCCGATCAGTCTGATGTGTAATTATAGAGGCAAAAAATCCTCAACAAAATAACCAACATAATCTAGCAACATATTAATCAGAACACAATTAATTTGGTTTTATTATAGGAAAGTAAAATTTGTAGGTTCGACATTAGAAAATTATGATTCACTAAACTAAGAGATGAAAAGAGAAACAGAATGATATTACTAGGTAAGGAAAAGAATTTGACTAAATTCAACATCATTCATTAAACAACTGCTGGAAACGCGTATTAAATAGGAATCTTAATAAGGGTGACAATATACTCCCTCTTTGTTTTTGGGAAAAAAATCACTGCTTGCTTTCAGGAAGATGCAGTTTTTGACTATAGGAGCTGGCCTCTCATCATTAATGGGACCCAGGTAGGGAGCAGATTGTGGATATGCAACATTGAAATCTGAATTTTTGGCCTTCTCTCACAACTCCTGCTTTCAAAGAGGAGCAGGAGCAGTTTACTAAAAGCTTAAAACAGCGTTTCTCAAATGTCAGTGTACATTGGAATCACCTGCTGGAGTTGTCAAACATTGCTACTCCCAGGCTCTGAATGTCTGATTTAGTAGGTCTGGAGTGAAGCCTGAGGATTTTCATTTCTAGCAAGTTCCCAGGTGATGCTGATGCGGCTGTTGATGCGGCTGATGCGGCCGTTGGGGTACCTACCTTTTAGGCCAGTTGTTCACTGGCCTAGAACAACACATGTGACGTTTGGTGCAGAGAGACGAGGCAATGGTAACCACTTTTATGTGCCCCCCCCCACAAAAGCTACTAGAAAGACTAGAATAGAAAGTAAAATAGGGCTTTAAAATTCTAGTCTTTGTGACACTTTTGATTCATTCCTGTTTTGTTTAGTTGAGATTCTTAGAAAATAGAGCTTGAGATAAAAGCTTTTTTGCTAATATTTTGTTGGGGAACAGAATTCTAGGGATGGAACAGAAGAGTGATCCAGGGCAAGCAAAAGAGAAAACACAAGGGGGTGTGTTATTAAGCATGATATCCAAGACAATTGATTGCTTAATCACGTGAGGCTGTTTTCAGTCTACATCTCAGTACTATCCATAAAGGGAAGAATCGAGAAAAATTTGTCTGCCAACTTCTGTATCCCACTGTAAGTAAACTCCCTCACATGCACTGCTTTTACATGCATAAATAGCAAGTATGTCCTGCAGTTACTCAGTAAATTGTGTCCTCAGAAAAGCCCTGGGGTAATGGGGGAGAAGCACATGGTGGAGCCTCTAGGAGGGACCATAGGTGTATGCCCATCTGAAGTCCACTGGAACCACACAGCAGCTGGGGTGAAACAAGGCCACAATGGTAGGTGAGAACAAGACAATTTGTAGTTAGCATATGTATGTATCTTGCATGATGCTTTGCACCACTTAGACTTGCATTATAGTTGACTTTCCATTATAGCTGGCACCTACCATACAATCTGTATGATTGATGAATAGCCACTTAAGGTGTTGATTGATTAGCATAATTTAAAAAAATCATTTTCTTTTAATAGTGGCCTCCATCCTGTCAAAACAAGATGCCCACACTTTCCATCCAAGGGAGGAAATGCACATGTTCCTTTTAAGATGGCCAGGTGCAGTCTTTGAAAAGATTTAATACAGGTGATTTAGTGAAACAAGATAGAGTCCTTGCTGCTACAGCTGGCCCTGAATACACAGATGACATTTATTATTTCATTTCCTATTTGCAAATTTCCCTCACTCTCAAGTGTGTTGGCTGGCTTGGAGTGGGACATCCATCTACCCGAGTGGGTTACAGTGAATCCCCTGGGTTACTGCCACTTTTGAGTAATAGCAAACTTAGAGCATGATAGTAGTCAGCACCAACTTACGTGGAAACCAATCCTGGAGTTCATTCCTTTCATCAGCTGGGCATAAGAAAACACTCATTAGCTATAGCTATGGACTTAGGTAGAGGCTTCAGAGCAATGAAGGTAGGGTGATATGGAATTCCGGGAAGCCTGTTCATGTAGTTTACTTATGTCTTCTGGACTTGCTTAAAAACGCTTCTGGATGGATGGAATGTGCCAGAGCCAGCCGACGACGTGCAGCACCTGGAGTTTGGGGGTGAGGATGAGAAATAAAGAGACAGACAAAGATGGGAACGGGAGGATGGAGTCTGTGATGACTGCCGTGCCACGTTTATTTTCAGGCTGAATTTATACAAGTAAAATCAAAGGAATAGATGCAATTGAGCAACTGCCTAGTGTTTACTTCAAAATAGCTAGAAGCCAGAAAGTCCTTGTTTTGGGTTATAAACTAACATCACAAAGCCTTTGCTTACTCAAAACAGTTAGGTAAATCTTATTCGTCAGTTTATAGTCAAAATTACTTCCTTATACGTGACCACCCAGGCATTGCAATGATGGCCATAGATTCCGGAACAGGTAGCCTAAGGGCACAGATGTCCCATGACTCGGGGTCTTAATGGGTTGCTTAAGCCTACGGCCATAAGTCAGAGTTTGAGAAGCACAGACAAGCAATGCAGCCACAAAAAGGGGAACTTTGTTCCCATTCCTTCCAGCCTGGCTCCCTGCAACTGTGCCTGTCTTAGGTTGCTCCCCCCTGCATGGAGGAGGGGCTTTACCCGTCGTGGGCTAAACAGCCATCCCATGAGCTCAGGCGGTACCCCATAAGGGCAAGGTGTTTATCAAGTGGCCTCCGGACCCCAGGGCTGTGGGGCTGGGCAACATTAGCTTACGTGCAGAAGATAAAACTCTTTGTTATGCCTTCAAGCAGCAACCCTATTAGTTAGGTAAACCTAAGCTGGAATGTATGACTCTTATGCCGCTCTGGGTTGGGCACGTATTCCAGTAACTCTGCAGCCTGGAGTAAATAATGCCCAGGCCTAAAGGGCACAATGATCAAGGAGAGTTAAGTGCAGGTGGCTGCTTCAGTGATCTTTCCATGACCACAGCTGCACTGTCTCCAGCACCCTCTAATTATGTGGAAGGGTAAGAATGTCAGAGCTACGAGCTAGGGCCAGTGCTACGTCACGAGGACCCCAGTGTTCTGGGCAGCCGTACCCCAACTCTCCCGTGTGCGGGACAGCTTCTGACAGGAATGGATTGTTACCTGACTTTAGATGTGGGATTTCTAGTAATACCTAGCTCATGATGAACACCTCTGATAACATTATCACTTGGTATCTATCCTACGGCCAAGTGCTCTGTCTCTAGTAAATTCACTAGCACACCTAAAGGTATTTTTCAGACAAAGTAGTTTTCTGCTATAGATGGCATGGATTTGCTCCAGGACCTTATAAGCCTAAACTGTGTTTCACTACTAGGATTTGCTAGAAATTTCACATAGCCTTCTTATTCTCCATGGCATTACTGACTCTTAGGTCTTAAATCCTGGGAAGCTTGATCCATAGCCTTCTCTTACTCTAGGCACAACTTGAAATTGGCAGCCTTCTGAGTCATAAAAGTCCTTTTGCCATAGCTCTGGAAACCAGTGGGAGTTTTCTTCCACCTGCTAAATATATCTACCCCAGTTATATATTTGGGAACATGGAAATGATAAGGAGTTCCTGTGAAAGCATTGAATATTCCATAAGATAAAATTTGATTTATCACACAAATTTAATAATTTCATTGTGTCTTTATAACAGCAGTCCCCAACCTTTTTGCCACCAGGGACTGGTTTCATGGAAGGCAATTTTTCCACAGTTGGGGGTGGGGGGCTTGGGGAGAGGGGGGCCAAGCTCAGGCGGTGATGCAGGTGATGGGGAGCGGCTGAAAATATAGAGGAAGCTTTGCTGGCTTTCCCGCTGCTCACCTCCTGTTGTGTGGCCCCCCAGTTCCTAAGTTTCATGAAAGACAATTTTTCCACGGACAAGGGGGCCAGCAGAGACAGGGACCAGAGTTCTGTAGCCTAGTCTTTAACAGGCTGTGGCCCAATACAGGTCTGGCCTGGGGCTTGGGGACCGCAGCTTTTATAGGGATATGATGACATTTCAGGTCTGTTAGTATCACTGCAGTGTCAGCTCAATCCCTCTATCATTCCTCAAAAAGCCTGCATATACCACTTCCTCCAGCACGTAGTTATACAGCTCATTTTAGAAAGAATCAGAATCAGCTTTTATTGCCACCTTTGTTGCTTAAAAAAAAAAAAACAATCTTGAAATCAGAAGGCCACAGATTTCCTACCGCTTTATCATTCGACCAGTATAAGAAATGATGTTATGAAGCTTCCAACCAGAAGCTACCTTAAATCCTCTAGTCCTATTCAACCCACCATCTGTGTAGTGCCAAGTAGAATAATCACCTAGTCAATGAATACAATCAGCAAACATAAGCAATTCTTGTTTTAAGTCAATAAATTTGGGTATATTTGGTTATGCAGTAATACATACCTGATATCATCTATTTTGTTTTGATTGTTACATGTTAAAATGTCCTTCTAATAGTATGTACCTATATTTCTACTGTAGATTTTGGTTTATAAAGTTGGTTGCTGTGTTAATAATTGTACATAACTATATCTTATCTTCATTGTGAATATTGCTTTCAGCAATATAAAGTATCTTTTGTCAAATATGCTTTTTGAAATGAATGCCACTTTGACATCTTATATATAGCAAGAGTTAAGTTTGTGAGCTAAATTAAACTTTTTCTTTCAATGCGTGTTAACTCATTTATATTTTTGAAAGGGTTCATTTAAAGTTTTATTATATTATTTTATCCAACAATTTAGTGTATTATCTTTTATTTCCTATATTTCTTTCTCTATGTGGTATGTTTTCTTTGTTGTTTTATTTTTTAAATTTCCTTTGGTATTTGGGAGGTTTGTATCCTTAACTCACTCTTTCCTTATTTATCCCTTAACTTTCTTATCAGTTTTTAATAGTATCCTTTGATTCCACTTTACTCATATATGGCAAGCAATGGACTATTACCTACTGTCTTCTTTCCTTTTTTTCTTTCCTCACATTTTTTTTTAGCTGTATTACTTTTACTTTACCAGAACTATCTTGGGAACCTTATAATAAATCATTCTCCCTTATCCTTATCCTTACCTTTATTTTAGTCTTAGGTCTATGATTAAACATATATAATGCTCACTCTAAGTCTTTCTGCCAAAGTGATTTCAGTCATGTCTTGGTTGAGTGAAGTTCATTTTCTGGTAAATGCTTCAAAAAAGACTCATGAGAACGGGATTCCTTGACTTCTTGCTTCCTTAACTCTTTTTTATATACTTCATTTTTTATATTTTTAATTTATTAATAAAATAATTGTACATATTTTGGGGGTACCTGTGGTATTTTGATACTTGCATACAATATTTAAGGATCAAATCAGTATAATTGGAATATCCATCATTTCAAATATTTAACTTTTGTTTAGGTTGAGAATATTCCAGTTCTTCTCATCTAGCTATTTTGAAACATACAATAAATTATTGTTAACTATAACTTCCTTACTGTACTGTCAAATACTAGATTTTAATTCTTCTAGTCTAATGGGTACTATATTTTTGTACCCATTAACCAGCTTCTCTTTAGCCCTCCCTGCTACCCTTCCTAGCCTTTGATAACAACAATTCTACTCTCTACCCACCATGACATCCACTTTTTTAGCTCCCACCTTTTTAAGGACAGCTGAGCTGGTGATAAAATTCTTGGTTCATAATTTATATCTTTCAATTTCTGGATAATGATGTTCAAGTGTTGCCTTGCCTTATATATTGCTCTGAGAAGTCTGGTGTGAAGCTGATTCTCTTGACCTTGTAAGTTTTTTGCAGACCTGCTGAACCTCAGAAGTATTTTTCTTTAAAATAATGTGAATATGGCATAAATCTTTCTAGGTTATGTCTTGAAATTGACCATTCCTGGTCAAATTTCCAAGATATCTGATAAGCACTTTCAATATGCACGAGTATTCTTTAATTTCCATAAGGTTAAGGTTAAGATTCCATAAGGTTTCTTAAATTGTATTTTTAAATACTAATTTTTATTGTTTAGGTTTGCCTCTTCATAAACTCCACATATACATTTGTTGGATATTTTTAGCCTGTTCTCCATTTTGATCACTGTCTCTCTGATTGCTTTCACTACTAGACTTATTTCATTTTTATTCTTTTAATCCTGCTGTAGTCAACAGTTATTAAAAAAATTTTTATTCCTTGGGTACTTTTGCAATTTAGTCTTTATTTTGGGGGTGATTATGTTCTTTTATTTCATTAATTTTTTTAAGTTCAATCAACTTTTACTTCACTTTTTTCTTTTTTGGTCCATTTTTGTTCTTAGATTTTAAATTTTTGATTTGAAGTCCTGTCCGCTCCACATATTTAGGGATATATATGTACACATACATATAAAAAAAGCTTAGAGATTGAAAATCCCTAATCCAAAATCTAAATGCTCCAAAATCTGAAATTTTTTGAGTGCTAACATGATGCTCCAAGGAAATCCTCATAAGCATTCTGGATTTTGGATTTTCAGTTTAGAGCTGTTCAACTGGTAAGTATAATGCATATATTCCACAATCTAAAGAAACAAAAAACAACTAAAACATTTATGGTCCCAATTATTTCAGATAAGGGTTACTCAGCCTCTGTGTATGTATCTTCTATTTAAAAATTCCTAGAAAATATGAAAATATGTATATATGTTTTATTTCTACATATAAATTTCATCTTTTATTTGAATTTAGCTTTTATGTTGCCCAAATACATCATATTGGGATTGCTTTTATATAACTCTACTTTATTTTATGAATTCACAGTAAGATCAGTGTGAAATGATTTTATTGTAATTAAAAAATTGGAAGCAGCTAAATTATCTCCCTCTGCACCAATAACTCCAAATGTCACCAATATTTTTAAAATTTTCTGTTAAATTTTATTTTTAATTTAAATGTTTAAAGTTAATGTGTTAAATTTAAAATTTTTAAAAATTCAGAAAGATCTTTATGGAGAATATTCCAATACCTACCACCTAGTTCTAAACATTTTCCTAATAAACTTTCTCTATCACATATCTATCCATTTTTCTATCCATCTAGCAATGTATCTTTTTTATTTGATGGATTAAATGACATTCAGTTTTCTTTCTTCCTTCCTTTCCTTTCCTTTCCTTTCCTTTTCTTTCCTTTCCTTTTATTTTCTTCCTCTTATTCTTTTATTTTTTTGAATCACATACTGTATTGTGAGTCCTTTGAGGTAGTGACTGTTTATTTATAGTTTTTATCTATAAGACAGTCTTAGTAGGGTCCTAGTATAAGCTTACTGAATTAGAATTCATCCAGAATGATTAAGTATTCTTTTTGAAGAAATGTTAATTAATTCTTTAAATACTAATAGGTAATATAACCTAGTAAAAATCTTAAGCTTTAGCATTAGAAAGACATGATTTTAAATCTTTACAACTTTGGTCATGACACTTGAATTCTCTGTGCCTGTTTTCTCCTATGTACTACCCTGTAAGATTGCTGTAAAGAATAAGTCCTATATATGAAGTTCTTACCACAGTTTATTGCATATACTAGTTAATAGATGGAATCAGCCATTCATTTTACTTATATTAATAGAATTTAATTTTGCCTTCTTGGTTAACATTAGGTTTATGAATATGTTAAAGTCAGGAGACGTGAAAAAGGGGAGGATTTCAGTGTATCCTGTTGGGTAGAATATTACAGATTATTAGGCAACAGAAATTGAGATAGAAATGCTCACATGAGGAGTCTTTATTTATAAATCTAATTTGTCTACATTTTTCTCAGTACCTGTTCTATTTGTTTCATGTCTCTGGTTATACATGGATCTATCCTGCTGAAGGATGATGAGTCTAGTAAATCAGAGACTCACTACTGATTTATTAACTAGGAAATATTTGGGCAATAAATGTTGGTTTCTCTTGGATGTACTATTAGATTCTTTCTGGCACCCCACCAATGAGTAGTTTCTTTTTTTCCCCCACACATAATATGTCCTGAACTATAGCTGCTAGTGCTTGGCTTGGTGGATTCTAGAAAATGCCATCAGCTTACAAATTTTAGCTACAAGCTATATACAATTGAGTATTATCAATATCACCCTCTCTCTCAAACTGGAATTTTATTTTGAAGGAAAAGAACAATGTATACAGAAGGTTTTTAACTCAGTTTTCCGTATTGTTGGAACATGATAAGACAACGCAAAATTGGTTTTAAAAATTTGGTAAGAACTATGCAACAGATAACAGTAACCCCCAGTGTATGTAACTTAATTCTGAAACTAATATTTCTTCCACTTAAATTAACTGTTCTATTTGATGTGAATGAGGATATTGGTAGCAATGCGATTTTCAAGCCAGGAGAGGAACAATATTCAAACTGACAGCTCTCCAAAGGACCCTAAAACTAATGGACTGTCTCTCAACATCTAAATCTTGGCAATCCCAAAGGATGTTAAAGGTACAATGAGTAGATGAATTGAATAGGGAAGGAAAGTAAGATAGATAGTGCAACATTGAATCAACATACTGTTTCAGGTGGTATAAAATATTCCAAACTCAGTAATCAACCATGTTGGTAACATAGCATTGTATGTGATATTCCTATATTGCAGGAGAAAATAATATTTAAAGGACAGAGTAGGTTTATTTTCTATTCCTGGAAAACTACAAAATATTTCTCTCACCTTCAGAAAACTTTATTAAAATAAAATTATCAAAGGTGGCTTAAAATTATATTTGGAGTGGTAAAGAGTAATATCTATTTTCATTTGAGCCCCTAACAAACATGATCTGTTACTATTACAGCATTTACCATCCTGGATGATTTACTCATATATATATATATATACACACACACACACACACACACACATATATATATATATATAAAATCTTATTACCCTTTAAAATCCTGAGGTCAGGTTTTCTTTTCTGATTATTCTATTAATCTCTGTTTCTAATACTGAATGGACAATGTTAAGTGAATGCACAAATTAAATTCATGAATGGATGAATTAATGAATAAACATGTGTCCATATTGCTAATCTTTTTTAATTTCTGCCTCTGTAATTCCAAGTCTAGGTCTTCCTGCTTTCCTCATTCTACATTTGCATTTTAAATAAATATAAATCTGGTACCTGAATTATTTTACTCATTCTGTTTGTCTCAAAACCTTGCATGACATTTCAGTTCCTAATGAGCAATTATTTCTTTGAATAGTGGAAGAAAAGCAAAACTTACATGTTTTTGCACACGTTTTGCTCATGTATCAGAATAAATGTCTGAAAAGAATGCCTCCAAATTTGTATTTTCTTTTACTTGAGCTATTTGCAACCTCAACATGTACTGTACTACAAATGAAAGGGGAAAAATTTCCCACCAATAAAAATGTCTGCTTAAGTAATTTAAAATGGAAATAGGGCGTAAATTGCATTTCTTCAAGGAAATTAAAAAGCGGGTCTTTTCTGTCACTAGGGAAAATAAATTCTAAGTAGCACATGTAATGGAACCATTTAACTGTGTACATTAGTGTGCTTTGGCCATTGAACAAGAAATGAATGGATGAACACTCTTTCAGTTCCTGCCAAGTGCTGTTGACCTGAATCCAGGATTTATTGGAAGATACAGGCCATGGGGGTCAATCCAATTTGGTCTTGTAATTCCTGTATTAGGTGAAGTCTCTCTCCAACAGATAGGGTGAAATTTTGTTACTGGTTCTTCTCAATACCATTCCAAGAATAGTTTTCTGCTTAGCAGAGAGCCTGGGACTGATTCAGTGGCAGATAATGGAGAAATGAGAATGTATTTTCCACCATCTTGTTGTTTTGTTTTGTTTTGCTTCCAAGTGCTAGAAGGTATTTCAGTTATTTCAGCTTATATTTAGTCATTTCTTCTGGATTCTGGGAGCAGAATTTTTTTTTTTTGACAATCTTAAATTTCAGCATGTTAAACATGGTGTGTAACTTTTGTGTGTGTATGTGTTATTAGGTTTGGGAAGTTGAAAATAATAAATATCATTGGTGGCTATTTGTTATTTTTAATCCCAGATCCACATTTCAGAAAGTATGGTGGAGATATGAAAGTGAAATTATGGGGTGGTAAAAGCATAAGCAGAGGGTTGCTACAATACAGAACAGGAGAAAGATGATGAGGGTCTGAGCTAGAGCAATATCAGCAGGATGGAAAAGAATGGCTGTAAAACTGTTTAGATTGAACAGTCTTTTCAAACAATTTCAGATAAAGATAAAAGTTGAAGATTGTCTCTAATTTTTTGCCTCAGACATATGTGAGGACAACTCTAATACCGTTAATTGAAAAGGGGAAGGTAGGTAAAGGTAGAATGGGGAGTTTTGTAGTGTCTAAGAAAAAATGTTGGGGTTGGGGAAAGTTAAGGTTGCTATACTTGGGGATTTTTTTGGAGGAAGATAACTTTGGGAGGTTGAAAATATGAAATTAGAGCTCAGAAAGAGTTCTTGGCTGTAGCAATGAGTCATATATAGACTGAGGAAAAAAGAAAGCTCTAATCTAAATGTGTGGCATGTATTACTCTATTTTCTCCTCATAACTATTTTCTGTGAAAGATAATACTATTATTTATTTTAAGTGAAAAATCTCTAGCACAGAGATATTGCATATCTTTTCCTAAGAATACCTTTAACACATAGTCTGCTCAGGCTTCTGTAACAAAATTCCATAGACTTGAGTGGCTTAAACAACAAAAATTTATTTTCTCACAGTTCTAGAGGTTGGAAGTCCAAAATTGGGGTGCCGCCATGGTCAGACTCTGGTGAGGGCTCCTTTCCTGGCTTGTGGACAGGTACCTTCTCATTGTGCTCACATGGCCTTTCTTGGATGCCAATGTGTAGAAGGAAAGGTATCTCCTTTTCTTCCGCTTCGTATAGGGCTACTAACCCTGTTGGATTAGGACTCACCTATGACCTCATTTAACCTTTATTACTTTCTAAAAGCCCTGTCTCCAAACACACTCACATTGAGGATTAGGGCTTCAACATATGAATCTGGTAGGCTGTAATTCAGTCCATAGGAGTGTGCCTGGGATTTGAAACCAGATAGATGGCAGAAGCCACACCCTTTACTGCTAAACTTGTGATGCGAGCCAGTAACCAAAATCCTTGAATGTGGAAAGAGCAGATAGATGACATGGAACAGCACAGGTGAAGGATGGTGGCACTGAAAGGAATAAACCTTAAATTGGGAATACAAAAATTTATAATGCATAGTTTTGTCCTCAGGAGTATTACAGAAATATAATACACTTAGACACATGCACATTTCAAATATGTTATCAAAAGAAATTTATATTTTATTGTAGTATTACTACTGAAAACTACAGAGTGTTTCCAGGTACAAATCACAATCAATGACACCTGAATCCTTGTGTTTTGATTCTGCAGGCATGCTTTTATTCTTTGGGTTGAGTGGAGTGTGTCGCAGATACTGGAATCACTTGTCAACTTTTACACGCAAAAAGTTGGTATGTGAGAAACACATCTGTATGTGTAGAGCAAAGGGACAAAACACTCCTTAAAAAGACATGTCATTTACACAAAGAGAATTACATATATATGTACACATTAAATGTTTATACTTTTTCAGGTACTTTTCAAAAGATACCCTTAAATGCTTCAAACTACTTCAAATACTTCATTGACGTGAAACATGTAACTGCAGTTTAATAACGAGAAATGCATATTTTAGAAGTAGCATCCATTTTACTACTAGAGTTCAAGAAGGATATTTTCCATGAAAAAATAAGGATGATTTAATCCTAAGAGAGAGAAAACAATCATCTCACAATGTTCATCCCTCATCTTTTGTTTGTTGGTTGTATTTTGCTTGTGCTCAATGTACAATCCAAATGTCATACTTGTGGCTTAAATAATTCATTTACATTTGACTCTAAATCACTCTGTTATGTGACCTCGTGTTTAGATTTCAGAAAAACAGTTATTAGACTAGTCCAAGCCTCAGGGTAGTTTTGTAGATAGGTTTCAAAAATCATTAATCTGTCAAAAATTCTTACAGATCTTTAAATTGTTTTGACCTTGTTTACAGTTATCCATGTCACCCCATCCACTGCGTCTTGGCCCCATGTTTTTCTGCTGACCTCTGTGTCTTTAGGATAAGAGGATGTATGCAAACTTTCACCAAATAATTGAAATGCAAAACAGTGCCAAGAATATCAGAAACATGAGGGAGAATAAATAATAAGCAAATAGCTATTTATTGAGAAATTAATATTTTATAGTCATCTTTATGTGGCTTTCCATTTGCATTTCATAACCCAGTGACTTTGGTTTAGTAATGTACCTCAGGATGGTGGTTAAGGGCACCAACTTTCCTATCAGAAATAAACAGGTTTGAATCCCAATTTTTTTTACTTACTAACTATATAGTCCTAGGAAGATTTTTTTAGCCTTTCAACATCTTATTTTCATCTTGTATAAAGCCGTAAATGAAAATATTACCTACTCCAGTAGGGTTGTGGCTGGAATGAAATGAGCATGCCATGGTTAGCATTTTTTCTAGTGAAAAATAATCAACAAATGATTGTGGTAGTGTTTATTGGAAATGTTGCGACTTGTCCAAGGCCACACAGCAGGTAAAAATTACTCTTGATTCAGAGTAAGATTTGCTAAAACTTAACTGCTTTTCCTCATGAGATATTTGTCACTCAGTATAATAAACATTTCAAATTTGTTCTCTGCTGTTTACTAGGCCCAAGGCTGATTTCATTGGTGTGAACTTGCAGTTCAGAGTATATTTTCATGTTTGGGATTTGTATAAGGTTAAATGGCAAGGGCTGGTATAAAATAGACTGGGAGAAAGTGAAACAACTAGAGGTTTGGGTTATAAAGTGAGATTCTTGCCACCCTGTGACAAATGCCCAAGATAGACATCTCTGCCCCAGGGAATCACAGCCATATACAAAACTCCACCTCCACCTTGTTGTTTCTTTCTCCTGTTTTCCTGCATCTGTAAACATTTTGCCTACCATTTTTCTACCCTAGCAGGGAGTAAATAGGTTTCTACTCTTTCAATTTTTGTATTGTTTACCTAGTTGTATAGATGCTAGTCTTAGGGAACTATATCTAGAAAGAACATTAATGAAGATCCAATTTAAGTAATATACTTTAAAATGTAAACATGTTAAAAAATAAAAGAATTTTCCTGCATTAAAATATGGATATATGCATGCATATGTAGTTACATATAACAAAGCAATGGGAACATACATAGCAATAGAAAGTTTATACTGTAATTACATGTTTATATCATGATTCTTTTTCCTTATGTATGTGTCTGTGTAATTGTATATTATTTGAAAATTCCACATAACTTCTTAAATTCTTAATCAATTACTTTTATTTGTTTTAATCATATAATGCTTTACATGAGTACTTTATATATGTCTAGGGAATACATTTTAATTATTCATTTTTATTTTCTTTCAAGATAAAATATGAAAATGGCAAGATTTTTCTACATTTAATAGCTTATTGAGCTATTAAGCAACATGGAATATCTATTTCTTCATTCTACACAATCCATCCATTAGCTATTTACCTGTGTGCTATTATCAGTTATTAAGTTTGTCATCTCATATATATTAGATATGAATGTGAAACTGAAGAAGTCAATATTTAATGATCTTGAATTTGACTAGCTAGAAAGAGAATTAAAGGGACATACACTTCTTATCATCAACAAGAAATTTAGGTGTAGCTGGAGAGGAAACAGGGTCACCTGAGATTATAAGGCTGCCAAAATTGCAGAACTGACCAGGCCAGATGAAATAAATGACTAAATAGCATACTGAAAAATGAGCTCCCCTGGCTTATTCTTCATTATGTAGTAAAATTGCTTTCTGCACTATGAAAAATAGTTTTATTGTGGTGATGGCTTTCTTATAAATAAAGATATTAGAAAAGAACAATGAAATGACTGTTGGTTCTGAACTTACGAGTTTATGAAAAAACAACTTTCTAATCTGAGAGAAGGTGCAACAGGGACTTGTGCAGTAATCTTTGTCTAAAGGTGACTTTGTTGAGTTTCATCATCCCCCCCTACTTCTCTACGCAATTCTGAAAAGATGTGATGACACAACATTCATTTCTTCTTGTACCATGCAAAAGCTTACTTGTTTTTACTTTCTTTAAAATCAGAAAGTAAGCATTTATAGGTTCTCCCAAGTGCACTATTGAAGAGATGCTTAGAATAAAATCTTTTTTATGTGCTTACCTGTTACCTTGATTTCATTTTGTGCCTATAAATAGTGTATCAAGGAGATGACTGAGTTGGATAGCTACTACATATATTTATTTAAATTATCTTAGTAGAAAAAGAAATATAGATTATAATAATATTAAGCCTGATTTATCACCAACTTTTTTCTGGGTTTCCACAGTATATTTCTCTGAGTTTTTTTTTCCTCCTTAATTGTAATCTTGTATATTGGCCAAGTTTACAGTGAAATTCAGCCTCTACTGAGCTATCACATCAACATTTACTTGTTCTTTTAGTTAAGCACCAATGGAAGTATCTATCACTCAAAAGATCCACTCTTATATCTACCAGAAAAGAGTTCAATACTATAGCCTATCTTTCTAGTTACAGCACTAAACCCATCTGTAGTGGCAAACAGTAAGTAGCTCTGTGCACTGGAACTGCTGCCTGGGGTGGGTGTGTGTGAGTGTGTGTGTGTGTGAGAGAGAGAAATATGAATTCTGTATGAAGTAGCCATGCTCCTGAGGCATAATCCCAAATTTCAGAGACTGACATTATATGTATAGATGTGTATTGGAAGAGCTATCCAAGTAATGCTGTGTTTATATGATGTGCAGATGAGGAAAAAGAGAGAGGTGAGTGAAGAGAACATTATATGTTCAATCAGAGTGAGTTAAGAGGAAATTATCTTCTTTCATTTTTCTTATTTAGTGAAAGCTTCAAAGAGAAGGAAGAGTTGTGGGAGTATCTTACTTTTTCTGGACTAGCTAAATTTCAGGGAAAGGTATGAGGCAAAGGATTTAGCTTTTATATGATGACATTTTCAAGTCTGTTTACCTGGGCAAGGTATTTGTCTTTTTGCCTTCTCTCTCTGTGCAGGTGCATGTTATCAGAAATAGTTGAAACTGCCTATTACGTAGCACCTCATGCTTCATTGGATGATAAAACAGAAAAGTTGTATCATCCAACTCATTTACATTTTTTGAAAATTATTCTACCAAGCCTTCTTTCGTGTACTTCTACATTAAAAAATCATAGTGACACCAAGAACCTTTGCTTTAACTGGAGCGATCAGGTATAATGAACCAAACAGACTATGGGATGAAATGTCACGTCAGCATTTGTTTTCACCTTTATTCCTGAAATACCTATTGATCTGTCACCATGTTCACATGCTTGAATAATAAAAATAATAAAAATAAATGGCTTCTAACAGAAGACCATTTAAAAGGGTTTATAAATGATACCAGGGCAAATAAAATAATTGAGGCTAAAGAGGTAAGAGTAAGGAGAATTCACCTCTCACTGGGAAGGGAGTGTGGGGGAGAGTCAAGGTGACTTTACGGAGCATATAATAATTGATCAGAACCTTTAACCATGAATGAAAATTTTAGTCGAGAGTTAGGTTTGGAGAATAGGAAAAATGACAATATTCCTGAAAAGAGAGTTGAGTGATAGGTAGTCCAGTTAGGCAGGAGCTATAGAAGAAAATGATGCCCTTATATCAGCCATTAACTTCTATTGGGTGATGACACTGTAAAGTGTTAAACCCACAGTGCTCAAAATCCCCAGCATGATAGCACAGAATATTTCATTAACATAACTCTTGAAGTGTTTTTAGTTGCAAATGTAAATCAATTTTCCCCATCATCTTTATGGATTATGATAAGCAAAATATGGTTTAACATCTGTTTAACTCTACATTGATTTTCAGTAAGTTCAAATATGCTAAAAATGTTCTTTTTTCTCTCCAGATACAGGTTTTCTTGGAGAGAGATTTTTTTGGATGTTATGTTGTAGTTTTTCAGGATTTATTTCTCTAAAGCAATGAATAAGAAAGCCTTCTAAATCCAGTATATTCCTTGTTGGGTCAAAAATTCAAGTCTAACCTTTCAGGTATTTTTTTTAAGAGTGATAATGTGGAAAATAAATAATCTTTATTATACTCATAGCCACAATTTGTTCTCTCTGTTCTCTCGAAGTAGGAATATAAAGAATTATATCTCATTTACCTAAAAAGAAAAAAAAAAGAAAAGAAAAAAAGAAACAACGTGCTTGCAAACCATACTGGAACAAGTAAAAGGCCCTGATTACATTTAGAGATTTGTGCTACTTCTAAGTACCTGGGATAGGGCTCATTTGAGATGTAGTCATTTGCATGTTGATTTGCCCAGATATAAAGTTTTCTTTGCAATTGTGAAGCACTGATCTGGTTATTTTTAGATGGGTATGCCTACTTGCAAAAAGAAACTTTTTTTTAACACTGACTCTCATATTGGCATTGAAAACTAAAGTGAGGCACCAAGGGGATAGGGACAACAGGTGGAAATTGCTGGAATCTGATCTCATTCTCCTATGTAGATCTGGGAAGATAATAACACCGCTAGCCAAATGCAGGCAGAGTTGGTTACAAAAGTAATAGTATGAATGATTTTAAAGCTGGTTATTAATTTCATCAAGGAGCTTTTATAATGTTAACCTCCCCTCCCTCCCTCCTTCCCTTTTCCCCTCTTCCTCCTTTGTTCCTTTCTTTCTTTCCTTCAGTCCACAAGCCCTCAGGAAGGTATAAATGAGAACAGCAGCCTTAGAGGATCTGGAGACTGGTTACAAGAGATTGAGTCAAAGAGTAAACATATTGAGGATACCAAAAGTTAGGTTTCTCACTGTTAGGAAATGAAATTGCAAATATGAAATGAAAGAAAGAATGAACACTGTGGTATTTGATTGAAGTTAGTATTATGGGTATGAACTCACAGTTTTATCTATCTATGTATATAGGACATTAAATACAAAAGTATTTGTGTATATGTGTTTCCTATCTCTGAACACTTGCTATAATAGAAATAAGTAAGTGTTAAAATGATGACGGTGCCATGTCAAAAAGACACAGATACCAGCTTGAAGGGGCTTCCACTACAATATCTAGAACAATTTGGGCATCTAAATAAATACTGATACTGATGGGTCGTATTGGACTATATCCTATTGAGTAAAAGAAGACTATGTAAAGAGAAATGTATGAGTCCATAGTGAGCACATAAGTGTGGGGAAGAAAAAGCTGTTATTTGCAGTAGAATGCCAAACAATGAATGTAGAAGGAATGGTTGAATTAGAAAATCACCATTTGCAATTATTATAGTAACAATTCAGCCAACGAAGAGCGTTGGTGGATGTTAATTTAAAAAAAGATATTTATATAGTCTTAAATATCTCCCCCTAAAATACTTACAAGTACAATGGGAAAAAGAATGAGAGTCAAGTAACTTAAGTAGACCAAAATCAAGATCTCAATCGAGTAACCAAAGTTAATATCACCAAAGATGATTGTGTGCCACTCAATGAAACGCAGTGCAAAAAGACAGTTTTGCTCCTTGATGGTTCTGCGAAAATGGATAGCCCAAATGTAGTTATCAGAAAACATCAGATAAGTCCAACTTGAAGGACATTATATTTAATACAAAACAACTAACATGTATTCAAAAATATTAAAGTTGGTAAGATCAAGGAAGAACTGTGGAATTCTTCCAGATTTAAGGAAACCAAAAGAATATAACAACCAAGTACAACATGTCATCCTGGATTGGATTATTTTACCATAAATGAAATTTTGGAACAGTTTAAAAAACTTGAATAAGATCTCTGGATGAAAGATATATGAGATTTATTTGTATTCTTCTTGTAATTTTATTTTGTAAGTTTGAAATTATTTCAAAATAAAAAGTACAAAGAAAATTGATGTCTATCACAAAATATTAAATATTATATCAGGATCTCTGAATGTAGATACTTTTTAAAGAGATCCTCAAATGATGCTAGTGTAGAGCCAAGGTTGAGGACTGCTGGACAAGGAGGTATCTGAGCAACAGTGTTTATTAAGAACATAGCTTTCGACAAAAAGAATTATAATTATGGGTCTGTGTCTTGTTTCATTCAGCATGAATTTTGGTGATGGATTTATGTTTAGCATTTAATTGGTGAGTGGATACAAATATTCTCTTTTATAGTTCATTCAGAGCTATTATAACCAGTCTTTGCTACACATCCAAACACTCAATTGCAATATTCCACATGGTATATTTATTTTTTAAATGAAAATGAACAGAAATGTACTTTACTTTGAGATTTAGTAACTTCCAATGCAATAATTAGAGACATCTGATTTTCTAAAACTAGAGCTGGCATTAGTTTAGATTGATACTTAATATTTTATATTTATATGGTACATTTCTTTAAATATATTTGAACATGGCATTAGAGAATAATCCAGTTGGGGTTCTGTTCATTAGTATATCAGTTAATATATATTAAGATTCTTTCCCTCCTCTGCATTTGGAATATCTCAAAATAGAGAAGAGTGTGTGCTGGTCCTTCATGTATCTCCCTTTCCCCTTTGCCTGGGCTTCTATCTGTATAAATGGGAACATCATCTTGTTTCTGGCTGGAGCTGAATGATGCAGCAGGTTTTGGGATTCTGAAGATAGTAAAAAATATAAGACCTTCAGATGTGGATACATTTACTGTGGGCCAGAGATAACAAATGAGGAAACTTTTAATGGTGTTGTCAAGGCTTGCCTCAAGCAAAATTGTGAAATATGCCAGGATTGTCACTGGCGCCTACCATTCCTTGCAGTGCCCCATCTATCTACACCGCCTCTGTCTGCTGTGTCTCTCGAAAGGTATCTCTTGGGTACAGTCTCAGCTGTCACATAACTTCTGCTAAGTTGTTACTAAAATGTTATATAGTAAGGACTTTGATATTGACCCCTTCCTGGGTTATTTATGTCCTGAAAATTATATTGATCAAAATAAATTATGGATATAGAGAATATTTTCAAAACAACAATAGCTATTATTTATGAGCCCATTTATCTGCAAGTATTTGGCTATACACTGTATTCATTATCTCTTTTAATCCTCACAAGGACCCTATGAGGTAGGCTTTATTATTTGTACTCATTTTATAGAGGAGAACCTGGAGCTTAGAGTACTAAAATGATTTGCCCAAGATCACAAAGCTAATGAGTGTCAGACCTTAGATTTGAGACCAGATACATCTGATTCCAAAAATCTATGTGCTTATTTAGGCTCTATTAACCCTCATGTTTTGGATTGTGGGTTACCTGGATTATGTGGTCCTGATTTTAAAGAAATGCATGAAATATGAGCCTAATAAAACTATCTCATTACCCTTTTTCTCTTCTCCAGCAGATTAATCCATTCCATTTTTCAGAGCATATGGTTCACAGGAGTATTCATTCAATATTTCCTTTCTCTCACACTTTTGCTCAGGTGGCAGTCTCACACTGAAACAGTTCTTTAGTTTGCATAGTGGGTGTTTAAATAAAGCCGTGGGGGAGGATGCTACTCTGAATATTTGCCAAACCCTCTCTTAGATTCATGTAGTAATTCAAAGAGATAATTCAGTAGAGCGTGGCTTCTTAGGAGTCTATGAATTCATTTATCAAGTTGTCAAGGCCATCAAGGTGCAGGTCTCAAATATATTAATAGAAATATGCCCTCCCAGCCTTTTTCTTGAGTAACGTATTTAGTTCCACATTTTCTATAGTTTAAATAAAGCTATATGTTCCAAAGCAATTAAATTGCAATGAAGAAAAACAGGATAACTGGAAGCATTGACATATGCAGTATATTTTAAGATAATTGTAGTTAATAATTTTCTTGTTGACAAGTCATTTTAGTTCAAGCCCATTTAACTGAGGCAATCAAGTAGTCAGAAGAGACTGTGAAAACATCTTTGTTTTTGAAGTACTATGTAAATGTATTTATGACATGTCAACAGTGATTTTTATATTTATATACCAAAACATTGCTCTTTTTTGGCTGATAATTTCCAAATTAAATTGTATATTGCTTTCCCTCACAATGTTAAATTACTAAAGAAATATATGATTTACTTATACAATGATGATAATGCATAAGTGATACACACAATTATATTCTGTTATACTATTGAAAAGGTATTGCGTCTCCCCAAATCACCAAATTAATACAAATGGTGGCTACTTTTTATATAGCATATAATCTGTGCCATGTGCTGTATTGAAAATTTCACATATATTACTGTAATAACTTAATCTTTATAATAGTCTTGAGGTAGAATTGAGATGTTAGGATGATTATTATGCATTACATGAAATAACTGAAGATCTTTGGGCTTAAGCAACTTGCCCAATAGCCATATAGATAGAAATGAACAGATATAGATTTGAAATCCAAGGCTAACTTCACAACTTTTTTTCATAACAAATAAGTTACATAACTAAGGTAAAATAGAAGCTTTAGGACTGATGTTTCTATTAATAGGACTCATTCTAGAATAGGAATTCTCATACGTCCATAATACCATCATGAAACAATATTGTCTTAGAGCTAAAGTACCATCTTACCCCAAATGTTCATTTGATAGAGGAGGAAAATGAGAAAAAGGAAGGGTAAATGTTAATCTAAAAGCATTCCAAAAAGCAAAATTTCTATCAAATATTAAATTGTATTCACTATACCTTACTATTAAGCTTATTTATTTATTCTCTTAATTAAAGGAAGAATTGTCAAAGATGGAGGCTAATCGATAGCTCAGGCACCTCATGAAGACAAAATATGAACTCTAGTCTATGTGTAAACTCTAGATCTCTGTTTCCTCATGTGTTAAACTGAGGTAACATAACATTTACCTGCTGCATTGTTGTGATGACTAAACCAGAATATGTGCCTGGCACACAGTAGTCTCAATAAGCAATAAACATATTATTGTACTACTGTATTAGGCTCTTCATGCATGAATGTCAGGGCCTGAGCTGTGTAGATCCCAGAAAGTCAATTTTAATGCCCTCAGATATGATCCAGCTGATGGAAAGAAATTTAGCATGTTTTATCTTAGCAGTAGTAAGCTAGTAAATGCTTAACAACTGTTCTTTTTTTTGGGCGGGGGAGGAGTCCTAATTCATAGCATTTGCTAATTTTTATGTGTAAATTACTTCTATATCAAATACCAAGCTACCAATGTGACATCAACTGAATTGTAAAGTTCTTGAAAATTTAACAATAGAATTTCCCAAGCAGGTATTTGCCTGTTCTAGCACCTATTGATTTGCTTATTTGTTAAAATGTAGATATATATTTCATATATATGTATATGAAATATATATATGAAATTTATACATATACTCATATATATTTCATATATATTCATATATATTTCATATATATGCATATATTCATATATATGAAATATATATATTTCATATATACACACATACATATATATAATAAACATAGAATCAGAAAAAAAGGGTATTTATATAACTGGGGAGTCAAATGAGAGAGATATGAAGTTAAAAATTTGGCTGGGAGAGAAAATATGGTAGAAATGAGACACAGGATCATAACCAGGTTTGTTGTGGATAAGTATACTGAGCTAAACTCTCCAGAGGTTTCCCAGTCCTTATTTACAGAATTGCATTCTGCTTTATTTTTATTTTTATTTTTTAAAATATAGTACACTCTCAAAGATGGTGGAGAGCAGACCAATCCAAGAAGGAACAGTCAGCCTTTATTTTTGATGCCTATTTTATTCTCCATTTCAGACAGAACCCATGCCCATCCCTGACCTCCTTTAGACAGAAATATATTGACATGACAGCAGGGAAGAAAACCACTGATGATGCAAGTTACCTGATACTGTCATATGGATACTATTGGTATAAGAACAGTGAAGTAAATTGCATTAATGTCCCAGCTCTTCAGCTCTTTGCACTAGAATCTACCGCCAGGTGACTTGGTGATTTGAACATTAGTTTTCAGAAGCCTTAGTGTTTGCTTGTCATATGGAGTCACGGCCATCACAGAGAGAAAGGTATGCCCAGAATAGCTTGCTGGTACCAGGAGAAAAATAAGAGACACATGAAGCAGAGTTGCCACAGCTAAAGTTCGCTAGCTACGCCCAGCCTAGGGCAGACCCCAGCCTGCCTGCAGGTGCATGACTGAACCAAATTGAGATTAGATGAATCCGGTCTAGATTAGCTGATCCCCAGTCAATACATAGATAAGTGAGCCACAATAACATATGATTGTCGCTTTAATCTACAGAGTTTGGGTTAGTCTGCTGTCCAGCAATAACTAATGCAGAGAGAATGAATAAGTCAATTCTCAAAAAGAAACAGTTTTGTCTAACTGAGACTGATGTGAGAGACTGTGGTGGTGGCAGCTGAGACTGTAGAGATATTTTATCATCAGCTGATTTAATGCATTAATATATATCTATGGACATTATGAGCAAAACAATTTTTTTTAATCTAATTGCCAAACTGGATTAAGCAAAAGAAAAATCAGAGAGATGGGATTTACTAAATAGCCTATCCTTTTTTCCAATAACTTCTCCCTAATCTAGTTTCTGTAGGAGTTTATTTTTTATTGCAGATTTAGCAAATAATATGTATCAGCACACCTCTTCCATCCTGTGGCAGGTATAATTCATTAGTCAATGAGACATTCTTCTCTGCTGAGTCAAGAAGTCTTCACAGCAGTAGGCTCTTAATTCTCCCTCCTTGAAATCACCTTTCCTTTTATCTCAGAGTTCCAAATTCTACCTATCAATGATCAACTCAGATGTAACTTCCTCCATGGAACCTTCCATGATTTCTTTTACCAGATATACTATTTGTTTTCTGTTAATTAGCTCTAATGGTCATTTGTCAATTTTTACTATATTGCATAGTATTTATTTACCTTTCCTATTTCCTATACTAACCCTAACCTTTTTGAAGTTAGAGATCCTGTCTTATTTTTTTAAAGCTCATTCAGCATCTAGATTAGCACTTTGAGTATTTTAGGTAACCCATAAATGTTTGTTGGGAGCATGAATTACAAACTTGAAAAGGCCACAATTGTTTCTTAACTTTTGTTTTTGGCAAAAAAAGTTTAAGATACTTTCTGTGATTGGTATGCAAATGTATAATTCTGCCTACGTTTAGATGCTTTCTAAACAGTGACTAATTAATTTCTCTTTTAAAATGTACCTGACATCGCTTCTCGGCCTTTTGGCTAAGATCAAGTGTAAAATGTACCTGACAAGAATGTAGAGGGAGGAAGTAAAAGCATGGAAGAATTCCCTACTTACAGCAAGTGAATGGTGGATGCTAAAATTTGCAGGTGGATAGTTTTCTTCCACCTGGGTCCATGAAATTGAAAGAGATGTTTTCCTCTCCAGATTTTGGGCTCCATCTCTTTTTATTTAGGGCCCTAGTGATGGATTAGCCCTAGAATTGTAAGTATGAATCATCTATAAATTCAGTCATTCTTATTTGTTCAACTTATAATAATAAAGAAACTATTAACCTCTCCTCTTTCACACTAACCCAGACTATTTTGGTGATTCATTAAAGAAAAGATAATTCAACACTCATAATTCTAACACCCAGCATATTTGGCTGCAGTAAATTAGATAGGGATTCTAAATTTATGGATAATACCTTTATTATTTGAATACCTCATATATGCAAAAATAGAGGTTAATTTTACATTAAAGGAAGGGAAGGAAGGAAGGAGAGAAGGAATGAAGGAAGGAATGAATGAATGAAAAGAGGGAGGAAAAGATTTCTGCTGATGATTGCTTTATATATTTGAATGAATTCTGGCTTGAGACCTTAAAATAAGAATAATTATTATTATTTGAGACAGTGTCTCAAAAGTGAGACACTGTCACCCAGGCTAGAGTGCAGTAGCATGATCATAGCTCACTGTAGCCTTGAATTCTTGGCCTCAATTGATCCTCCCACCGTGGCCTCCCAAAGTGCTAGGATTACAGGCATGAGCCACTGTGCCTAGACCAAGAATTGTATTTGATTCTGAGATTCTTTCAGATGTTTCCAACAATTTGTTAAGTATCTGAGTTACTTATCAAGTTAACCCTAAGAATAAATGTGGATTTGAATGCAAATGTTTGTGATAAGAATAATGTTCTACCTTCTCAGTATCATATGTCTTCACTGACCATATACACATATACACCTATTTGATAACAGCTTTCTCCTGTGACTTTTCAGAAATGTAATTTGCATAAGGTCATAATTTCTAATATATAATAAATTAATAATGTGTTTTTACAGAATAAGTTAGGAATATTAACTGTATATTAAATTCATGTTCATTGTTTCATTGCTGTTATTTTAATAAATGATATTTAAATATAAAAATAAAGCAATGAAATTTCTCTTGGGGATATCTCCTAAGCTCAAAATGTCCCTTTTTGGATATATAAGTGTATTTTGTTAATTTTTTTAACTGCTAGGATTATCACATTGACCAAATTTTTTTCTATTCTTTTTAATCATACAATTTTCTAAGATGTCCCACAGAAATGATAGATTTGGAGCTTGGCTTTGGTTGGAATATTCACCTTGAACCTTCTCTTTTATCTAAATTTCACCATGACATTTTAGTTGTCTTGAGCATTTTCAGTTTCACACACTGAAAATTTTACATAAAGAATGACATATCCTTTACACATGTTGAAGACTCTAATACTCTAAAATATTCGCATGTATAGATTATAAAAGAGAGGTGGAAATATTTGAAGAAATGCTCAAATAGTTGGAGAATTCACATAAGAAAGTGAAGACAAACTTTTGAAATGTCCACCAGAGATTTCTGTTTTGCAAAGAAATTCTCAGGCAACTATTACAAACTGAATTTTTTCTATTAAGATCTTTCCATCCAAGGAAATCTTCTTCTCCATCCCCACCCCCATCTCCATGTATAGTACTACTTGGTCATTTTGAGTATTAGTGAAAGCTGTTGCCCACCTTCCCAAGATAAGAACTAGGCTATGAAAAAATATGTTGTATATGGTAATAATAATGCCTTTAGCTCTGAAATAACCAATTTGAGAGTTCTTTATGGTTGAAATGATATACTTCTGATAATTTGAACAATACCAAAACAGTTTGCCTGAGGCCTGAGGCTGCTAAAAACATCTGGGAATGGAAGGAGTGATCCTTTGCCAACAGATATGAACTCTCCTGGACAGACATGCCCAGAAGCAGCCTGTCTCTATCAGAACTGAACCAAAGGAAGAAAGAAAGAAAGAGGGCTACCACTGACCTAAATTAAGATGTGTTTCTTCACTCCCCGTTTCACTGTCTTTAGCAACAATTCCCTTTTATCCTGATTTGGCTTTCTTATCTATTGACTCGCTTTAGGTTTATTTCTTTCACATTATTTTTGTTTATTTTCTAAATAATTTAATAATTTTAAATTCTTATTTTAATTCTAGTCCATTTTCTACTCATAATTATTGTATCTTAATATGAGGAACCCCTATTTCGGTGATAGGTACACTTTGATATAATTATGGAGTTATTTGATGTTTTAATCAATATGGAGTTAAAGCATATAATCCAAAATAATACTCTAGCTCTCTCTCTATTGAGGTTGTACCATATTAAATTACCAATATTCAATTGTTTTTGAGATTGAAAAAAATGGCACTTTCATATGGTTCAACCTGGTATGAAAATATCTACTAAATGAAACTATTTAACTGTTTTGATATAGCTTAAGAGATCTGCTCTTAAGAAAGCCAAGCATTTCTCAGAGAGTGAGTTAAAATCTTCAAAAACAAACTTCTGAGAAAAAAAAAAAACTTCCAATAATTTATTGAAATACCACAATGGTAGAATGTGCTTTAGGAAAAAAATGGAGGTAATTGTGAGGCAATTAAAAAAAAATGATATTGAAAAAAATGTGCAGTTGACTTTAAAATTCTTGTGAATACTCCCTGTGGATTGCTTTTAAAATCCTGCTCAACAGAAACAACTGCTTATTAGTTTGCTCCATCCCAGTTCAATGCTGAACTGAAGGCAACATCTCATTACTGTACTCACAGGTAACTTTTCAAAACTTCCCTCTGAAGTATTTTTCAAGACTCATCATTAAAAATTCAATACACAAATAAGTCATCTCATTTGTCCCCAAGTGTGGTGTGTGCATCTGCAGTTCTGAATAAACTATAGTATGATAGTATTTCAAAAAGCAAATGTGATAGACATAGGACCAATGTGCAAATCTAAAAAATTCAGCTTTGGTTTATAGAGATAAGAAAAAAAAATAGTGTTTTTTCCTTCAAGTAATTCATCTTCAGTTGTTGGTAACATGTACAGAGTATTTTCAAATAGAATGAGGCATTAAAACATCCATCACTAAATCCTCTTCTTTCTTTTCAAATGCAATTTCTCATCCTTTAACTGGCTTTTTAAGTAGGTTGATTACTATAATTCCTATGTGTCCTCCTGGGCTGCAGTGATGAGCCTATGAATGCTTGCTCATAAAATTATGAAAAATAAATAGGGAATTGGAAAGTAAAAACATAATAGGAAAAAAAACAGGGAAATGAGGATAAGGAGGAAAGGCTAACACACACACGCATACAATCAAATCCCTTCTCAGCTGGTGGTGTTCAAAAACTATCCTTGTAATTTGAAAATCAGTACAATATATGCTGATGAAAGAGATTTGGTTTGTGCAAAATGACTACTGTGAATATCAAAGAGGATTTTGCTTACCACATCAAATGGAATACTTTTGAGCTCTTGTATGAATAATACACCCTAATATGTTTCAGAGTCAATCATACAAGATAGTCCCATTCAGACTGAACACTCTGGCAGAAGCATTGAGTTAGTAGAGAAGAAAAAGTGAGATATTAAGAATACTAATTCCAGAAAGCAAGAGCTTGATGATAAGTATCATAATGAAAAACAGGGACAGAAAACAAAATGTTTAATGGAATTTTTTGAGGGGTTTCCCAAATTTGAGAGTCTATCCTATAATATAGGATACCTACCTTCACCAGAAGGTAGGACTCAGTAAATGTTTGTGTGGTTATTTTATATGATAGTCATATGTTTAATTGATAGTTTCTACCTGTAAGGATCTCACCATTTAAAGAGGAGACAGACACAATGAGTGAGATGTGCACTGTCTGAGGGATGGTCATGCTTGAAGCTCAGACTTGTAGGGGGAGGGGGGGCAAGGGCATTATTTGAATCCTTAAAATTTGTACCCCCATAATTTGCTGAAATAAAAAAAGAGACAGAGAAGTAAACCAACCATTACAATACATTGTAATAAACATAATAATAGAAATATGAAGTACTGGAAAGTATAAGATGGGGCAAAATCAAAGTTGTGAGTGAGTCAGAGCAGCCTCTTGCAGGTGGTCACACTGGTACTAAATCTTGGAATGCTCACTGGAATTAGCAAGGTAGAAAAGGTGATGGGAAAAGGCAAAAGAAAGAGTATATTCAAAGCCATAAACTAGAAAAGTATAATATATTTGATGAATTACATGCAGGCTGTAGAGCCAGCTTAGAGACAGATGGAGCCGTAGAATGGAACCACTTGTAGTTATCAAGAATTGAACCTCTTCTAGCGACCAACAGTATGCAATCACCCCATGTAAGCACCTAGCTAGAATGTCTTTTCAGAACCATGTCTGTTTTCTTCTCTAGGAGGTCTGAACAGCCTCATTCCTTGTTTAGTCCTAACAGAGCTAAGGGAACCTACCCTCTTCAGAATGTGGCAGGCTGTCAAGTAGACTTTTATACTTTCTTCTGTCATCCAAAGGCTCTTTCTGCCTTTCTAGGAGGAGGGACTTGGAAAGTCATTAATCCATAGTGACCTAAATATAATGCTTTGTCCTGTTACCTATACAAATGCTTCCCTGAATAATATAGAATATTTTCAGGAAAATATACCAAGAATTATCCAACTGAAGGTTTTTAGGCGAGAGGAGCTCCTTGAGTGGCCCAGGTTTTCTCCAGGCAGACATATTTTGGTAGTATCAGTGGCAGTTTGCCTGGATAGGGTGAGGAACTCCCAGATTGGTAAAGCCATGAAGCGGAGCTTACTGAGCCCCTTAACTCCAAAAGACCTCACTTCAAAATGTCAGAGATGCTACTTTATATGGTCATTAAATTTACCTTTTGCAAACTTGACTCCTGGTTTCAATATTTGGGTTCTAAGTACAGTTTTGTTGTTCCCAATATAATTTTGCATTACATAATTTATTCACTGATTCTAAAATGATATTTATTGTAAAATATTGTACATACTACTAAGATAAAAGAAATGCTGCCAACTAAGTCATAATGCATTGTTGTCTTATCACTTATAATATTTACGGCATACATATAAGGAAAAAAACATATTAAAGAAATCTTAATCATATACTGCTCTTGTGCAAACATAAAATATATAACATTATGACTAAGGTAATTCCAAAACATTTTCATATTTGAATTTGCAACCTTTGAGTCACTTTTCAACTCAGAGTCAATGATAACATGTTTTCCCACACAGAATTATCCTCTGTGCTATCAAGAACATTGGAGGTTTATTAGCATATTTTAAAAGGTGTTCCATGTGACTGCTGCCTGTTTGTTAAAAAACAAAATAAAAGAAGATTTAAGATACGTTCTGAATTCTGAGGTATTAAAATGTGGGGCAAAATGAATATCTTGAAGTTGATGAAATTTTTCATATAGTATTTACTGAGCATAACACATGCACAGTCACATGACAACTTTGTAAAGATGCCTGGTCTGCAGGAATATCTAGTCAGCTATCTATGAAGCTAGACGACATGGAGCAGAGCCAGCAAGGCCAGCCAGAGTCTATCTGGCACAAGAACATTGCATGGTACAGAGTAGATGCTGAATATATCATTTTTGAATGAATGAGTCCCAGTTTTACAGCAGAATTATACATTGTCTCATACAAATTTATTTGTATCAGTAGTTAATTCAATAATTTATTACCTAGAGAAAACTTTGACTTAACCTGGATACATAATTCAGCTCTCTTCATTTTAAATAAGCAATACCTTTGGCTTTTCACAAATCCATAAAGTTGGGGAGGGGGGCACGGAAGAGAGAGTTTGAATACACACAGACGCAGTGGTGATGGCCAAATTCACTTCTACGTTGCTCAGAGGTCATGCAGTGATACAGCATGGGTACATGTGTGCTCAGATTAAAATGACAGACTGAGTCTCATGCTCTACCAATTTAAGTGGCCTATGGCTCAATGGCAAAACAAACAAATAATTGATAATAATTTGACTTAAAAATGGGCTAAGGACTTGAATAGACATTTCAACAAAGAAGACATACAAATAGCCATGAGGTATGTGAAAAGATGCTGAATGTAACTAACCAGGAAAATGCAAATCAAAACCACAATGAGCTATCATCTCACACCTGGCAGGATGACTATTATCAAAAATACAAAACAGTGTTGGTCAGTATGTGGAGAAACTGGAACCCTTATACACTGGTGGTAATAGTGCAAAATGGTGTGATATATATACACAATGGAATATTGTTCAACATTTAAAAAGAAGGAAATCCTGCCATATGAAATTATGTGGATGAACCTGGAGGACAATATGCTAAATGAAATAAGTAAGGCACAGAAAGACAAATACTGTATGATTCCACTTATGTGAGGAATTTTAAATAGTCAAACTCAGAGAAGCAGAGAATAAATTGGTCGTTGCCAGGGGCTAAGTGGTGGGGGACAGGTAGAGGAGGAAATGGGGAGTTGCTAATCAATGTACAGAAAGTTATAGTTATGCAAGATGAATCAGTTCTAAAGATTTGCTGTACAACATTGTGTCTATAATTAACAATATAGTGTACTAAGGATCTGCCAAAAGGGTAGATCTCCTGTTAAATGTTCTTACCAAAATTTTTTTAAAAGTTAGATTAAGTAAAAAGGGAAATAAGAGCCTGATTTAAGCTTATCACACTGGAATTTTGCTTGTTATATATCTGTATATGAAGAATCTACTTGATTGCATTTTTATTTTTTTGAGAATGGCTCAACTATTTTATCAGATAGTACAATTATAACAATTATTTATTTCATAATTAAGTTCAGAAACAACTGTGTGATTCTTTCTGTTCCTCTGAACTTCATTGATTATCTTAGCTTTAGACTTTACACTAATGTGCAGCAATAATCCTCGGGCTATCTGCTAACATTTTGGTTGTATCAATATGATTTGCTTTTAAGCAAAATCAAAGTCCATATACTGATTCGCTAAAATAATAAAACTCAGAATACTGGTATTGCCCAGACTAGATGACAGTGGATCTGCATTTTTTAGTAAATGTGTTTAGAGAAGAATTACATGGAATGTAGAGGATTATAAATTATGTCATATTAAGAATTTCAGGGATGGAGCCCAAAGATGTTTATCTTTAAAAGAAAGACAGAATGGAGAGGAGAGTAAATACCTTTTAAGTAGTGTATAGTGTACAGTGAAATGTAGTGTACTTTTGAATGATTTCAGGGAGTAGAATCAAGGATGGAGAAAGATTTAGGTTTAGACTAAGGGCACATGTTTGCTGGTCATTGCTACTCAGAGATGGAAGAGTCTGCTTTAGGTAGTTATGAATTTTCAGTTCCTTGAGATATTGACTCCCAGGATGGACAACAGTTAACAATTATTCAGGATGTTATCAGGGTGACTCAAGCATCACTAGGTGAATTAACTAAGGGACTCATAAAATCCCTGCCAACACTGAGCTTTTATGATACTCAGAAGATAACAGGGGAGGTGATCTATATATAAAGAAGATAATACAGACATACCTCATTTTATTGCACTTCACTTTATTGTGCTTCACAGATATTGTGCTTTTTACAAACTGAAGGTCTGTGACAACCCTGCCTTGAGCAAATCTATTGGCACCATTTTTCCAATGGCATGTGCTCACTTCGTGTCTCTCTGTCACATTTTGGTAATTCTAATATTTCAAATTTTTCACTATTATTATATCTGATATGGTAATCTGTGATTGGTGATCTTTGATGTCACCATTGTAATTGTTTTGGGGCATCATGAATCATGCCCAAATAAGAAAAGGAACTTAATACATAAATGCTGTGTGTATTCTGACTACTCCACTGACTGGTCATTCCCATCTCTCTCCCTCTCCCCGGGCATCCCTGGGACACAACAGTATTGAAGTCAGGCCAAGTAATAACCCTACAATGACTTCTAGGTATTCAAGTGGAAGGAAGAGTTGCACATCTGTTACTTTAAATGAAAAGCTAAAAATGATTAACTTAGTGAGGAAGGCATGTCAGAAGCTGAAATAAGCTCAAAGCTAGGCTTCAAGTGTCAAACAGTCAGCCAAGTTGTGAATGCAAAGAAAAAGTTCTTGAAGGAAATTGGAAGTGCCACTCCAGCAAACACACAAATTATAAAAAAGCAAAACAGATTTCCTGCTGATAGGAGAAAGTTTCAGTGGTCTGAATAGAAGATCAAATCAACCACAACATTTTCTTAAGCCAAAACTTAATTCAGAGCAAGGTCCTAACTGTCTTTAATTCTATAAAGGCTGAGAGGTAAGGAAGCTGCAGAAGGAAAGTTTGACATGAGCATAGGTTGGTTCATGAAGTTTAAGGAAAGAAGCCTTCTCTACAACATAAACGTGTAAGGTGATGCTGTAAATGCTGACACAGAAGCTGCAGCAAGTTATCCAGAAGATCTAGCTAAGAGAATTGATGAAGGTGACTACACGTAACAATATATTTTCAATGTAAACAAAACAGTCTTATATTGGAAGAAGATGCCACCTAGGACTTTCATATCTAGACAGGAGGAGTCAATGCCTGGCTTCAAAGCTTCAAATGACAGGCTGGATCTCTATTAAGAAGCTAATGAAGCTGGCGACTTTAACTTGAAGTCAATACTTATTTACTATTCCAAAAATCCTAGAGACCTTAAGAATTATGCTAAATCTGCTCTCCCTGTGCTCTAGAAATAGAACATCAAGGCCTGGATGACAGTGCATCTGTTTACAGCATGGTTTACTGAATAAAATGAATATTTTAAGCTCACTATTGAGAGCTACTAATCTGAGAAAAAGATTCCTTTCAAAATATTACTTATTGACAGTGCATCTGGTCCCTCAAAAGCTCTGAAGGAGATATACAAGATTAATGTTATTTTCATGCCTCCTAACACAAATTCATTCTGCAGTTCATGGATCAAGCAGTAATTTCAACTCTTATTATTTAAGAAATACCTTTCATAAGGCTATAGCTGTCATAGATAGTGATTCCTCTGATGCATCTGGACAAAGTAAATTGAAAACCTCTGGAAAGAATTCATCATTCTGGATGCCATTAAGAACATTTATGATTCATAGGAAGAACTCAAAATATCAACATTAACAGGAGTTTGGGAGAAGTTGATTCCAACTCTCATGGATGACTTTGAGGAATTCAAGATTTCAGTGGAGGAAGTGCACTGGAAATAGCAAGAGAACTAGAATTACATGTGGAGCCTAAAGATGTGACTGAATTGCTACAATCTCGAGGTCAAACTTGAATAGATGAGGAGTTGCTTCTTATGGATGAGCAAAGAAAGTGGTTTCTTGAGATGAAATCTACTCCTGGTTGAGATGCTATGAACATTGTTGAAATGACAACAAACTATTTAGAGTATTACTTAAACTTAGTTGATAAAGCAGCATCAGGGTTTGTGAGGACTGACTACAATTTTGGAAGAAGTTCTACTACAGGTAAAATGCTATCAATCATGACCATTCCCCAAACGTTGCACATCTCACTCATTATGTTTGTATATACCCATCCCCTCCTCCCCCCTCCCAACCACCTGACACCCGATAAATGTTATTCCTTTATGTCCACTTAGGTGTTGATCCGTTAATACCAATTTGCTGGGTCACGCTTGAAGCTCTGCCTCCGGGGGGGAGGAAGGGTATGGGCAATATGCGTAACCGAAATATTTGTACCCCCATAATATGCTGAAATTTAAAAAAATGCTATCAAGTACCATTGCATGGTAAAGAGAAATCTTTTGTGAAAAGAATTCAATCAATGTGGCAAATTTCATTGTTGTCTTATTTTTAAAAATTACCACAGCTGCCCCAACCTTTAGCAACACTAACCCGATCAGTAAGCAGCCCTCCATATTAAGGCAAGACCCTCCAACAAAAAGATTATGACTTGCTGAAGGTTCAGATGATCGTTAACATATTTTAGCAACAAAGTATTTTTTAATTAAGGTATACACTTTTTTTTACATAATGCTATTGCACACTTAATAGACCACAGTGTAGCATAACATAACTTTTATGTGCACTGGGAAATCAAAAATTTGTGCGACTCACACCGTTGTTAATATTTACTTTATTGAGGTAGTCTGGAAGTGAACCCACAGTATCTCCAAGGTATGCCTGTACACTTAGGCTTAGGTTCTAGAAATAAATAATGATATGTGCAAATACTTTGTGATATATATTTAAATAAAAATTCTGGGAAACTCTGCTCTTTTAATTATACCTCCTTCCCCTGAATCTTTTCCCTATGCATTCTTTTCCATATTTCTGCTTCAATATCTAATCACTTTTTAAGGACCAGTCCAAGTGAATCTTTCCTTAACACTCTCTGTATTTGGACTATCCCCAGTAGATTTAATTACTTCCTCATCTACATTCCCATGGTGTTTTATGCATAATTTGAGTAGAATAGTTTCATGACTTTTGTTTATATTTTTTCTAATTCCTGCTAAAGTGTAAGTTCCCTAACAGGATGTTCACTCAGACATTACTTATCATATAACAGACACCTCACGGATTCTAATTGCTGGGGGAAAATTCTTCATAGATTTCTTGTGTTCCTCCTTCATGATCCAGACCATTTAACTAAAATATACTTTTGAATGGAAAACAGACTTAGAATCTATATCCTGCCAGAGAAATGTAGAATCATTCACCTCTTTGTGGATATTCTTCATAATTTCTGACTTAATACTCCTCTGCATGTATGTACAGATGAGTATGTGCATAAATGTACATCCATGTGTGTACTGGAGCAAAACAAGAAAGAGAAGAAGAAATGCATATTAAATAATTATACTTTAAAATGTGATAACTTCTGAAATACAGCAGAGTGCTTAAAGGAACATCAAGGAGGAAACAGAACCTGCAAGGCTAATGAATACTGAATATTTTTTAAATAATTGTTAAAATACTACTTAGTCAATGTTGAGATAAGATGAGGGGAGGATTCTGTCCAGTCATCTGGGGACTTTATCTTTCCACAATGTGAAATCACAGATTTACTCTCTGCCCCTCACCTTCTTTGCAATGGAAGCTTTCTTCCTACACTTTACTTCCAGACATCATCTGATTCATTTGGTTCATGTCCTTGTGAACAGCAAAGCAATCTCTTCTTGCTTCTCACTCCTTTTTCCCTCATCTCCTGTATGATCCAGAGATTCCTGTGACCCTGAGGCCTCCCCTGTAATCTGATAAGGAAATTATAGCACTATACTGTACTTTGCTATAAGAATTATTTCTTTAAACGACAGATGTCAGAGTTAGAAAAACAAACAGAAAGAGCAAATAAGAGTATGGAAGAGTCCGTCATCATTTAGCCTGACCAGTGAGACTTGCTGGGCACCTTAGTAAGTGTCACAGGTATCAGTATTTAGTGCTTTCAGGGGCAGTGAGAAGATGAACTATTTTAGCCTTCCCTTCCTTGGACATTAGATAACTCTAGTTGGTTTAACTTTTTTCTTTCTTGTGTGTCATTTTAGGTTCTGGGAACATGAGTGAAAAATCAATTTCCCAAACTATGTGACAGACATACTCCTGCCCAGACTCAGCTAGGACCCTTATAGCTAGTTCCCTTCCTATCTCCTCCCTATTGGAATAGTGAAGACAGAGATGGGGTTGAAGTAGAGCAAAATTTATTTCCTTGGGAGACAAGCAGCAAGGCTGAAGATGATCACTAGAATGTGGGAGGCTCAGTTCCATCAGAGGCCCATGGCCACACCCACACTCCCTGCCCATGGCCACCCTGGAGGAGCAGGCATTGCTGCAGCAGGAACATAAAGGTGTGGGCAAACCCTGAGAGGCTGGCCTCTTCCTTCAGTGTATGGCCCCAGCCAGACTGATCAGCTTAGACTGAGAGATCCAAGTAAGCCCCACAGACCAGTCCTGACCTGAGCTTGGAGCTGAGATGTAATGGATTAATAACAACTCAACATCAATAAAAAGCTCAGAAAGCCTAAACATTCTGGACACACTGATCAATTTATTCACAGCCACGAATCTGGACACGACAGGCACACAGTAAATCATAACAGCTGACCATCTCAATACCCAACAGCTGTTTTGGACACATTGATTGACCTGAAGAGAACATCCCAAAGAGAGTGACAGTCCCTAACTACAGAAGGCTCCCCATTTGTACCTTGGGAACCCCCTATAAACCCATTCCAGCTGCCTGTGGGGCTTTGAATAGATGGGGGTATAGAGAGTGGGGAGAAGGTCAAGTTTTGATGGTCCCAAGGCCTCTGTGGGCCAATCTCTACCCTATGAATTTAGGATATGTTTTACCAAAGTTACAACTAAGCTTGATTTTCAAAATGGTTATTACAGCCAATGAACATGCAAATGTCCAGTGTTACTTACTAGTCAACAAATACCATTTTAAGTGCTTTATATTTATCAATGTCTTTTATTCTTACACCAACCCTGTGAAATAGGTCCTATCATTACCCCTATTTAATAGATGAGAAAACAGAGGCAGCAAGAAGTTAGCATATTGCCCAAGGTTTTAAAGCCAATACTTAGAGAGCCAGGAAGTGAACCTGTGCAGTTGAGTGCTAGAGTTTCCTTCATAACCACTATTTCCTACTACATGTTTGATTTTTTAAAAGTTGACATTGACAGGTGGTAGGTAGGTAGTGATATTTCTAGAAAAATCCTACGTGTTGCTAAATGTTCAATGTTCTTTTAATCTTAGAACTCTGTAACATATAACGTACTATATTGAACCTAAAGTAGTGCTTAAGAGGATATAATATTATTATGTGTTTCTCAGTATGTTATAGGAATAAGTTTTGAAAGAATCTGATTATTCCTTCTAAATATAAAAAGACCATAACACTTTTTTACCTAAGAAGGAAAGCTCTATAATTTATCTTTCTACAGGATGAGTTACTTAGAGCTGATACTTTCAAAGTCAAAGATGGAATATCACAGAGGGCTGAAACCCATGTGATACTATATAGGTGTGAGGCAATAATATTGGAGATAAAGAATAAAGTTCCAGCACAAAAATCCTTTGACTTTTCTAGAGGTCTTTTGTTGTCCTAAAATTTCTGCTTTTTTGCTTATTTTGAAAGTATGAAGAGTATCAAGAAGTGTAGAAATCAGGCAGTCACTTCTGATTGTAACGAGTCACTGCCACAGCTCCCCAAGTGAAACTAGCATGTGTAAACATTGAAGAAACCCTGACTTAAACTTTTGCTTTCAAAGTATTGAGATAAATCAAATTTACCAAAGCCTACTAGAGAACAGTAATCAAAAGGAGACCAATATTTAAATAAAATTGGCATGAATTATTCAGACAAGTAGGAAAACTTTCTAAAATGTCCCTGGTGTCTAATACTGAGATCTGACGTTATCGTCTTAAGTCAGAATGTTTGCATATGACTTTCCCTACATTACCTCTCTTAGCCTAATCACTTTAGAAAAAGCGGTTCTCAGCCTTGGGTGCACATTAAGGTTACTTAGGGAGCTTTAAAACATACACTTACCTGGGCTAGAGCTTCTGATTTAATTGGTTTGGGATGTAGCTTGAGCACCGGGATTTGGAAAAGCTCCCCAAGTAATTCTACACGAAAGTTTAAAACCAGTGCTTTAGAGTAACTCTGTTATTCTAAGTCCACCTTCATTCCTAACCTACCTTTTCCCTGCTTCTCCTCCCACTCACTTGCCTCTCCCTCTCTCACCCCAGTCAAGAACAACTGAGAGATGTACACATTGCAAGCAGGTTGCTCTAACCTAGGAGATACTAATTCATCTAACTTGCCTGAAAACTGTTTAGCTCTTAATATTGCTAGAAACATCATCATGTATACTGTAATTAGCATCCATGAAGTCTAGATTATGATTGTATGATAAGCCAATTAGAATATTTTTGAGTATATTTTAGGTAGAACGTTAAAAAAAGAATAAAAATTGACATACTCTAAAGGAGCAAATTTATGTTCCCCGGCTTGTTAATGAATGTCTATGAAAATAGAATTTCCTGAACATATACATTTTGGAAAACAATGGATAAAAATAGAGTTAAACATTTTTTCCCTATAGAACTCTTTACTTAATATGCTAACTTGTATTACTTCAAGAGTATCGTATTATTCAGGGCTCACAAACTTATTTAAGCTATTTTTATATTAATTAAGGAAATAATTTCTTAGAACACTAATTATTTTTCTTTTCCTTCTTATATTTCTTCTCCTTCTCTTCCTTCTGCTTAAAGCCAGGATACTTTTAAAAATCAAAAAATAAGAACTTTTTATTAGGTCATTAAATATGAAATGTCTGATTTCAAATCAAATGTTTAGTTTATTATATCTCAAACAAGAGGGAGTACAATTAGTCAAAGAATGCACCTAACTGATCGACACAGTTTTGCCATCTTTGCCATCTTTTAGCTTATTTATGCCGCCAGCAAAGAAGCCTGGAAAGCAAGTGGCAATGAAAGCGTGAAAGGTGTTTTCCACAGCTTGTTGAGAATTGAATATTAATATTTTCCTTGCAAGAAGTAGTCCAAAGCCTGGAAGAAGTGGTAGTAAGATGGTGCAAGGTCTGGTGAATATGGTGGATGACAGAGTTTGCAAGTCAAGTTTCTGTACTTTAAGCAGCATTGTTTGTATGATACGTGGTTGAGCATTCTCCTGCAAGAGGATTGGCCTGTCTCTATTGACCAATCTCAGCTGCTTCATCACAAGCATCCTCATCATTTCATCCAACTGGTTGCAGTAGACATCTGTAATCGATTGACCAGGTTTCATTAAACTGAAATGGCTCTGACACCATTCTATTGATCCATTAACACACGGTCACTACACCTAATCCATTTACCAATTCAAGCAGATGTTGAGGATATTCCTTCAGGTATTAACATGAAATTATTGATTGGGTTTGCATACTTAACCTTAAAGATGGGTGAAGTATAACCAAGCCACAGCATAGAAATACAAGGTCAGGTGCAAGTTTTCAGGGTACCCACAAGACACAGGATTTTTTAATCTATGGTATCACAAGACTCTAAGAAGAGACAACTTATCCTTTTGCTTTATATGGAAAAGGGAAGGTGTACCTGTACATAGCTCTGTGTGTATTATATGTGCTTATATAGTACAAACAAAAGTGATATTTCTGTTACTATATAAAGATGAGTTTAAATATGTATTGGACTGCTTGTTTTTCCATGTTCTCTTGTAGTTTCAAATAAAGAAATGACATCCTTTTATTTGAGAAATGTCAATTGAACGTCAACTGGGAAGAGGTACTATAGTAAATACTGGTAAAGGGAATCACATTATTTTTGAGAGATGATGAATGTATTGTTACTGCATAAAATGATAGGAGATTTAAAAGAGAACTTGAAAAGTCCATACGCGAAGATAAATTGAGACATTCTTATGAGTGTTTTTGACAGCTGCTCCCCGATAAGGGACAAATTCAGTTTGTTTCTGAACAGGTAATGGAATGTATAAATTTAGTTATATGGATTATTAGAATAAAAGTTGTTGTGTTTTTGTATGAGTGAAGTTCAATAAAAATTTTCTCCCTCTGCTTTTATAGCGAGGATATGTGTTACATAAGAAATTTGAGTTACTTGAATGAAAGTAAGGACACTTTGTATGAGAGGAAAGGAAAGACCTAATTTGAGGAAAACATCTGTAAAACATCTCTTTCTTACTCTATGGATATGGCTAGCTCTTAGTGGGTGGACCTTAAATTAAATGGTGAAGTTGTGGGTTCATACCTGAAGTCAATGGGAAATATCCATGGGCCTTAATAAGGAAAACTATCTGAAAATCTGGGCACATATCATTTGCTTTTTAGAATTTAGAGAAGGTATGTGAAGAAATTAGGAAAGGTACAATTCTTTCAGTGAAGTGATGAAAACAAGGCAACTAAATGTCAGAGGCTTAACCTAACAAAGGCTGAATTCTCACTCACACTGCATGTCTGTTGAGGATTGCTGAGAGCTATGTTCTACACTATTCTCACTTTAGGACCCCAGCTGATGGAGTAGCCACTCTCTGGGAAATTGCATGTCATTGTTGCAGAAGAAAAAGAAAAAAAAAATAGCACATACCAACTCTCAAAGCTTCTGTCCAGAAGTAACACACATCAATCTGGTTGTATCGTATTGGCCAAATAAAATCACATGGTCACAGCTGACTTCAAAGGGGTGATTAATTATGTTTAAAAGGTAAACTGAGGCACGGTACAATTTTAAAGAATTTGAGCAAACAATTCATGAATCAGGCAACTCTAAATCAGAAGTGTTCGGGGGACTCTGGTAAAGAAGCATTATGGATAGGCTTTTATAGAGTGAATGCAGAAGTGATAAAAAGAAAATATTTTATTACAGTTAAAAGTTATCTTATTTGGTCTACCCCACTGGAAAGCCCCTAATTATATAATTATAAGTTTGTTGGCTGCTTCTGATTGGTTGAGCTTAAGTTCTATTTTTCTTTAATATTGGCATTTATAAGAAACAGCTCAAGTTTCACTTATGTTTGCAAACCAAGCAAAATTAAGGTCACTTATGAGGTTTAACTGGCTTTGTCTGCTCAGGGATTCTTCAACCTGGTCTCCAATTAATTTACTTTAATAATTATAATACTACCATGTTGCTGAAAGATAAGAGGGAAACAACTACTTTTTAACTGTCTTAATGGTTATCACAGCATATTTGACATAAATTTTGTCTTTTACCTAACCTGACTTCACCCTTTATAATATGAAAAACATGCCTCATATTTGCAAAAATTAAAGAAAGCTGTAAGCTGTTACCCACTGACATGTCAATATTACCTGTCCAATTTACCATCTTATTATGGGCTTAAGAGAAGCAGGAGGAAAAGCAGAAGTGACATTGTCATTCATTCTTGCCAAAATGGGTCTTATAACAGGACATACGGGGTGGCCTCTGCTGGAAGCCAGTGATGTGCCAGATGCTCTCTCACTGGCACCCATGACATTGTGCTGCAGGACTCAACTTTGGTACTGTACACAGCAAAGATGTTGAGGAATAACTTGTTGAGGAATAACTTAGTGATTTCAAGTAATTGAGGGCTGAACGTAGGAGAAAAGTTTAACAAATTGTAAATGACCCTAACACTCCACTGAAGAAGAAAGTGGCATGCATTTAGCAGTAGGCATGGTGAGAAGAATGGGGTGAACAAGAAGAAAAGCCCACCATAAGATCTATAGAAGCCTTTCCTGTTGTCCCCACCCATGGCACCTCACCTGTCATCCAGCCATCAGGAGATTCCTCTTACATGGAGAAATCAGCACTGCACAGCCTTGAGGTTTAGAAAGAAAGAACGCAAAAATAACACCCCACATTTCCCTGACTTGCATGCCAATTATCCCATTTGGCCAAGGCATAACAAAATATGAGTTATATCTGGATTCAGCAGGGTAAAAACTTACTGAAAGGTAGGAATACAGAAATAATATTTGAGAGAGAGAGAGAAAAAATTTCCAGCTCTCCAGGGTGAGCCCTGAAGCCAACCTTGAAAAAGTATAACATGCCATGTGTATTCTTCACTCCTGTAAGTACAAAAACAGCTTGCAGCCTATGCAGGTTCTCTCTCCTAAACATTCTGAGGCCAAATCATGTTGTGAGCAAGACTTTAGGTGTGTTTGTGTTGGGGGCTGGGGTGGGAGGGGAGGCAAGACAAAGCTAAATAATAAATTTTTGATCAGTGAGCCAAAGGCATCTTATAGGCATTCATGCTCATCTCTCTCTGTGGTTTAAAGCAGATCAATCCTAATGCAGCCACTCTTTGGATTTTTTTTTTTTTTTTTTTTTCAGACAGAGTCTCACTCTGTTGCCCAGGCTAGAGTGAGTGCCGTGGCGTCAGCCTCGCTCACAGCAACCTCAAACTCCTGGGCTCGAGCAATCCTCCTGCCTCAGCCTCCCGAGTAGCTGGGACTACAGGCATGCGCCACCATGCCCGGCTAATTTTTTCTATATATTTTTAGTTGGCCAATTAATTGCTTTGTATTTATAGTAGAGACGGGGTCTCGCTCTTGCTCAGGCTGGTTTCGAACTCCTGACCTTGAGCGATCCACCCGCCTCGGCCTCCCAGAGAGCTAGGATTATAGGCGTGAGCCACCGCGCCCAGCCCACTCTTTGGATTTGGTCCCACTTTCCATTGTAATGTTAAATCCACATTTGTATATTAAATCCATCCAGCTTTCTTAAGGAGCACCATCCACGCAATTGTCTTCACCTAAGACTCAGAGGGTGTCATGCCAAGTCTGCTGTTTTTATTGAGTTTAAAATGTGTCCAATCAGTCATTATGATGCAGCATATATAATTTTGCTAAAGAACACTTCCCAAGAGCAAAAACTCAAAGCAGGGAATGAAGAAATAGGAAAGGTAATTCATAAATTCTTTAACATGCACCTTAGTTTTCATAAAGCAAAACAAAAATATTTTAACTGTTAAAACCCTTTCGATATCAGGACTGGATATTCCATAGCAAACCACTTAGCAAAGTAGTTGTGCACCAAGCTACAAGGATAACATTGAAAAGGCATATTTAAAATGATAATGGAATTCAAATTTACAGTTTCTCTTGCATTAATTAAAATATATTTCTATTGATCTTTTCCACATGCCTGTGAGACTGTGGGTTTTGAAGGAGAACAACCAAGTACTAAACAGTTGAGCTGATCGATTTGAGGTCAGATAGCCAGACTATCATGCAATCTTAGCAAGCACTCATAGGCCAACATGGGGTCCAAAGTTCTTTCCACTAAGCTAAATGTCTATTCTCTCTGATACCTAATACAAGTTATTAAAGATGGACTCTTTTTATTATAATTTCCTCTTTATTCAGTTCATCCAGAGAGTAAACTCAATCACATTGGCCAAGGGTACACTACTTACCTCTGACATGCTCTGACCTGATCTGTTTTATTGTATGTAATTGTTGATTCAAAGGCTTATTGGACCAAAGTCTTATTATGAACCAAATACATATTATGGGCACAAAACTCTGCTTTCTTAATATCAAGATGTGGAAACCTAGGAAAAAGAATGGTAAAAAGTTCTTTGAGTATGCCAATGATTCAGCCATTTGACAAATACCCTTCGAGTGACTGCTCTAAGGCACACTGTATTCTTGAGAATAGGGGAATAGAAATACAACCTTGGGACACAGAGAAGACAAAGATCCTCTGGCATTCTAGTAACTGGTAATTATTTTTTCACTATGCAAGGATTCATTGAGTACCATGTGAAAGATAATCAGAGAAACATAATTTGGGAAGCAACACATTGTGTTATAAAGCAATGGGTTAGAAGACATAGACTTTCACCAGCTTTTCCAGCTAATTTATTCCTCAGAAATATCCAGCAAATTTAATATGAGGATGTCTAAGTTATAGCATGCTTTGTTGGAACAACTTCATGAACATTATTTTGAGGGGAAACAGCCAGTCACAAAAGACGATTCCATTTACATGGAGTTCAATAACAGGCAAAACTATTCTATGGAGATAGAAGTCAGAGAAGTGGTTACCCCTGGCGAGGAGACTATTAACTGGAAAGCAGGAGGGATCTTTCTGAGACTACAAAAAGTGTCTTTGTTTTGATTTGGATAGTGGGGATGTGGTTGTTTTCTGCATTAAACTGCAGTTTGAAAATCTGTGACTTCTTTATTGCTTATTTGAAGTAACTCTTCAACTACCATGTCTCTCTCAAGGTCAAACCTTTGCTAACATGGAAGAAACTCATAACATCATCCATGTACTGTCTTATATAGTTTCTTCTAAGTTGTTTTCATCTTCACAATTAGTCTAAGCTCATGGACATCATGTATATTTCCTTTAGCTGCATATTTCCTATCAAGGCATTAAGAGTAGCAAATAGTATGTAAAGTATTTACTCAGTGATCTTTCAGAGAATGTTGTATTTGTTTTATTTCTGTTGTTGAATTTTGTTTTGTCTTATTTGGACTATTTTTTTTTTTTGAGACAGAGTCTTGCTCTGTCGCCTAGGCTAGAGTACACTGGTGTCATCACAGCTCACTGCAATCTCAAATTCCTGGGCTCAAGTGACCTTTCTGCCCCAGTCTCCTGAGTAGCTGGGAGTGTGCCACCACATCCGGCTAATTTTTCTACTTCTTGTGGAGATGGGGTTTCACTATGTTACCCAGGCTGGTCTTGAACTCCTGGCCTCAAGCACTCCTCCCACCTTGGCTTTCTAAAGTGCTAAGATTACAGGTGTGAGCCTGTAATCACCACGCCTGATCTATTTGGACATTTTAAAGCTGGAGAACTTTTACTGATCTTAAAGTGAACCAATACATCTTTTATTTCTTTAATACTTATTAAATTCCTATAATATTTCATATCATTTAAAATGACTATGGTGAATCTACTTGTTTCACTTCTGCTTAATATACTCTTCAGATAACAATACAAATGGAAACCTTAACTATCTGGTTTGCCTTCTTAAACTCGCAATCCTAAGATAAAGTGTAAAAATCAGTCACCAAACTTTTCTTTTCACCCTAGCATTTCTATCATAAACATTTGATTTATTCACTGGCTACAATGATTTTAAATATGGCAAAACTTTAACACTGAGAGACATTTTATACATGTTGAACATTTGTCATAGTTACTGCCTCAAAGACCAATAGCACAATATGCATTTTGATATAGAGTAACTTGACGGTGAATAACAAATCTTTTCAAGTTTATTCATTCAAATGAAGATTGATCCATCTGATACAAGTAATGCAATGGATATTGCTTTTGGGGCAAATGTTTAGGGAAAACAAACTTCAAAGTTCACCTTAACATCATTAATAAGCACACTTTTTTTTTAAATCATTATGGGAACAAACTAGTTGTATGTATTTATAAGGGTACATGTCATGTTTGATACAGGCTACAACATCAAATAATCAAATCAGGGTTATCTACCACCTCAGGTATTTATCATTTCTTTGTGTTAGGAACATTTCAATTCCACTGTTTTAGTCATTTTAAAGTATACCCTAACTTACTGTTGATTATAGTCACTTTATTGTATTATCAAATATTGTTCATTTTATCTAACTATATTTTTGCACCCATTAACCATCCTCACTATTATCATCTACTCTTCCTTACCCTTTCCAGCCTCTGGTAACCATAATTGTATGCTCTGTCTCCATGAGATCAATTCTTTTTAATATTTAGCTCCCACATACGAGTAAGAGCATGTGAGATTTGTTTTTCCGTGCTTGGCTTATTTCCTTTAACATAATGCTTTCTAGTTCTATTTATGTTGTTGCAAATGGCAGGATTTCATTCTTTTTTATGGCTACATAATATTCCATTGAGTATGTGTACCACAGTTTCTTTATACATTCATCTGTTAATGGACATTTAAGTTGGTTCCAAATCTTGGCTATTGTGAACAGTGCTGCAATAAACATGAGAGTGCAGATACATTTTTGATAAACTGAATCCTCTTCTTTAGATATATGCCCAGCAGTGGGATTGTTGGGTCATATGGTAGTTCTATTTTCAGTTTTGTAAGGATCCTCTATACTGTTCTCCATAGTGATTGCACTAATTTATATTCCCACCAACAGTGTGCAAGGGTTCCTATTTCTCCACACCCTCACCAGCATTTGTTATTGCCTGCCTTTTCAATAGAAGCCATTTTAATTGGGGTGAGATAATATCTCATTGTAGCTTTGATTTACAATTCTTTGATGACTAATGATGTTGAGCATTTTTTCATATACTTTTTGGCCATTTATATATCTTCTTCTGAGAAATGCCTACTCAGATCCTTTGCCTAATTTTTAATCAGATTATTTGATTTTTTTCCTATTGAGATGTTGAAGCTCCTTACATATTCTACTTATTAATCCCTTGTCAGATGGGTAGTTTGTGAGTATTTTTTTTCTATGAGTTGTTTCTTCACTTTGTTGATTGTTTCCTATATGGAGACATTAATTAAAATTATTTCTCACATCTTACTCATTTTTAATTTTCTTATTATTTTTTATTTTTCATGTTTGACAAAATTCAGCACTCTTTTATTATAAAAACACTTAACACCACGGAGTACTTACTCAGCTATAAAAAATGAATTAATACCTTTTGCTACAATCTGGATGGAACTGAAGACCATCCTCTTAAGTGAAGTATTGTGAAAATGGAAAATCAAGCACCACTATTAAATTGGAACTAACCAATCAGAATTCATGTGCGCAGATAAAAGTAAAACTCAATGGAAATCATACAGGGGGGAAAGGGAGGAGGGGACGGGTGAAATCATACCTAAGGGGTACAATATACACTATTTTTGTGATGGCACACTTATAACTTTGACACTAGCGGTCAAAAAGCAATCCATGTAACCAAAACATTTGTACCCCCTTAATATTCTGAGATTTCAAAAAATTGAAAAACTAAAAAAGTAAAAAAGATATAAAAAAAGAAAAGTTCTGCAGTGTTCTAAATATTTTATAACTATTAAACACACACCAAGTTAACATTTTGAAATATTCTTTATGTTTGACTAACATCAATGTTTTAAGGGTTTACTGAATATCACGCTCATGTGTGACAATAGGCTTCACCAAGCACCACATTACTTAGTTTTTAGATAGAGTACAGGACAGGTAGCAAGGTACCAAAGTTTTTTTATAACAGAACAATGCTTCTCATTGTTCAGTCACTTGCGACACATGTTGTTGCAAGAGATGAAGCTCAGTGAGGACGCACCTCTCGGCTAAGTCTTCAGCTTTAGGATCCCTTGACTTTTGCACCTAGATATAACTTAGGTGTACATGACAGTCACCTAGCCATGTGCACTCTCAGGAGTTTGTGATTAGCTTGTATTCTCTGGTACAATTACATCCCATCAATGCCAGTTTTTCATTATTTAGTAAATATTCTCAAAAAGAAAGAGGTGTTTGGTCCAGTTTATGGTCCTTATTCAAATTTTCATTTATCTTGGTTCTGGTATAAATATTCTTAGAACAATACCTCAGTTTAACGTAAAGAGGAATCTAACAAGATTTAAATCTCCAGCATCCTTTGGATTTAGAGGAAAGTCATAGAACAAGCTGTTAACCCTTTCCTTTTATACATATAAGTATAATTTGTAGAATTTTTTTAGAAATTTAAACATTAAGTTCATAATGTTCCTAAGACTCCAAATAGAAAACTATATATTCAAAATGAGTTTTTAAACCAATATTAATATTTAATGTTTATAAAATTAAATATTTAGAATAGCTACAAAGTGTTTTAAAAATTAAACCTAAAGTACAGATCTAATGCCCAAGAGTTTCTTTATAAACAAAATGTATGAGAAACTGCAGTTATATGAGAACAAAAATTAACAGAAACATTTTAACAAATTTTAAACAAATATCAATAGAAATTAAAAAGGGGTAATGGAAAATAAAAAAGATTGGAGTGCAATGTTATTAGAAACAGAAAGTAACAAAGCATAAAACAAAAATATAAGACACTAGGAAGAATGCTATTTTTCAGATAACTAAGGAACTGAAAGAAACTATACTTGATAGCTATGGTGAGATTATTAATCACATGGGTACCATTATGTTTAGTTATGGCTAAAAGAGGAAATCAAATATAATGATGAGGATAAATTATTCCAGATGAGGTGTATGTCAATTACAAAAACTCTCGATAACAAAAGGGAAATTAGAATTGAAGTGATGATTGTAAAGAAAAAAGAACTGGCAAAGGACTTTATAAAATGAGGTGAACTATTTTAATTGGAATACAAAAAGTTTCTGCAGTTTTCATTGAGGAAGAGTAAAATTAGAGGATCATAACTAGATTGGTTCTAAAATCTTTTTCTAATGTGCTATCTTCAATAATTCACATTAAAATTGGGAGATTTAGAAATGTGTGTTATCCTTGAATCAGAATAGAGTTTTTATTACTTTCTTTGAAGATACATATTCCTCTGAGAATTTTTATTTCATCGCTATTCATTAATAACATAAAAAATAACCTATTACCTCTAAAAAGTCCAACACTTTTTCTTGTTTCTGAAAAATTATGTCCATATGTTTTCTGTATGGTCTACTGAGGTAAACAAAATGCTAAATACAAAGAGTCAGAATGGCTGCTGTCCTTCAGAGGATCCACCAGGGTGCCCCCGTCTTTCTTTTATTCTTCTAAATTCATGATTAGAAACATGCACATTCACAAGACTTTCTCCTAAGTGTTGGTCTGATCTTGATAGATAGTACATATGAGAGGAAAGAAAAAGTTTCCAGGTATCTACCACAATCTCATTGCAGGCTAAGGTTAAGTTTTGTTCACCATTGCAAATGTTAATCCCATACGACATAAAGAAAAGTGTTAAGTAATTTAGATAATCTAATTAGTTTACCACAGTCTCAACCATGTGAATAGTCAACTCCCAAAAATTATTTGGGAAAAGTTTAGTCTGGAAAAGCCATATCTTCTAGAAAGTAAAGAGACATTTTTGTTGCTGAAGCAAAGAGGAGGTAAATTCTATAAGTATAGAATTCTCACCGTAATTTTTTGTCTTAAGGAAAGCCAAGGGAATTTTTTATTGGGCAACATTGAAGAAATGCTCACATGCATGATAAAGGCAAATGCATGAACAGAATGGAATTATTTGAATTTGAGAATTGCATAGTGAAGGATCTCAGCTTTGGAAAGAAAGGATGGTTAACCATATTGATTTTTGTTCATTAGTAAGAATAAAGTGATAATTACAAGAGCTATTATATTTTACTGAATGGATACTCTTTGCCTCAAACTATGTTAGGAATTTTGTAGACCTCTATTAATATGAGAAAATCAAACCAGAAGCTGTCTTTTAAAAAATTCTAAAATTGACAAACCTCTGGCAATGTGAAAAATAGAGAAAGAGAGAGAGAGAGAGGGAGGGAGGGAGGGAGGGAGAGAGAGATACTACAAATTACCAATATTAGACAAGAATGAAGGAAGGCATATCACTAGAAATCTCACTGAGGGAGATTTCTCACCATATCTGAGGGATACGGCGAACAGTGTGGAGGGGAAGGGCAAACCTCTAACCTTTGCTAGGTAAAGGCAAAGTTATAAAATCTAACCAAAAGGTTATAAAAAAACATTCATCGGGTGTCAGGCAGGTGGAGGGAAGGGGATGGGTTTATATATATACATTATAAGTGCAATGTGCATTGTCGGGGGGATGGACACGCTTGAAGCTCTGACTCCAGTGGGGAGGGAAGGCAATAGCAATGTATGTAACCTTAACATTTGTACCCCCATATTATGCTGAAATAAAAAAAAAAGAAAGATAAATGAATACTGCAGACAACTCTCTGCCCATAAATCCAACCACTTAAATAAAATAGATGAATTCCTTGAAAGGCACAAAATCTAAAATATACTTAAGAACAACTGGATAATCAGAACTTTTGTATGCATATTAAATGCATTGAATTCATATTTAAATCCTCTCCATAAACTAAACTCCAAACACAAATGGCTTTACTGGAGACTTTTACCAAATTTCCAAGTAAGAAATACCACTCATTCTATAAAAAGTCTTCCAGAAAATTTAAAAAGAGAGAATACTTCCTTGCTCATTATTTGGGGCAAGATTTACACTGATACCAAAACCAGACAAAGGCATTAAAAGAAAACAGAACTGCAGTCCAATATTTCTCATAAACATAGGTCCAGAAATTCTTAAGAAAATTTTAGCAAACCAAATCCAACAATACATAAAAATAATAATATATAATAACCCCAATAGGGCTTTATTCTAGTAAAGAAATTTTATTTAATACTCCAAAATCAATTAATGCAATTCACCATATTAACAGACTAAAAAGGCAAAACTATGATCATCTCAATAAATACAGAAAAACTTTTGACAAAATGCAACAACTATTTATTAAAAATAATTCTTTTGACTCTCAACAAACTAGGAAAGAAAGGAAACCTGCTTAGGCTCATTAAAGACTATCTAGGAAAAACATACAGCTAGCATCATTCTTAATGATGAAAAATGGGATGTTTTCCCCTAATATCAAGAAGAGGGCAAGTATGTTGACTCTCACAGATTCATTCATATTATACTGAAGTTCTAGCCAGTGCAATAAGACAGTAAAATGAACAGCACTCATATTATAAGGGAAGAATTAAAAGTATCTTCATTCACAGGTAAATAAATGTTCATGCAGAAAACCCAATTAAATCTATGAATAAGCTATTAAAATTAATAAAGCAGTTCAGCAAGTTTGAAGTATAGAAGATATATAAAATTTTTATAATGGTAAAAAGACAATTTAATGGTGAAAGGGTCATCTTTACAAAAGATGGTTTTGAAACAAACGAATATCTACCAGCAAAAAGATAAATAAATATTGATCCACATCTCATACGACAAACAAAATTTAAGTCAAAATTGAGCATAGACTTAAATGTAAAACTTAAAATTATAGAACTACTAGTATAAAATATGGCAGAAAACCTTTGTGATCTGAGTTAGAAAAAAATATTTCTTTTATATAATACCAAAAGCACAATCCATACAAGAAAAAAATAAGTGCTGAACTGAGCTTCATGAGATTCTAGAACATCCACTCTTCAAAAATAAAACAAAATAACACTGTCAAAAGAATGAAAAGACAAGCCACAAACTTGGAGAAAATATTTTGCTCTCAGGTATATTTCAATCAATATTATCTTCTATTAATAATATTTTTCCTGAGTTTTTCATTTTTTTCTAGCATATCTTTGATGCTTCTATTTTGCTTCTCTGAACATGGTTTTCAAAATGCAATATCCTCTTCTTATTTCTTTGTAAACTATGTACCCATTAACATATTTACAGTTACTGTTACATGCATTTGTCTTTTAAATAATAGAAAGAAAAATAAGGAATGACAAACCAAAACCAAAACCACAAAAATATTCCTTTTGTATTTACCTACGTAGTTAATTTTACCAGTGTTCTTTTTCTTTATGTGGCTTTGAGTTATTGTCCAGTGTCCTTTCATTCCTGCCTAAAGACAGTAAGATGGTAAGCATTTCTTGTAGAGAGAGCAAGGCTACTAGCAAAGAACTCCTTCAGTCTTTGTTTACCTAGGGATGTCTCAGTTTTTCATTTTTCCTCTTTTAAGGATAGTTTTGCCAGATATAGACTTCTTGGTTGACATTTTTTTTTTCTTTCACCATTTTAAATGTCATCTCACTGCCTTCTGGCTTCCGTAGTTTGTGCTGATAAATCAGCTGCTATTTTACTGAAGAACCCTCCTGTGTAATGCATCACTTCTCTTTTGTTCTTTTCAAGATTCCTTGTTTTTGGCTTTCAACTATTTAATTAAAATGTGACTCATTGAAAATGATTTTTCCCATTAACCCTGTTTTCTCTATTTCTTGAATATGATTTTAACAACGGTTTCTAGGAGTTAAGCTTTAGGAATTTAAAGAGAATTCCTAGAATAAGAGGTAGAAATAAATATGATATAGTATCCAGAGGAATTTGTCCATCTTATAATGAATAGCCTTGCTTGAAATCTTTAAAACGTCATGGAATTTTACTTTAAAGTAATATTTTAATTCATTCATACCTTAACCCTTTTATTGACTGTAACTTATTACAAAGGCCAAAATTAGGCCAGGGCCTAAATACAGGAAGAATTTCAGTTAACATTTAAAAACTTCCAAAAGGAAAACATAATGCCAAATTCATCCAATGGAAATCCAAGATTATTCTTCAACAACAATTTTTTTTCAATTCATTTCATTACTTTTATCCCCACATTATATTAATTATAGGCTGAATCTTTATTTCTATTTTATTCATGAAGCCCTTGCTTTATATAAACCCATAAAGTTAACTTGTAGGGGACAAAAACATTTAAAGACAATAGATTATTTGATTACTGAGTTGCATTCCAACTATATCATCATTATACTCTTTAATTTATAAAACTCTGTGAAGTTGTCTTCTACTTCATGGTCAAAATTGTAAGGCCATATCATTTCACTATTATTCTTATAGTAATTTTTGAAAATCATTTGAAAGATAGGCATTCTTTTTATTTTTCTGTAAGAAACTATTTCTTCATTTTTAAAGATTAGATGTGTTTTTAAAAATGTATTTATTATATTAAATGTATTTAAAAATTCAATAAAATGGAAAATATGTGTGACTTATCCAGGTAAAAACTAATTGAATGTTTAAGTTATTACTACTGATAACAAATATTAAAATGAATAAAATTAAATGTGTGGTGTCAAAATGAAAAAAAAGTAAAACATCAAACACAAAAAGTAAAGCCAAGATAGAAGGAATAAAAAGACTATACAGATGTAGTAAATCAATAAATACCACAATGCCAAGTGGCATTGATGCTTAAATTAAAACTATAGAGCTACACTGCAAGGGAACAGGGGAGGGATGGTTAAAAAGCAATTATTTGTGTCTTGTAGAAAGCCAAAGTCACATTAGGGACTTAGGTAAGAATTTTTAATGTCAATTCTCAGGGTTTGGAGAATTACTCCCAATGATGCCTCCTCAGTGCTCAATTTAGGGCTTTTCTTTTTAAGTCTTCCATTTATCCAAGATATTCTCCAGTCTTGGTGCTATGGTTTGCTTCTCTTCTCCCCATACCACCCCCTGGTACTTGCTTTTCAGCTTTATTTTAATTTTTTAACTTCCCACTTTGTCATGGTGCCTAGACAGAATCTACTTCTTAGCCTAGTCCCTGGCAGAACTATAACTGCTTTCTCATCAGTCCTGTCAGGCAAATCCTAGTGTACCTGAGGCCTGCTCTAGAAAAGTATAACAAAGAGTTTAAGAATAGTATGTATGCTAAAAAAATCAGGCTTTTAGAGCAGGAAAAGTAAGAGTCTGGTAGTAGAAACCTGATAAAAGAAGGTTAGGTTGTCTGAATTATTTATTTATTTATTTTTTTGCTTATAACAGAATACCCGAAACTCAGTAATTTCTAAAGAAAAGGAATTTATTTCTTACAGTTTTGGAGGCTGAGAAATCCAAGGTCCAGGGGCTACATCTGGTGAGAACCAAGTCAGTGCAGGGCATCACTTGGCAAGTGAGCTGAGCATGCTAGCTCAGATCTCTCTTCCTCTTATAAAGCTGCCAGTCCCATTCCTGTGATGAACCATTAATACATTAATCCATTAATTTATTAGTCTATTAATTCATAAGTTTCAGAGTTTTCATGATCCAATCACCTTTTTTTTTTAAAGGCTCCACCTCTCAATGTTGCCATATTGGTGATTAAGTTTTAACATGAGTTTGGGAGGGGAGAAATATTCAAACAATATGGTAGGTTTCTCCTCCAAACCTAATTGCTAGTCTGAATTGCAAAGCTCATGTTATTAGCTTGGGAACAATCCGGGTCAGCATCAATATCTAAGTGATCCAATGTTGGGAGTGGATGGGTATGTGAGAGGACATTGGCAGTGATGAATTGTATACAGCAGCTATTTTAAGACGATGACAGAATCAGGATTTCTAGAAAGTCCATCTAGATTGATGTAAGGAACAGTAAGTAGCTAGGGAGATGTTAGTAAAGGGAACCAGCTTCTAGGCACTATGCTATCTTCAAACATTCCAATCTTTGAGTTTCAAGTATCTTAACTTATTAAAAAGAACAACAACAACAAAAAACATATGTTGAGCTAGATAACCTCTGAAATTCCTTCCGTCTGGCTCCAAATTTATCATAATTCCAAACCTTAATAAAATTGAAGCTCTTTTTTTAAAACTTAATAATAGCTATCTCTTTGGGCTCTTACTGTTGGCGACTTGCTGTTCATGACCTTCTGATGCATAGGGCAAAGTTTAGAAAACTTAAACAAGCATCAGCCTCCTAATGAACAAGCATGAGCATTTTCCTCTAAATGATATGACCCAAAAGCCTAACGCCTAGGTCTTACTATTTGATAATAACAAAATATACCATGACTTTATTTACTTAGATCATAATGGCATAGTGGCATGGGCCTTTACCAGCTTCAGTGCCAGAAAGTAGCCCTTGTTAATTTACCTTCCATTTATTCCTGGTAGGCCAAAAGGAAGTATATTTCATGTGCCCCCAAACCAGCCATAAACTTGTCTAGAATGTAACTTTGATTCAGAAAGGAATATCTAACAGCCTATGGTGGCAAAATGTAAGAATTAAAATACTAGGAGAGGGGTTAGTTCTTCTCTCTAAAACATTCTTTCATCAATAAACAAACGAACATGTTCTTTGCTATCTTCTAGACTCTGAGTACACTATTCCATCAGTATCAAAGAACAGCCTGTACATTTTTAGGAATTTATTTTTAATATGACTTCTGGGACAAATTACTTCAGTAATTTTTTTCCCTGCCAAGCAATTGGCAGCAGCACTATAAAATTTTTCTGAGTATTCAATTAGCATCTATTTAATGTTAGGAGTTGTATTACTCTAAAGCATGTGTGAAATCAGGCCATTATTTTCTAAATGTAATATACCACCAGAGAGTTCTCAGAATTGAACCTAGATTTTGTGATCAAGAGTGTTGACACAAAAGAGCGATTGCTTCTAATCATCCTTATTGTCTATATAATATTTCTACTATCATTTGAAAAACTGTGTCCAGTCCAGATACAACTGAAACACAATTAAAACTGAACTTTCATATTATTGTCAGGATACCGGCCCATCAGGAATGGCTTCATCTCTGTGTGTAACTCTCAACAGAGCTCTAAAAGCACATGTTTACATAGGATACAGTTAGGGGACAGAGAGCTTAGGCTCTGGAGTCACACATCTAGGGCTTAATTCACACTTTCTAATACTTACTGCATGTGTGGCATTACCCAATTATCTCCATATTTGAAATTCTTGATTTGATAAATGAGTCTAAAAATATTACTTATTTCAAAAATTACAGTGAGATGATAAAATATAAAATGACACGTTTTTAGTCAATGCCCACGAACATTTTTTTCAATGTGACATTAGCTTACACATCACTAATCTCTTCCTGGCATTAACAGTATAGGCAAATTAATAATATTATGTTATATATTAATGATTTTATTATGGTTACCATTTTACTATAAAATGAATAAAACAGGCACATCTCATTACGAATTCACATTAAAAAAGGATTCACTCCAAACTTGACATCTCAACATAAGTCTTTTGAAAATGTACTGAAAAGGAAAATTATACTGTAATACACACACAAATGCCTACTAAAATCTCTTTATCCATCACATCAAAGTCCTTATGTCTCCCTGATAACCTCTCTTCTCTCACTTTTTATCCCAGAACATTCTACAAAGTGTCCATCTATTCCTTGCTCCTGTATTCCTGTTTTATTTTTCCCTTCCAAGAATTGCTTCAATAATACTTTGTTTAGGATTTCTGTCTTTATTTTCATGAAAATAATTGATCTGTGATTTTCCTTAATATCTTTGTCAGTTTTTAACATGAAGCTTATTATGTCTCCATAAAATGAGTTGTTAATTGTTTCCACTTTGTGCTCTGCAAGTGTGTGTTTGAAATTTATTCCTTCTGAAAGGTCTTTTATCACATATTCAATATTATAATAGAATAACAATTATTTTAATTTTATTCAACTTCTTAAAATTTACTTTTGTCAGTTTTGGTAAATTGTGTTTATGTTTGTAGGGATTTATCCATTTCATCAAACATTTCAAATTTTGTCATAAAATTATTCATTATCTTAGATTATTTAATGGTATCTCTTTTCATTTTTAATATGTATAATTATTAATAATAAGCCTCTTTTGTCATGTAGATTTTATCATGTAGATTTTTGTTTTGTTTTTATTTTGCTTTTTAGTCCATTATCACAATCTCATGTTTTTAATGAGATTACTTAGTTCTTTTACATTTAATTACATATAATATATTTTAGAGAGATTAGAGCAAAGAAATATAGCATGTTTAAGTTCCAAGGCTACTAAAAGTGACATGCTTCCTCAGGGTAAAATATTTCCTCTTTCTTTTTCTCAGATGTTCATTATAGTCTTCAAGGTAGCTTTTGCCTTTGGAATATCACCAGTTTAATTATTTTTAAATTAAGATGCCTTCCTTATCATAGATAGTAATACCTAGTTTGTGTTAGGACTAGAGAGCTTTAATACATGGTCTTGTTAACTCATGAATCCCAAGACACTTTTCCTAGTCAAACCCTTGGCAATAAACTTCAGAAATTCTCTCACTAAGTATCTTCAAATATCCTTTTTTTTTCCCATTAGCTTTTATCACTTTTCCTATCCCACAATAGACACATACTGATATACACACAAACCATTATGGCTTTTTTCCCCCATCTTTGAGTATAAACATTCTTTTAAATTTAGAGGAAATTCTGTGGCTACGAATGACCATTTACTGCTGCTTTGCTGCATTAAAACCTTATGGTTGGGCCTCTTGGTTCTCTTCAGTGTTTTAGTGGCATTATGAAAATTAGCAATCCCATTTATACAAAACTCCTAGGACTCTTTGTTTGATATTTTCTTTTACATTCCAAATTATTATTTTGTGATATATTTTTTATATCCCTGAAATATTCAAAGTTGACCCCTGAGTAAACTTACTAGTGGCTCAAGGCAATCTTCTAGAATGCATAGTAATTACATCTTATATAATATTCATGTAATAACATTTATCCTAAATCTATATATCTTTCATGATATTGCATATGCTGTTTGGGCCTGATGGTCTTCTTTATTATGGAGTGAAACAAACCACTGAATTCATTATTGTATGAGTGAGAAATATATTTTGTAAATGCTATTCTTTGTATGTGTAATCAAACTCTTGTTCATTAGAACCAGAATGCTAGTGGGCTTTATATAATCTGTTAGTGTTGTTCACCTTCAAAACTATGATATCATTTTCCAGTGAGTCTATAGGTAACATTTTAGTGTCTTAGAAGGAGATATAGATATATTGAACTGCCTGACTGGACATTGCAACAGTAATAGAATGAAATTTACTTGCCTTTTTTCCTCTATAACAAGCAACTACATTTCAGCATCTGCTACTATTAATAACTGCCTTGGCCGGGTGTGGTGGCTTACGCCTGTAATCCTAGCACTCTGGGAGGCCGAGGCGGGCGGATAGCTGAAGGTTAGGAGTTCGAAACCAGCCTGAGCAAGAGCGAGACCCCGTTGCTACTAAAATAGAAAGAAATTAATTGGCCAACTAAAAGTATATAGAAAAAATTATCCGGGCATGGTGGCGCATGCCTGTAGTCCCAGCTACTCAAGAGGCTGAGGCAGAAGGATTGCTTGAGCCCAGGAGTTTGAGGTTGCTGTGAGCTAGGCTGATGCCACGGCACTCACTCTAGCCTGGGCAACAAAGTGAGACTCTGTCTCAAAAAAATAAATAAATAAATAACTGCCTAAGATATATCAACATGGACTAAGTACAACCTAATGCTTCCATAAATGCTTCAATAGATATATATTATAATATGCATCACATATTATCTTAGACTTTGTATAAACTTAATAAAAAATGATTGGGGATTCCCATTCCAGGGTAAAATTAGCTACAATGTGATTGAGCTCTTTTAATGAAAACAAAAATGATCATCAGTGCTAAGACCCATTTTATATTTGAAAATTCTTAACTCTGAGGGAAAATGTAATTAATCTCTATTTTATGTCCATATTTTTATTGAATTGACTACATTTCTTTATCACCCTCTCTTTTTGCTACTCTTGTCTGTATTTATCATAAAGGCTTAGCCAGAGTTCTATGATTATCAACCTTGAACTTGAGTCAAAGAAGTTGTGGAACTCTTGCAAGAAAGACTTTCATGAAAAGGAAATTTTGGACTTGGACTAGCATCCTCATCACCTAAGTGAGAACTCAGCCTCTTATGGAATTCCTAGAAGGGCTGATGCCAACATTATTAATTAGTTTTTAATTATCCATTGCTCCCAATATTTTCCTTGCTTGCAGAGCCTTGACTTTTAGAGAAATGCAATGTGTTTAACCATAGAAAAGAGTCATAATTCGATCTATTCCATTCAAGCTAATCTCATTTTAATCCCTACATTCTCTAGTCTCCTTTTTGACAAGTGTCTGAATGCCAGTTACTAACATGGATGCATGTTTTTTGTTTCGTTCACAACAGTGCTCCAACCTGTGTTTTAGTGGTCTCAGCAGTCTTCGTTCTCTGATCCTGTCTTCCTAATCACTGGATCACACCTCATGTGTGTCTTCCTAAACTCAGTAGTTTATAGTAGTATCTTCATAGAGCTCCAGTTCCCCGAGGGTGGCCACATCATGCCCTGGGTGCACACATTCAGCTAGGTAGTTGTAGGCATCATTGAGGATCCAGATTAAAATTCACTCCATTCTTTTCAGTTACTTTGTGAACATCTAATTCCTAAATCAAAGCATTTTCTGCTTAAAGTATCTAGAAAGGCTTCTATGTCTTACACTGACCTCGGTGAATACAGATATATACGTGTTTTTGTAGGCAGGGTCGTTTATGTGACACAGAAATTGCTAAGGTTGTTGGAAGTTTGTAAAGATTATTTTCTGATTAAAGATACCGGAGTATAAAATGAAATAGCTTGAGCTATGCTTATCTTTTCTCCCTCTTCTTCCTTCCTCCCTTTGGTACCTGTTACGAGCCAGGGTTGTAGCAGCCGTCTTGCGGCCATGAGCCATGGGGATGGGTGAGGACCACAGGCTTCAGTGTTGCAGAGGTCCCCGCAGTGCTGGTGCTCCCTACTATGTTAGAGCTAGTAGGGAAGGATGGAAAAAGCCTGGGTCATGGATAATATTCCTTGGCTGTTAAAGAAGCTTTGGACTGCTTATGGAGTTTGAGTTTGAGCATTATTAGTTAGGATTCCTATCACCTGCTAAAAAAAATAATTTATATTTGGTAAAATTAAGTTACCTACTGACTCCCTGATGGTGATAGATCGAAAGCAAAGGAAGCCTGAACTTCCCTAATGGAGCAGATGCTGTCAGTGCCCCACCCACACCCCTCAGACTTTACTGTTCCAACGCGTTCCACCAACCTTCCACGGTCAGTATTAGTATCTCTGTGCTTGAGTTTTCTTGGAATTTCAGAAGCATTCCTTCTCACTCTTAGAGTGGCAAGAAATTTGATACCTCCTGACAGTAGCTCCCTACCAGTGACTCTCAGAAATTGCTGTATAAACGTCAACTTTCTGGTTCCTTGGGCAGGAACATTTTGAGGCATGTGTTTTACACAGTTCCCAGGCTTTCCTGCTGTATTAGCCAGCTTAATAACTGATCTTTATAGGTTGTCTCCTTTCCCTGCACTTTCTAAATTAAACAATTGAACTTGATTTCTTGTCTCAGCATCTGTGTCTGGGGGAATCTAAGCTAAGATACCTAACAAAATCAAATTAGATATATCAGGCCATGACCAGGTATAAAAGACCAAATAAAACAGGCTTTTCTGCTTCAACCAAAGGTCAATGCGCAGATCACTATGGAAGTCTCTGCAATTTATTCCCTGACTACAGTTTTCAAAGACCCAGGCCCTTTAATTTTGATATATTATCCCAGTCATGATTATATATTGACCATACCCATCATATAAGTCTTGTTGGGTACCGCATTAGTCAGTGCTCTTTAGAGAAACACAACCAATATGTATAAGGAGAGAGATTTATTTTTAAGAAATTGGCTTGCACATTGCTAATCATTAGAGAAATGCAAATCAAAACCACAATGAGATATCACCTAACCCCAGTGAGATTAGCCTGTATCAAGAAATCCCAAAACAACAAATACTGGTGAGGATGTAGAGAGACAGGAACACTCTTACACTGCTGGTGGGACTGCAAATTAGTGCAACCTTTGTGGAAAAGAATTTGGAGATATCTCAAAGAGCTAAACATAGAAATACCATTTGACCCAGCAATAGTATTAGGCATCTACCCAAAAGAGCATAAGACATTCTATTATAAAGACATCTGCACCCTAATGTTTATGGCAGCACAATTCACTATTGCAAGGATGTGGAAACAACCCAAGTGTCTGTCAATTCATGAGTGGATTATTAAAATTTGGCTTATGTTTACAATGGAATATTACTCAATTCTAAGAAATGACAGCTAACTAGCACCACTTATATTATCTTGGATTGAGCTTAAGCCCATTATCCAAAGTGAGGTGACACAAGATCAGAATAATGGGCTCCACATGTACTCGCCATCAAATTGGTACTGAGTAACACTATGGTGCTCAAAGGGTGGTGGTATTCACCAGGGATTCTGGGGTTGGAGGGGTAGACCCACATCCGAGGGATGTGGTGAGCATTGTGGAGGGGAAGGGCATACCTCTAACCCTTGCTAGGGAGAGGCAAAGATATAAAATGTAACCAAAATGTTAAAAAAAATCCCAAAAAACATTTATCGGGTGTCGGGCAGGTTGGGGGGGAAGGGATGGGTATATACATACGCAAAGAGTGCGATGCGCACCATCTGGGGGACCGACACGCTTGAAGCTCTGACTCGAGGTGGGAGGAGAGGCAAGGGCAATGTACGTAACCTAACATTTGTACCCCCATAATTTGCTGAAATAAAAAAAATAAAAATAAGGAAATTGGCTCACAGGATTGTGGAGGCTTGGCAAGTCCCAAATCTGATGGGATAGCTCAGCGGGCTGGAGACCTTGGGAAGAGTCGCAGTTCAAGTCCAAAGTCTACGTTCTGACAGAATTCCTTCCTGCACAGGGGAGGTCAGTCCTTGTTCTAGTCAGGCCTTCAACTGATTGGATGTGGCTCACCTACATTAGGAGAGCAACCTGCTTTACTCCGAGATCACCAATTTATATGTTAATCTCATTCATAAAACACCCTCATAGAAACATGCAGAATAATGATTGAGTAAATATCTTGGCACTGTAGCCCAGCCAAGTTGACATATAAAATTAATCATCACAGGTACTATTTTACCAGTTGTATCTTTAGCTAGCAACATTACAATTGATGGTTAGTCCACTGACTTGACTCCACTACTGCCTCTAAAGACATCTTAATTTTAATACAATTAGACAATTTTCCCATTTTTTAAATTTCTTTAACTGAAAATGGAATTTTGAATTCTCCATAACTAGGTATTTGCTATTTCCCTGAGTTCAAACCACATGACTTTTTGTCTATATGTGCAGACAGGAGGGGAGATTTTATTGTGATACTTAAAAAAAAATCCCCTTCAACATGGCAATAAGTCCTTTGTAAAAGTCCTGGAAATTCTATAACTGAGACAGGTTTCATAGGGTAACAGTCCATTTTAACTAAATTAAGATATTTTGTTACCATGGAGAAATAAATCATGAGGTAGACCATGCATTGTTTAGGATGTTTTCATTTAAAATACCACCAGTCATTGTCACTTATCATATAGAAATGAACCTGTTAAGCTTATAATTTATTAAGATGATGAAGCAGCAAAGGGCTGGTGAATAATACACCACTCAGGTTAATTGTTATGCATCCAGGAGGACCTCAGGGAGAAAATGGGGGCCGTGGTGTCCTGTGTCCAGATAAAGATAATATAATGGAAGTCCAGCAATCTCTGTTATCTACTGAACATTTCTGCCAAAGGGCCACTCATGATGCTAGATTACATGAAAAACAAAAAATAACTAAGGAAAATGAATCAGAAGCCAGAGTTAAAACTTTGGCCTTCACTTCCATTTCTTTTTTAGAGTAGCAGTCCCCAACCATTTTGGTACCAGACACTGGTTTCATGGAAGACAATTTTTCCACGAATGGTGGGGAGATGGTTTTGGTATGATTCAAGTGAATTACATTTATTGTATACTTTATTTCTAATATTACATTATAATATATAATGAAATAATTATACAACTCACTATAATGCAGAATCTAATGCTGCCGCTGATCTGACAGGAGGCAGAGCAATGGGGAGTGGATGTAAACACAGATGAAGCTTCACTTCTGCTAGCTCAGCCATTGCTCACCTCCTGCTGTGCAGCCAGGTTCCTGACTGGCCAAGGTCTGAGGCCTGGGGGGTGGGGAACACAGCTTTAGAGCACTTATGAATTATGGGATAAGCATAAAGCATTTTGCTCTTACCAGAAGAGTATTTTTCTTTTGACAGAAAGGCCTTAAGTGAAAAGTAAATTTAAAAATCCAATTTAGAGGAGGAAAATGCAAAAAACTGTTATTTTGTATTGGTGGAATAAGTTTCACACACAACTAAGCAAATTCCACTACATGAATCTTTTATCAAAACAAGGCCAATGGAACTAGTTAGCTTATTGCAGAGCAGTTTTTTTCACAAATAGCAATTTCATGTTGGTGAGTTTTACTTCATGACAAATATGTCTCATTTTCTGCTAAGAAAATTTATGAGGAGTTCCACTTCATTTAGAGAAAGGGATTGTACATTTTGGGAAATAATTTTCCTGAGACAAATAAAATAATCTTTTAACTATCTCTTAACTAAGTAATGCCAAGAATGTGTTCTAGATAATTTAAATAGCAAAAAGAATTATATTAAAAAAAAGAGTTTACCAAATCAGCAATTTATTGAGAATAAAAACTCTAAATTAGTCATTAGAGGATCCCCACTTACCATAACAATACTTTGTAATCATTAGATTGTTAATAGATATTTGTTGAAAAAAATAAATGCTAGGTAAGTTTTGGCTTCTGTCCTGAAGAAATTTATAATCCAGCTGAATTAGGGAGGCATACTTCTTGTATATTGGCTAAAATCACTATGCCTATGCACAACCAGGGGGTTTTTGTTGGCATCTATTGATAGCTGCCAAGGATGAAACAAGTAAAGATAATTTTCAGGTTATTATAAAATCATGTCTCAGAACAAATTTGGTCGCAGATACCAACATGTATTATCAGCCAAGCACATAACCTATTTTGAGTTGGGAGGATCTCTTGAGGTCAGGAGTTCAAGAACAGCCTAAGCAAGAGTGAAACCCCTATTTCTACAAAAAATAGAAAAATTAGCTGGGCATGGTTGCACACACCTGTAGTCCCAGCTACTTAGGAGGTTGAGGGAGGGGATACGCTTGAGCCCAAGAGTTTGAGGTTGAAGTGACCTATAAAGAAGCCACTGCACTATAGCCTGGGTGACAGAGCAAGGCCCTATCTCACCACACACACACACACAAATCAAAATCCTACTTTATTTCATAAAATAACTTGCATGAAAGATTCACTTGAGGTAAATGTGATGATATTCCATTTTTAGATCTGGGTAAACCTCCAAAGTTAGGCAATCAAGAAACCTCTGAATCAATAGTGGAAAATAAATATTTACAAATCAAGCCTAGAGTGTCATGCTCAAAGGATAGGTGAGGGGTATGGTGTTTGCTGTATTCCTGTCACTGTTCATGCAAGGGATGAAATTATCTCTAAAGTATTTTAGCCAATATATACATCTTGAAAAGTAGCAGTGACATTCCATCACTAATGAACAATTTGCAGATCACACTTATTTATCCAACAAAATCATATTTCTAACTTACTATCTTAATGAGCAAACTTCTTTGATGGTCACCAGAAAAAGTGATAACTGAAGTTTGTGTATACAGTAGCTGCCTCAGGAATGTGGCTAGTTTATCTTCTGCTTAATTCTTGATAAGGGCAATTGAATGCTCCCACATACATGCATATATAATAACACATTATACTGAAGTATTTCAAACAAATACAGACATGTACATGAGTAGAGATCAGTAAAACTAGCTAACACATACTGAATGCTTCCCGTGTATTGAGAGATGATTCTAAATAGTTCATATGAGTTAAATAATTCCAAAGCCACATTCTTTTATTTCATAGCTAAAAGAGTAAATTGAGGCTCTGAGAAGTTAGGTTACTTTTAAGGTAAGAAACTAGAAAGTGGTAGTGTGAGACTGAGACACGGGAATGTAGCTCTAAAGTCCATATCCTTAGCCACTATCTAATACTCATTCTCAAAGGTCTGAATACAGAATAATAACACTAAAGGCTAAATTGTGCATGCCGCTTGATCTCTATTAGAAGGCCCATGCAGAAGGACTGGACAAAAGAGCTCTTCTCCTTGGACTCAAGTTCTACTCAACAGGAAAACACAGTCAGTTACAGATAAACTGAGATTAATTATACAAGAAGTCCTTTCACATGTACCTCTACTCCTTCATACACTTTTGTCCAAACTTCCAAAAGAAGAGTAATCCTCTTCATCTATAGTCAGGCTTGACCTGTAAACTCAGCCTGTCAGGGCTATGCAGTCTATAAAATATCTCTGGTTGAGTAACATGATCTAACCAACTTGAACCACTGGATTAGCAGTGAGATTCCTGACAATATTACAATGGTGAGTTGCAAGAGGCATGGATGGTTTTAATGATGGTAGAATCTGATTGGGTGGTGGAATAGTTAGCTCAGTAGATTATGCCAGAAAAAAATTAAGCTGAAGATAACTGCTTTCGTGGAACGGAAAATTTAGCTTTGAACTGCCTCGAAGCCAAAATAAAAATACTAATTCTGTATGTTTATTAACAAGAATCATACAAACATATAGGGAAAATTAAATTTTTTCCAATACCAATCACTAAGAGAGATTTATTAATTGAATTCTTCTAAAAGAGATAATGAAACAATCAATGATAAATTCACAATTATTTTTACAAAAAAGTGGACATAATTACAGGTCTGTTTTTTATATTTTTCCATCTCTTTAGTTGGGAAGTATGAATTCCTGATTAAGGCATAGACTGCTCCTAGATTGTGGCTTAAATTAACCATAATGTCTGTCCCCACTGCCTGCAGTATATTACTTAGGTAACACCATAGCAAACTCTGGTTTATGGTCTCACAGGAGCTAGAATGGGGCTTCTGAGGGCAGGATCTTAATAATTACATAAGGTATAATGGAATAAATACTCCAAATAAAATACTAAGATTTTCCCACAAGATTAATATTAAAAGCAATGTAGTAAATTCTGTTTACATGGAGTATACTTCAAATATATGGCTATTTAAAGGTTGAAAATAGAAGTAAGAACAAAGAGACTACATGCAAACTGTATCCAAAAGAATTCTGGTAAAACTACACTAATATCAGACAAAGTAGACTTAGAAGAAGAAACGCTTCCAAAGTTAAAGATAGAAAAATTGTAAGAATAAAAGGGCCAATCCAAGAAGATATGGCTGCCCTAAATCTATGTGTGTGACCCAACATATAGCTTAACAATTTATAAAGTCGGAGAGAGAGAGAGAGATAACTTAGAAAAGAAGAAATAATGCTTCCTGGATGATTTCAAGATGCAATAAGATTGAGAAACACTAGTGTACATTTAGCCTGTCAAAGGATGGGAAGTGAGAAGAAAAGCAGATAAAGACAAGGTATAATATCTTTTGGTGGAATGCAACACAATATTTAAAACTCTAGAGACAAGAAAAGCTGTCAACGATTTGCAAGGGGGTATACAATAAGACAGTGACAGTGTGCTATGATAAGTAAATAATGCTTCAGAAATTTTCGCAAACCGAGGCAAGTGTACTGGGTTTTACAGCCCCGACCCATCAATTATTGGCTAATCAGGGGAAGTCTTGAAGGTAGATGCAGGCCATTGGAAATGAAAGCACACCAAGTTGAGGGAGGTGTGCACAGAAATTATAAAAGAGATCCAAGGAAATCTGGACAAGTTCTGACTGTGTCAGCTATGAAATGATATTTTTAACACTCTTCCATGGATTGATTTCTGACAAAAAAAAATGAATAATTTTAGGTGTCCACAGATCTCATTACCATCATGTAATAAACGGGGGCCCAGTTTAGTATATAGGCAACTCTAGCACTAAATTATGCCAAATGATACCAAATTATGCTTTTCGTTTTTATTGTTTAGAAATTACAATCTAGATTCAGAATAAAACTGTCACATCTAGAATAAAATGGATGAATTTTAAAATCTTATGTTAGGAAAACATATAGAAATGTTTTCAATGACTTCATTTAAGGCAAAAATAGTACCTGCCCATGTCTTCTCTGTGGAAAAATAAAATGAAGAAATAATTTTTTTTAAAATACAGTATTAAATAACCCACATATGAAAAGAGAGAGAGACATAAATATACTTGGCTTTAGAAAAAATAAAGCTTCTATTTTGCAGGCTCTGATTTTACCGTGTGTTTTGGGGGGGAAGGAAAGATTCCACAGAGAAGTTGTTCATATATATTATGCCTAAACTAAATATTAATATCTTCTCTCCATGAAGTACAGCTCTCATGGAAGTACAAACAAGCACCTATATCACTGTATTATTCCTGTTGCCCAAGCTACAGACTTAAGGACCCTTAAGAGCCTCTAAATACTTTTGGTGCAATGTGATATAACGGTGCCACCTACATTAGTGTTAATGCAGCACAGCTAATTCTTCAATTAGGGCACTGACTTGTGCCCTATTCTGGGAGACGACTCTACAACTAATAAACTGGACTTACTGCAAGTATTACAGTAGCTGACAGTACATAGCCCATTCAGAAAACTCCAGGCCCAAATGGTTTCTCAGAAGAATTCTAAACATTTGTAAATTACTCTGGATGGAGCTTTCCTATGTCTTCAAACTGCTTTGTAAGGGAGCAAAAAAAGGAACATCAAACAACCTTTTTAGTCTAATTTAAGTCATGCTAGACAAAGTGTTGAAAAATAAGTAGAATATTTACAAATTTTAAAAATCATGTGATAAGAGAAAGGATTGTTTTTGCTGCCTGAGGGAGCATAAGGGAGTGACTGTCCAAGGGTTGAGATTCAAAGAATGTCCATCTGCTGTTTGATGAGGACTGTATAAGGAAATCCTCATCTTATGGGATAAATCTAATGAACTTGTCTTCATAATCAGTGAAAAATACTGTTTCCTCATGTTACAAATAAGCAGGAAAATCTCAAGCTTACTCTCTTCAATTTGTGGGGATTAACTATTTTCAGGTATCTACTGAGGTTGTGCATGTGTGTTTAAGTTGAAATCTGATATTTATATTATTTAAAAAGATCATTACTATAAAAATAGGATGGATAAAACAGATTTAAAAAACAAAGAAGATTTGAGTCCCTAAGCTCATCATCTGTAACAGCATGACAGAGGGCTTCCATTTATGGGAAGATAAGGCAACATGTCCTACAATCCACATCTACATAGATGTAGATATAATAATAGGTAGAAATAGATAGGTATGATACTAGGAGGAATTTCTCAAGGGATAAGTATTTTCCTGCTAATGGTCAGGAACATGAAGTTAGAATAAAAAATAATAAGGATCTGGAAATTGTGTGAAAATTATTCCTTTGGTTTAAATAACCATTATTATGATATGATTTATAGGTAATTTATATGATTGATTATTCAAGTTGTATCAATGAGATGATACTAACAAGAAAGTAATATTATGAATGCATTTTCATGATGTTATAAAAAGAATATATAACTCTATGTATAATATGGTATTAACTACACAAAATGTCTGAAAGGAAATTTTCAAATGTTAAGTCTATCTAACTTGAGAGCCCAGACTCCCTTGAAACTACTGGGATGATAGATTTTCTCTACTTTCTCTATAACTGTGGATAAAGATAATGCTGAAATATATTTCCTTAAACTCATTTGCAATAATTCTACTTAAGGGTCTGGTAATGTTGGGGGTACAGAAACAGAGAAGAATCAGTTTAGAATTGTAGAATACCATCCCTGTTTTTCTTAATATGTATGTTATTTGTATTAAATTATTATGGAAAATGAGGCAACAACAATGATTCTCAACTAAATATTATTTTTAATCCTCATTCTTCAGGGTAAAGAATAAACTTATCCCTAAAAAATATCTAATATCTAGCTTAAATAGATAACAATTGTTCCACAACACATATCACTGTAAAATCATCTTTCAAATTTCCCCTGTATAGCTTGAATGAGTCCCAGTCCATAGAATTTTTATTATGGAATTTATATTTCAACTAAATTGAATGTTCCTAATCCCAAATAACTTCTGATAAAAGTGACTTTTAAAGAATTTCTAAAGATGTAACTTTTGGAATGAGGGTGACTAAACTTTTCATTTTTTGTTATCTGGACATTTGAAGTCCCTCCAGTGTCACAGAGTAGGAATTTTTAAATCTTTTTTAAACATTAGCATATTTCCCAATGTCTCCTGCAACTATAGAGTCTAGAGTTGAGAGAGCCATAACAACCAAATTACTTGATAAACTTAATGTGGTATCTTCTTTTTTAGGTATCTATTTTTTGTAACAATTTTGCATTGATTACCCCAATACAAATTAGAACTTAACACTAAAACTACTAGAGGAGTTTACTAGAAGGAGTCTAGAGGACTCCTTCTTGCTTATGTTCTTCCCTTCCTACTTATTCACTATAAACTCCCAAGACAGTACATCTTAGCTATAAGTCTTCAGTTAAGTAAACATTTCTCTCACTATTGACTTTAATTACACTTTTGAAAATAAGCTTATAGGGCACATGGAAATATGAACATTATAAATGAAAAAAGTATAAATGTATGCACATATATAAACAAATCACCAATAAAAGTAGATCATATTTCTCTTGTAGGAGAATAAATTGATTATGTATACTGGAGTTCAATTTAAATGTTACAACAGACTATTATCTTTAGAATTTTGAAAGTTTCCTCTTCCACCAATCTGAGTTAAACTAGATAAACTAGTAAAAGCCATTTATTTTGTGTGATAACCCTTGTCTTTGAAAACAATAGGTCCATGCCTTAAGTCATTTTCTTGTATATAAATGCAAGAGGATACTCCCAAATCAAACTTAATTAAGAATAAAATATGACATATGTAGTAAACAAAACAAAATACAAACTTATTTATGAAATGCAGATGAAAGAAGGGTAAAAGGAAGAAGCAAGATTTCTAAATTTCATTAATGATTTCTTTTTCATATTCTTGCTTTTGGAAAATTATGTTGTTTTTTCTTTTCCATTTGAAGTGGAAATTTCCAAAGATTATGAATTTAATTATTTACTGAAAACATTAACAATGTCAAAGAAGTAAATTAGTTGTTTTTTTTAAGTCTTCCTTGTAGAGTGAAAACACAGGTGGCAGTTTAAATTTATGGACTGCTTTGTCTTCTTTGTCAAGTTCTTTAACTACTTTCCAAACCATAGATCTCTATGGCTTTTTTTCTTAATGCCAGCTCTTTGCTCACATCTCCAACAACCCACTAAATCTACTGGGACATCTTGGATATTATTCTCCACTCCACCTACAACTCAAATTCCTTGTCCCTGTTGATACTTTACTTACTCTTAATCTTCAACACAGAAATATTAATATTTTAAAATCTAAGCTTATCAAATGTTACTCTTGACAGTTACCTCTCCTTAATTTCCTTATCATGGCAATATATTATTAACACCTTTCAATTTTCCTATAATTACAAATATTCTGTGTTCATCTGTTTAGCCAAAATTATGCTTTTTGGAATGGTAGACCCTAGGCAAAATAGTTTGCCTTATTTCTTTTTGGAAAAGTTATTCTATAGTATGGCTAGCTACCAGACAGGGGAACTACTGACATTCCTCCAAGTATTTTAGTGCTTATTGTATGCCAGGTATTTGGTTAGTTCTGGCTCATAGTAAAAGAAATATGATAAATCCAGGCCCTATTCCTCTTAGAATGTATATTCTAGCAGTGTTCCCAAACTTTTTTATCAACAGAGACTGTTTTCATGGAAGACAATTTTTCCACGGATCAGGGAGGTGGGGGAGATGGTTTGGGGATGATTCAAGTGCATTGCATTTATTGTGCACTTTATTTCTATTATTATTACATTTTAATATATAATAAAATAATTATACAACTCACCATAGGTTGGGGACCCCTGGCTAGGGGAATAGATAACTACTTGCATATGTAATTACAAACTTTGATAGCACTATGAAGAAATTGTGTAGGGTGTTAGGACATATACCATGGGGGTACAAATTAGACTTGTAAGTCAGTAAATAATATTGTCTCCAATTCCTGTGACTCAGATGATATACATATCTGTACTTCCTGGGTTGCTTGTACATTGTCTGATATTGCTACTTTTCTAGTGTGTATTTTTCTGGTTTATAGAAGACCAAAAACGCTTGGTCTTCTATAATTGCAAATAAATATAGACCGGTTGAATGGTCCCTTAGTAAAAAGCTCACTTCTTCAGAAATCAATTTGGCCATAGGACTTTGTCAGCATGATTGCAAATTACGAGCTGAGTATGTATTGAGGGAAGGTCAGAATATACACGATTATTTGAAGCATATTATATCCATCATAAAATTATTTCTACCTGTCACTTTTGAAGCAGTTTCCTCAGACCACTAAATAATAGGGTATAGCATCTTCTTTTCTTCCTGATAATGGATTTCCTTCTGGCTGCCTGAAGCTAGGCTGAGAAGAGCATCTGGGATTTCATGGGGTATGTGTGCTGTACAAAAGTACTAAATGGCTCATTTAGATATAATGGAGATATTTTAGGACTCAGGAACAGACAAACTGTAGTTTGATTAATATACTAATATGCTAAGGATTCTAATGAAAAAAGTAGACAACATGCGTTAAAAGATGGGAAATATAAGCAGAGACATGGAAATTCTAAGAGAGAATAAAAAATAAATGCTAGACATAAAAATACTATAAAAGAATTGAAGAATGTCTTTAATGAGTTCATTAGGAGACTGGACAGTGTCAAGAAAGAATCAGCTGAAAAGAAATTAGCTATCAAGGTATGAAAACACATGGAAGAATTCTGAATGTACATTACTCAGTGAAAGAAACCAATTTGAAAAGGCTGTATACTTCACCCAACTACATGACATCTGGAAAAGGCAAAACTATGGGAACAGTAAAAAGGTCAGTGGTTGCCAGGGATTAGGGATGAGAGAGGGATGAATAGGCAAGGAATAGAGGACTTTTAAGACAAACTATTCTTTAGATAAAACTATAATGGTAAATACTTGTCATTTATTTGTCCAAATGCATAGAATGTACAATACCAAGAGTGAACCCTAATGCAAACTATGGACTTTGGGTGATGATAACACATTGATGTAAATTCTTTGTAACAAATGAACCACTTTAGTGGGAGATGTTGGTAATAGGAGAGGCTATGCTTGTGTGGGGGTGGAGGGTACATGGGAAATCTCTGTACTTCCTCTCAGTATTGTTGCAAACCTAAAACTTCTCTAAAAAAATAAAGTCTAATAAATTTTTTTTAAATCAGAGCTCACATCATATATTTTGGTGAAAGACTAAATTTTTTTCTCCTTAATAAAAGGAACAAAACAAGGATGTCTGCTCTCACCACGTTTAATCATACTGGAGATCATTGAAGTTCAATAGGGTAAAAAATAAATAAAATGAATAAAGATTAGAATACAGAAGAAAGATGGTCTCTATTTGAAGGTGATATGATTATTTATGTAGAAAATCAAAGGGAATCTAAAAATCGTTACTATGTAATAAAGACTAGATTTTAGCAAGGTTGTAGAATACACAATTTATACATGAAAATACCTGTAAAGTTGTATGTAAGAAACAAATGATTGGAAAATGAAAGTTAACAATTTCCTTTACAGTAGTACCAACAAATATAAAATACAAATAAACCAAATGACACAAGCAGCCACACTGAAAAGTACAAAACATTGTTAAGAGAAATTGAGCAATCCTAAATAAATCTAGGCATGTGCTATATTTATGAAAGGAAGACTCAATATTGTTAAAATGGCAAATATCCTTACTAGTGTTATTTAGATTTAACCCAATTCCAATAAAATTTCCAGAAGACTTTGTGTAGTAATTATCAAGTTGATTTTAAAATTCACATGGAAATTAGAAGGATCTAGAAAAACTAAGCAATTTTTAAAATGAAGTTGGAGGAATAAAGCTGGAATACTTAATCTACCAGATTTCAAAATGTACTATAAAGCTATAGGCATGAAGATTGTGTGGTATTTGTGAAATATAGATATAAAGATTAATATGAATGTAAACAATATAACAATAGACAGATGAAAGGGGATGGCTTTCTGTTAGAAATTGTACTATTTTGAACTGAGTAAAATTATTTTTAAATAGATCACATTTTAATGTGCTCTTCAGAGCTGTTACATATTAATGAAGCAAATAAACTAGGTTTTTTATAACCAGCTTATATAATTATCAGAAATATTTCTCACTAAAGACTATAAGAACTAATAATCCTCAAACCTCAAGTTATTAAGTAGCCTTTAGTTTAAATTGATTTGAAAGCTAATAGGTCAGCATAGGTGTGTTCTCATAAAAAAAAAAGAGAGAGAGAGAGTGGAAGAATTTTGGATTTAAAACTTACTGTACAAAAATAAATAAATAAATAAAACTTACTGTACAAATGTGACCCTGAATATTTTATATGTGTGACAGCAGTGTTATTATAGACAAAATCCTTTGCACCATAAATGCTTTCATCTTTATTAGAATTTAAGATAGTTGCCATTTGAAACAATATTCATAGGCATAAAATTTTATACATGCAAAATAAGAAAATATATTTTCATTGTCTTCTCATTAGATTTATAAAAATTTTGAAAGAAGCCAAACAAATTTTCAAGAATGACTTATATTAAAAGAAAATTGGCAAATGTTTATATATATGTTTACCATATAATGCTGAGTCATATTTCTCTCAAGATCATAAGATCTTTCAAATGTGTTTATATTTTTATTTTATGCATTTTGAGTGAGAAAGAGATGGTTGAAGCTCTAAATCTTCATTTCTTATTTCTCTAGAGCAGGCAGATGCTCAAATAGTTAGTCTATGACAAGTTAAACATAAAACCTCAAGCAGAGATTTTATTTTTCTCACTTCAAATCCGATGAAAAATAGAGCAATCTAAACTGTCACTGTGCAGCTGCCTTTTCTTTGAATAGATTTTGAAGTCACTACAAACCTTCATGTTTTAAGATTGTTGAAAGTGATCCATGTTCTGGAAGGCCTGCAACAAGCAGAACACCTGAGAATGTTGAACGTGCACGGGTTAGGTTAAGAGATGCTAGAAGAACTGTGTAAGGTCCCAAGGTGCTGACTTTGAAAGGGACTGAGGTGTTATTGTCCTATGTACAATGTTTTTTGTATCTTTTACCTTCTTCAATAAATGCCTCTGTTTTTCATAGTATATGACTGGATATTTTCCTGACAGACCTTGAACAAACTAATAGTCCTGACTGGGTCAATCAGGTTTTACCAACATTTTGCAACTCCATTTTAGCTTTAGAATATAGTGAAAATGTAATGCTTATTTAATGAGTACTCCAGGCAATAGTAGTAATTAATGAAACAAAATTAGGGGGTCATAAAAAAAAAGACAACAAAATGGACTTTATATTGAAATACTGTTCTGTACTGTTAAATCATTCAGTAAAAGCATTTATCAAATTGAACAGTAGGGGATATTGAATATTTATAACTTCTTCCCAACAATTATGTCCAACAAACAGTTAAGTATTAAATGATAGCACAGGACACAGGATAGTCCAGTAAAATTATGTAAGTCCAACTGGGGTCCTATTCTCAAACTCTCCTAATAGTTTCCTCAACTTCTTTGAATGACTCAATTGAACATCTCAAAGTCCTTCTAGGCATATGGTTTTCCTTATATTAGCATTATTAGTGACAAAAGTGATAAGTTACATTTTTAGAACAATTAGAGTTAAAAAGAGCTTTTATAAACATAGTTTAAGCCTTACAACAACCTCTTGAAATGCCCAATCTAGGTATTATCCCTAAATTTGCTCAAGAACCAAGGATTTAAATGATTTTTTTCTTTTTCATGTTCATATGGTTTAGATATCCTCCTGATAATAAACTTCTATACATAATTATTTCTATGTTATATTATTGACTCATTTTAGAAAGAGACAAAAATATAATAACAATTGCATTTTGATCTGTTTTTAATCATTATCTAGGCATGAGTGCCATAGGAAGTTAACTGATTATCCTAATGCAGCAACCTGATTTATTGAGGGGCTGCAATCTCTGGTCATGCTAATGGTCTTAGTGTGTTTAAACTGGAAATAAAATCAGTTGCCAATTCCTGTCAATTTTCCATATATATATATCCTTCTCTGCTGCTCAATCTTTCACTTCTTGGCATCACTGTTCTAGTTCAGATTCTACCATCTCTCACCTAGATTACAGCAGTTTCCTAAACTATATTTTTGTATCCCGTTTTTCATTTTTCACACTGCAGTCAAAGTGATATTTTAAAATTTTTAATGTCAGATTATTGCTTTAAACCTTCAATGTCTTCTCATTGATCTTAATATAAATTCTAGGTTTTTAAATACTGCCCATAAGAGCTTGCAAGTCTTGACCCCCTTCTTGATTCTGCAACCTTGTATCTTATTTATTTGCCCTTTCACTTCTCCATTTCAACAATACCTAGTAAGTCTCTTCTGATTCCTCAAAAAATCCATAACTCCTTATAACTTCCAGGTTTTTTCATAGGTTGTTCTTCACTCTAGAAGACTGGTTTCCAAAGCGTGGTCCCCAAACCAACAGCATTAACATATTCTTGGAAATTGTTAGAATGCAAAATCTAGTTTACATCCAATACCTATTCAATCAGTATTCTGTTTTTGTCTTAGTAAGCTTTTTATGTGTGCTCAAGTTTCAGAACCACTGTTAATATAGCATTTTTCTCCTGTCTTTTGCCCTGCTAAACCCTACTCAGTCAGCTTAGATCTTCTTTGAGGAATTTCTATTAGTTTCCAAATTTCCCAGAGAATCCTCTAATTCCTACAGAGTTAATATTATCTATATACCACATATGCCTGTAGATTTATAGACCCATGGAAAATTCTGATTCAGTTATTTACATAGAAATATGAGTATTAAAATGCACACACAGCATTTTTGGATGATCCCGATAATTCAAATTTGTAACTACTTATATAAATGTTTTAGTTAAGAAGGTCAGCTTTGAAGAGGATCAGAGAAACAAGGCACCTTGGTTGTAGGGGGAGGATGCTTGGACTATGAGAGGAATGGATTTTGTTACTGGTTTATTTGGGTTTTTTTACAATGAAAGAGATCAGAGTATGTTTATATTCTGAGGGGTAAGAATTAGCAGACGTGGAAAAGTTTAAGTGACAGAAGAAAAAGGGTTTGATAGAAAAGTCTGTGATGAAATGGTAAGAGCTACAGTACAAAGAAGTAAAGATATGCACTACTTTTCAGGGCCAGAAGGGTAACAGGTAGAGTGGAAAATGTAATGTTTTGCACTAGAACTAAGTTGAAGGGAGTGTTAGCTTATTTTTCCCCCTGGATTCCAGCCTTCCTAGAATTAATACACCTTCCCTGCCTTAGTGAAAAAAATGTCTAGAGATTAAAATGTTTTTTAAAACAGTTTTTAATACTTTCCCAGATAGATTCACAAAAAAAAAAAAAAGGGAAAAAAGGAAAGAAAGGAAGGGAAAGAAAGAAAAATGACAAAGTTGTAAAGAGTTGAACAAAACTCTTTCTGAATGAAATTACAAGATTTTAAATGAGTTACACATTCTAGAATAGAAAGAAGAGTGAAAATGATAGGAAAAAGATGAATAGATTAGACTAGAAAAAGGTTTTCAAAAATTTACATAAAAATACTTCATTTAATTTAAAAGGCAAGTGATAAATTAGAAAGAGATATTTTCTATGTGACAGGTATAGTTATAATTCTTAATATATGGTGTGCTTTTTAAAAGATATCAATACGAAACAGATAATCATCACCATAAGTGAATTCCTTCTAACAGACTTGGAATAGCATTTTTTTAAAAAAATTATATTTAATTATTACAAGTACATAAATATTTATAGGGTACATGTCATGTTTTGATATAGGTATATAATGTGAATTAATTAAATCAGGGTAATCGGGGTACCCATCACCCCAGGTACTTATCATTTATTTGTGTTAGGAACATCCAGGGTTCCCGAGTCTTTTATCTACTTCAGGACTTTCTTGGTTCTTCTGCTTTGCCAGTCTATTTCTGTATCAGTAGCATAGGGTGTTATTTTAGTGGCAATTTAATATTTGATAGGTAATTACTTCCTTCATTTTCCCTCCCTTTTCAAAAGTAGGAGATTTTTTATGTTTATTTTTCTATCTTAAGAACATTTCTATTGATTAAAAAATCTATTGGAATTTTAATTGAAATTTAGATTATAATAATGATGAATCTCAATTTGTAAATAATTGACATATTAACATTATTTAGCCATTTTATTCAGAAGCATACTCTATCTTATTCAACTTTGTATTCCTAACTTAAGATTTATTTATTTCTCCATTCAAATAGTATATATAGTTTCCTAGGTATTTAATTTTGTTGTGCTATTCCTTGCTTTTTAAAATTATAGTGATTAATCTGTAAGAAATCTATAGATTCCAATATAAAATCTTGTTAGTAACAGGATATCTCATTAAATGGTTTTAATATTAATAGTTCTCATACTAATAGTTCTAAGAGTAGTTTAATAGTTCTCAGACTTATTCTGTTTATTATCAAGTTGTACAATAATATTGTATATAATACGAATTTAATTTTTTTCTTATGTAACTAAACTATGTGGAATCTATGACTAAGAGAAAAAGGGCTAAATTGATAAGGAGACAATTAGCAGTATCTAGCACACATTTCTAGGATTTTATCATTAAAAATGATTTTTTGCTCTTGGTGTCACATAAGATATATTTTTAATACTATTAAGAGAATATACTTCTATTTCTAGTTTTCTTACTAGTCTGGAATATTCAGTTTTCTGTAACAGTTTCTGAGCATCTATTAAAATTATAATTTTAAAAATTCTTATAAATAAATTGATGCAAAATTTTATAGATCTTCTACAAATTGTCACAGTACTGACTGAATACATTAGTATTAGCTAGTCATGATGCATTAGTTTTAACAGGCAACTGCATTTAATTTTCTAACATTTTATTTAGGATTGTTATGTGGTATGGAGATTTTTAAGGAACTTAATACCTAGTGTCACTGTCTTTTGTGTCCTTTTTTTTTTTATCTTACAAAAAATAAATATGGTACCAATTTAAACTTCTACCTGAAGCATGTAAGAATTATCTGGTTCAGTGCACTTCTATCATCATGAAATAATTTAATAATATCTTTAAAGCTTTATTAATTTTATAGGCAGGCCCTTTTCCATTTGCATTTTTTAAATTTCTGGTGAGGTGGACAATTTTTCCCTATGTTTCTTAACAATTTACATTTCTATTAAATTTATTTTAAAATTTTTTTGCTTGAATATTAAACACTCCAATATGCTGTTGTTCAGGTGAATGGCTGATTGCTCATTTTTTACGGAGTGGCAGCAGATACCATTGTCATCAACAGAAATGTTTTTATATAAGTGGTGAAATACTAGATATATTCAAAAAGAAATGAAATTTCCTAGGTAAAGCATCCATAATAATTACTATTTCTGATTTTGTGTCTCTAAAAAAATAGCTGAGCAGTCACTTTAGTCAATACATTTATGCATTAACAATAGGTAGTGTTCAGGATGTAGATTGTGACGAAAGAGATCAATGAGTCAAATGCTAAAACATACATATCATGACTACTTAAGATAACATGAATGTTTAATGAAAATTTAGATTATAATAGCATATGACTTTCATTCTGTGGACATTAAAAGAATACATTTTACCCATTACATTTTACAAAATCACACACAATGAATTTATAAGCAATGTTTTTAAATAAAACAATTTAATTTTAACAAATATATCACTATCTTAGAAATGTGTTGAATAGGTAATTTCATTAACAAGGCATCAGTTTGTGTAAACATGAATTTATTCCTTTATGTCTTTACAGTGAGCAATGCAATTCTATTTTTTCTTAAAATATATTTGAAGTATGTTATACACAGGGATAAGCACATATTTAATTAGTATATAGCTGGAAATTTTTCATAAGCTGAACATGAACACGGAACCAGGAACCAGATTAATAACCTGGACATAACCAGAACCACAGAAGTCCCCTTGTGCTCTAATGAATAATCACTATTCTGTCTTCTAACAGCTTAAGTTAGTTTTGCCCATTTTTGTTTTTATCATATATGTGGGCTAAATATTAAAATGACTGATCTCCTGGAGACAATCAAGGTTTATGAGGCTTAAATATTTGTTCTGCTGGAGTAAAATTTGGGAAGATTATTAAGCATGTGGAATCACTGGGTTTGGACCAAATATGAGGTGTTCAGCAATCGAGTGTTCTCGTTAGCAACTTATAAGTGTAATTAGCTGTTTACCTGCTTTGATGCCATAAGTGGCCTGCTTGTGCATGCAGTTAAGCTCACTGGCAAATGGAGCCAATCAAGGTTTATGAGGCGTGAATATTTGTCCCGCCAAGGTAAAATTTGGGAAGATTATTAAGCGTGTGGAATCACTGGGTTTGGACGAAATATGAGGTGTTCAGCAATTGAGGAGAATGTTAGTGTTTACTGCTTAATCCATTCTTATACCCTGAAGTGTGATATTTTGATATGTAATGAAAACTGTTTCTCTCTATAGTTTCCTGCATTTCTCCCTAGTTGAAGGAACTGTGAATGGGTAGTTTTCAGGGATATCTGAGGATAGGCCTCTT